>VWZI01000969.1:24527-38055 GCA_013396835.1 Psilopogon haemacephalus | reverse complement strand
CACGAATGTGCTACCCAATTAGACATCCTTAATTATATATATACTATAGCTTTCATACTCTGTACATAAATGTGACAATCAGACACCCTTGAAAAAAAATTATATATATACTATAGCTTTCATACTCAAGAGTTTTTAATACTCAGAGCTTTCATACTCTGTACATAAATGTGTTACCCAATTAGACACCCTTCAAAAAACTTATATATATATATACTGGATCTTTCATACTCAAGAGCTTTCATACTCAGAGCTTTCATACTCTGTATACATATGTGTTACCCAATTAGACACCCTTAAAAATTTTTTTATATATATATATATGTATATATATATACTATAGCTTTCATACTCAAGAGGGAAGCACATTAATTCAATCCCCCTTCCCTTTTTGCTGTAAATGCTTCATCTTACAGAGCAAGAGTTGCAAACCAGCCCTTTGCTTAACCTTGCAGCACAGCAAGGTACTTGAGGAGAGAGACTTCCTGACGGAGCAACAGAAATGATGCAGGAGAATCACAAGTAGTAGGTAAACTAAATACACACAGGTAGACGTTTGGAGAGTCTGCCTCTCAGCTGGGAGGAAACAGAAAAATGGAACAGAGCATCTTCATGTCTTTGGCAGATTGTTTTTCTATTTATTCTAATTACACTGAATGCTACTAAGTATTTGGAATCAGATATTCACCATCCGTTCAAACGGGTCGGGCGAGTGCGCTGCTTTATCCAGTAATTCACTGTACTCCAGCTCCTCGCAGAGACGCTGAAGGGTGTTAAGTGGCTCATTTAATTCAACAGGCATGGCCACTTTAGAGAGATCCTTTCCTATATTGTTCCTCAGGATGTTCCACAGGCTGATGTTACTGGTATTAGGACACGGAGCTGGCAAACACGTTCTCCGTTTAGAATTGCAGCCCGTCCCACCTTCAGAGATGCAGTCTGAAAAGGGAGGAAGTGGCAGAACAAATCAGTCCACTGTTTACTCAGTTTTAAACCCCTCTGCAAACATATGTTGAAATGCAATCACTTCCTTCACAACTCGTCCCAGTATTTCACTTGTGCTTTGAATGTAGTCTGTTAACAAAAAACAATACAAATCAAGAACAAGATGTTAATTTCTCTGCAAGGTACAAGTGATGTGTTCCCCCTAAAGGCTTATAAGAAAGGCTCAGGTTTCTATTGAATGTGAAAGTGTAAATATTAGAACTATTTTATTTGTAATAGAGATGAATTCCTCTCTGTTTGAGGGGCATAAAACCTCCCTCCTTGGCAGAGCTTCAATCAGGCTGGCATTTATCATAAGGCAAGGCGTAACTTTCAGAGCCAAGCATAATAACAACTCCTACCTCTCTTGTATTACTTTCATTGAATACTCCTACCAAGGAAATGTACAGCACCATACAATTATATGCAAGCTTTTCCACAGTGCTCCCCACAGTGCTTCCATTTGGGAAACTCTAGTGGTGCCAGCTTTCAGATGTGCCCAAATTTTGGTGAAGAAATCTCCCATTTTAAAGGTAGAAAAGCTGAGCCAGCTGTGGAACTATGGGTTTGCTAAAAATAAAAGAGTCAAGAGTCCTTGACGTGAATATCTGAGGTCTGTGTTGCTACATCAAAGCAATCAGAACAGGATAAATAGTTCTAAGTGTGCTATGAAATGATTTGTGGCAGGGTGAAAATAGAGCTACAAGCTTCTGCAGCTAGTATAAAGTGATTACACTGCTTAGCTGTACATCAGTCTCCTTTCAGAGAGGAATACAGCTGCCACATCAAGAATATATTTTATCTTTACACATGCTTAGAAACACACAGGAAGCTCCTACTCTAGAACCACTAGGAGATAGTCAGTTATAGCCCCAGTCTGACAAACCCTGTCCTCACCTGGCTTTCCCCACACAGCTTTGTCTTAGAGGAATTAAAGCAGCACTGGGCAGCACATCTTCCCTGTGCTGCACATGCTTGAAGAATCACTGCCTTTAAATGCACATTTTCAAACAGTATTTCCACTGCTGATCCACTGACATAAGCATGAGTGATACTAACAGTGACAAAGCACAGATAACCACAAGGGCTAACTGCTCCATCATTGCCACGAAGGCTAGCCTATGCCTCAGTTCAGTAAGCATATTTACTAACAAGACAACATGATTAAGACATGCAAAAAAAAAGTAATCCTTATGGTCATATCTAAGACCTGCCAGTATGTAATTCTTCTTATGTTCTGCTAAAAACAACAGAACTGTGCAGTTTTTCAAATCACAAGTGAAAAAAAAAAAGAGTGACAAGAAGATTACTTTTTGAAAACAAGAAAGCAGTTAGGTCTTGCTACTTTGAAAAATCCTGTTGCCATGAAAGGAGCTGAAATGGAGTGGGAATTGCACTAAAGCCAAGAAAATCATTATCTGACCATTCTGCTCCATCAATGGTGCCCAGGCCCTGTTACTCAGAGTATCCAGAATGTACTGTTCAAAAGCAAATCTGAGGCTGAAAGATAAAAGAATACAGGTGGCTTACATCTCAAAACCTGTAACATCAAATGATTTCTAGAACTAGAAGGAAAAGAAAAAAAAAACAGTCCAAAGAAAGAGAATTCTGAAAACATAACAAACCACTGAACTTACCTAAAGTTTGCCTTTCATTCTCCATGTCATTGCTCAGATTATCTTCTGACACATTATCACTGACATCACTAGCATAAGAGTCATCATCTGATACCTAAGTGTGGAGATAGTAAGCAAGGGATATCACTCGTTAAAATGACACTTACATGCACATGAAAACTGTTGCTTTGTGATGCAATTATTGTCTTAATAGTTTTACAATGCTGGAGCTGTGTTTCAGTATTACAGAAAAGTACTAAAAAGTCCTAAGATGACACAATTGAGTTTAAGAGAGATCACCATCAAGCAGTGGGGGTTGGACTAAGTGACCTTTAAAGGTTCCTTCTAACCCAAAGCATTTTACGAGTGAACAATTGAAAAATTCAACTATTCCAAGTGGAGACATTCTTCATCTTTCTGAAGGCAAAGAAGGCCTTTCTCATACAAAAAGAGAAGGCTTTTATGGAGCCCAAAGGAGGTGACAGTGAGCTAGGAAGTGTCATTATGCATGACATTAACCTCAAGGTACCTACAGGTATCACAAGGAGAAGCATGAGTATATATTTCTGTGATACAATTTCTTAAGCACCTGTATCAGGCCTCAAGGCAGACAATAAAACACATGCAGTATCTACAATGCCAGCCATGAAGCTGCCATTTACCTCGATTCTGCCTAGCAATTGTTACATTTTACCATTAAAAGACAATGTCAAACAAAAAATACACAGGCATCACATTCGATTCTAAAGCTTTTGAAAATGTTCATTTTCTGGCAGTGATCCATTGTGCAGTTAACACTCAAAGACAAGTAGCAGATAAGAAATTGAAGCAGAATGATGTAGTCTTAAGGCTCAGACCTCATTTTCTGAAGAGCTAGCAGACAGTAGGACTTCCTGTGCATCAAAGAACTCTGTGAGAGAGTCAGCTATAGACAGCCTGCTTTCATTGGAGACCTGGTGAACCAGACCTCTGCTTTCTTCTCTCGAATTTTCCTGTTTAAAAGAAACAATAAGTTTTGAGAGGAGACGTACCACAAACAGCATTCATGCATGCAATTCCACAGTCACAGAGCTGAAGGGGTTGTAAAACACTGGGAGAAGATTGCACATGCCCCTCTCCAATTTAGTGAAGGGTAGCATGTGTTTCAAGGAAAGATTCAAAACGAAAGTGAATCAGACCAAAGCAGGGAGGAAGGAAAAAAAGGTAATGCATCTTCAGTAAATCAGCTGTGGTGCTGCATGTACTTTTGATATTTAAGAGATTTAGCCACATGTAAAGGAGAGCATCATCAAAAAGTTCACAAAAGGAAAAATAAAAATCCCATCTCTTCATATTACCTCCTGGACTCACATAGCCTTCTGATCTTTGCAAATGAATTCAGCTATTCTCCCCAGCCCCTGCTAAATGCAAAGCCTGCAGTGCAGTGGCATACAAAATGCAGTGGAGGAATGTTCCTTCCTATCTAACAGCAATACTTTCCTAGCTCTCTAACTAGATCGTTTACTTCGCCGTGCCTTGGAAAGCTTTGCTTCAGATCCACAACTGAGATGGATCCACATTAACCAAACCCAACAAAGCCACGGAAGTGATGTTGCTTTTGGTACCATATACATTTTTGACTGCCCCCAAGACCTTGTTAACTCCCATGGAAGCTCTACAGATTGTTGGTATTAAGTAGAGTTCTAGAAAGTGACCTGGCAAAGGTGGAGTGACCAAGTGAGACTTAGTTCATCCTGTGGATGCTGTAAAAAAAAAAAAGTTGGAGAACGAAAGTGCACAAAAGTGCACACATCCTTAGTGTGCACTAATTTTCACACTAAGGAAAAGGGCTTGATGGTCCAAAGGATTCTATTAGCTGCTCAAAAGCTTTTCTGCATGAGATGCTTTACTAACTTGTAACTATGAATGCCCTATCAGAGTTCTGCAGGACATGTGTATTGTTTTACTTTCAGAACAAGATAATGAGCAATTTGACAAGTCTACAATCAAGCTGACAAACCTTTCAAAGCTTTTCTGCTGGTAGATTTTACTACAGCATGGAATGCTACTCAGTACATGCTGATAGTGGTGCCATGGTAACCAACCAAACTGCTACACAAAAGACTTCCAGAAAAACAAGCAAAAACCCCAAACAATCACACACACAAAANGAAAAAACCCAAAAAAACACCCACAAAAAAAAAAAAAAAAAAAAAACAAAAAACCAAACCCAAACAGAAATGAGTAAAAATCCGAACAAACAAAAAACTAACAAAACCACCCAAAAACTCAAAGCAAACAAACAAAAAAAAAAAGCCAAAAACAAATTCCAACTTCTGGTTTAGCAGCAAGAAAAGTGGAAGCCTCGACTTTGTCTCTGGGAAGGTTGTTACACAAACCTACAAATGGAAAAAAACATAACAAAAATCTTCCACAAAATGAACATTGGTACTGGGATTGTTTCCAATATTATTTTTAATCTGAGAAGGAAAGCGAATGGGAAAGGCCCATAAAAGAACAGCGAGATTTTGTATCTATCAGATGAGAGTTTCTGGTTGTCTTCTTCTATGTGCTCACTCTGGTATGATAAAAGTATAGCATAGACCCAACAGAGAAACTAAACTTTTACTTTTTGCAAAGGTTTCAGACTGCAGCTTATGATGCTTCAGTTTTCACAGGTCTATGATGGCAACTGATGTGTCATAGGCAAGTTTTGTACTATGGCCCAGTGGAGGTGTTCAAGAAAAGCCTGGATGGGGCACTTTGTGCCATGGTCTGGGTGGTGGGATAAGGCTGGGTGATAGGTTGGATTGGATGATCTTGGAGGTCTCTTCCAGCCTGGCTGATTCTATGAAAGCAGGAACCACATTGTTGTAGTCCTCAGACAAAACTAAAACAAAACTTCTCAGTATAAGTGATTTCATCCTTAAGTTTCAGCCCAAGTCGTGCCAAAGGCAATTTATGAAAGAAACCTCTAAAGGACCTTTTGAAAGCTATTTTTATCGCCTGTGGGTGGGTGCATGTATAAATAGTGCACAGAACAAGCTGCAGAAACAAACCTTTGTCATTGCAAAGACCACCACTAAATAAGAAAATAAAGCCTGGTGTTTTAAATGCTTGCCTGGGCAGCAATTTAAGTGATGCTCAGCTTTTAATGGGATTAAAAGCAAAATACATTGGAATGATCAGCTGCCCTAAAATAAATATATTTTTTAAAAAATTTAGAAAGGAAAAGAAAAAAAAGGAAACACAAATGAACAGCTGAATAACCAAAACGCAGCTCTGCTAAAACAGAACTAAACCAGAAGTGGACAGAACGACTAAAACTGTGTTTAAAAGTAAGAGGAAATAATGCTACATAGAACGCCCAGGGTTATAGTCACTCAAGTTGTAATGAAAGATTTATACTATAACTGCAGCAGAAGTTTCTGCATGAGGTAACATCTAGGCAAATCTATCACAGCTCCCACAGTTCTTGCTCCCCTCATTAGCACCATTAACACCTGGATACTATGACCTATTCGTACGCATTCTGCAGCAAGTCAAATAATTGCCTGAACATCTCAAACTGGATCTGTAGAAAGACTCCCTGGCTCCACGCACAGCAAACTAAACGGCTCTTGTATGACTGAATTCTTTGATCCTTTCGTGGAAATGTGTGATGGCTGTTCTAAACCTTGCATGATCCATGCCGTAGCCAGCTTCTGTGCTAACCAGATGGAGACAAGCAACAGAAAGAACTACACAGAACTTGAAAGTTAACGAGGAGACAACAGGGAAAACAGTAGCGTGAGGGTAACGAGGTGGCAGCTCTGCTCATGCTGAATGGGGGAGCAGGCAGCACATGAGGGAGAACACCAGGAAATCAGTAGCAAAAGGGCGTGGAAGTGTGCTCAGGAAAACTGTTCGCAAAGGAGAGCCTTTTAAATGAAGCATCACTAACGCACCCGTCAGAAACGACTCATTTTTACTAACACAATACACCACAGGGAAGACACAAAAGAACACAAGACACGGCTAAGCAGCACTGCCTAGATGTAGGGGCTTGAGGAGCAGCAACCACTGAAAAGGAGGAAATCCATACCCACCTTCACCAAATCTGGACTTGATTTTGCATTAGATGCTGAATCAAGGATCATAGATTCGGCATGTATTCTGCGTAACCGCTCTTTAAGATCTGTGTTTTGTGCTATTGCCTGGAAACATTTAACAAAAAATATCGGGGACATAAAGTTCTCTCAACTAACTCGAACTTGGCTTTATTTTGTAAGAAGGGGTGAAGAGTATTTAAAGTGCAATATAAACACAACCATCACATGGCTAATTTCTCCCCCTCCCTCCCCTCTCCCCCCACCCTAGTTCAGAAATTAAATGATGNATTTCATTCTTTCCAAGCTCCTTTTCTTCACTCCTATCTTGAACCTATCCTCTCTCGACATTTAAATCTTACTCTTGCTACATCCAATACCATTGGGTTTCCCCATTATCCTGGTACACTGACAGTTCCCTTTGCCTTCCACTGACAGGTTATAAATTGTGCCTGTTCTTGTCTGAATTTAAGTCTTATTTCTATCAGCTTGTAATGGCAATTATCAGAATTAATTTAAAAAACCCAAAACTCTACTGCACACCACGCTTGTTAAATGCTATTTACTCATGCTGGGTGCATCTGATGGACAGATGTCAGTTAGAGTAGGCTTGTAGGAAAAGAATGCAGCCCTCTCTGCAGTGAAATTATCTCTGAAAAAAAAAACCCCCACTGGGTTACTAATTTTGGAACAGTACTGAAGGCTTACTGCCCATTTTAGTGACATCGTAGGATGTGGAAAACCCTGCTGCTTTGTCCCACAAATGCTTTTGATTTCCACAGTTAATTTTTGTCAGAAATAGTCCTGAGGGCAGGAAAAACAGTAAGCTCAAAATGATGATGAAGGGGAGAAAGTAATTTCTGGCTTTACATGTGTGATTTGAATTCACCCTACAGTCAGATAGCACTTCTGCATCAACTTTTGAAGTGGACAGCTTTGTGTAACAGCCACAACACCAAGTAAGTGCAAAAAAAAAGAAAGAATTTACACATCTTTCCTGTTACAGCGTCTTCCAAATTCCCTCGTATGCCACAAACTGTCTTCCTCCTCCCTCAAAAATCAAAACATTGTACTTATCCCCATCCCATATTTGCTTTTCTTAGACTGTGTCAGCACTACAGTCTTAATGAGGGAGAAGAAGAGACACAGATGCTAATGTTGGTGTGTTTTATCCACTTTAAATCTGTTCACTTTTCTTCCCTTGATCGTCTGAGCGAAACAGACTAATGCTTGATAGCTTTCAACTTCTGAGTCTGATTTTTTTTTTTTGTTCCTCATATACAGAAAACAAACTGAAATGAACAACAATAAACACTAAGTCAAAGTCACCAACACAGGAATATGTTGAATTTATCATATATGTGCTTCCACATGCTTTCACTGAAAGCTTGTTCCTTTCTCCCACAAGATCTCTGCTGTACAGGCTGAGAAAATTTCTGTTGGCATTATGGCTTTACAGAGCTGTGCACTAAGAATAGCTCTTACAGGTGTGTTAAGCTCTGTTGAGATTGCCAGAGTTCACAGAAGATTTCTGGGTGGACTACAAAAGGCTCATCAAGTACTAGATAACACCTAAAAGAATGACTTCTAAAGACACCTAGGGGATGAAGACAGACAGCAGAATTGTATTGCTCAGAAAAAAAAAAAAAAGACATCATGCTAAGCTGAGTGGTCAAGAGTTCCAATATATTAAAATTTATTTTTTAAAAAATAAAGTGGTAGGCATACAACTCTGGAAAAAATAAAGGCCACCTGATCAAATATCATCTGAAAGCCAAAACCAAAGAAGTGTGAGAGTACAGTTATCATGCAACAGCTTTCAGCTTTGCCTAAATGCTATGAAGACATCACAACCTCTAAAGCCCAAGGTAAAAGGGCACGTTAGGCACTTTAAAAACTATAACCATTGATTGGCCTCCTTGCTCTGAAATCAGATCCCTGTTTGGGCAACACATTCAGAGGTGACCAACCTGAAAGTTCTAGCTTCAGCTAATTCCAAAAAAGCATACCAACACAAAAAAACCCCACTTTTTTCAAAGAGCACAATCTTTTGTCACTTAAAACTCATACCCTAACAGCTCATTGCTGCTTTCCAATGACTAACAGCTAATTAAAGTTGGAAGTCAATATAGAATCATAGAATCAGTCAGGGTTGGAAGGACCATCTAGTTCCAACCCCTCCTGCCATGCCCAGGGACACCCTACCCTACATCAGGCTGCCCACAGCCTCATCCAGTCCAGCCTTAAACACTCCAGGGAAGTGGCCCCAACCAACCCCCTGGGCAACCCATTCCAGGGCCTCATCACTCTCATGCTGAACAACTTCCTCCTCACACCCAGTCTGAATCTCTCCACCTCCAGCTTTGCTCCATTCCCCCTAGTCCTCTCACTACCTGAGAGCCTAAAAAGTCCCTTCCCAGCTTTTCTTTAGGCCCCCTTCAGATCCCGAAGGCCACAATAAGGTCACCTGGGAGCCTTCTTTTCTCTAGCTTGCACAGCCCCAACTCTTTCAGTCTGTCCTCATAACAGAGGTGCTGCAGCCCTCTGAGCATCCTCATGGCCCTTCTCTGGACATGCTCCAGCATATATGAACAAGTTGTACTTGAATTTGCTTTGAAGTGCCTTGATGCAGCATGCTCTAGTGCATGAGAAGCTTTATTTTTACACCCAGTTAAATGGTAAATACTTGAGTTGTTTAATGAAAAAAAAAAAAATATATATATATATATGAAAAGGAAACTCCTCACCCACCAGAAAGCAGTGATTAAGCAGTGTGTGTTTTGAGAGAAAGCAGACTCATTGTCACAGAGGAGCCCTCTCATTCTTAACATCCAGTGACAAAGATTACACCATATATCTACATCAACCTACCAAACCTGAGCAATTTCACAGCATCTTTAACATTTAGGAAAGAATCTTTTAATAACATCGTATATAATAACTGACTACGATTCAATACTGCAAATTCTAGCACAGAGCAGACACTGAAGAAACAGAAATTAACTACTATGAAATTTAGAAGTAGTATCTGATGGCAGGGAAGCTTGCAGAAGTGAATTCAGCATGTCACTTACAGATGTTAAGGCATTCTTCAGACCAACTATTTGTGCAGATGGAGATGAGGATGCATCGTGCTCCAGCATCTGCTTCAGCTTTTCTTTCTCCGTAGATATGGTGCTGAAAGCTGACCTCAAGGTGAAGTAAACTAGAACCATGTTGTAAAAAGGGACAGTTAAAAACAGCTACCAACTGTATACATGCCAGTTACGTAAAAAATACTATGCAGCATCATTTACAGTGGCAAACAAAAATTTAGGTTGAGAGATCCAGGGTGGGTTACTAAAACCAAGTAGTATTAATCAAGGTTACAGAGTAGATTTTTATTTTTAGTAAAGAGAGGTGTTTATGGTGAATGCTACTGTGTTGACTATATTAGCCACAGTCAAAACTACTCTGATTATTTATGACAGATGGCAACAAGGCTAACTAACCACTTCTGCTCTTCACTTGATTTTGTTCCCCAATTAGCTTGAATCTTCAGATGGTCATGACTTTACTCCACATTCCTTTAAGAATTCCAGTGGGGGAGAAGAGAGGGAAGAAGAAAACAATTAAATAGCTTTTTTTTTTTTTTTTTTTTAAAGCAGCTATAACACATAGGGTGCCACAGCTATAAGGTTAGTTTTTCCATAAGCTAGTCAAGTGCAGTGTTTTGTTATGTCTTTTAGAGATAAAGAAATTCCAGCTTGTTAGATGATCAAGGGGTCAGATCCCTAACGTTGTGCATGTCAACCCTGCTGCCTCTATTGTTTCCTGAAACATCATCACCCGTCTGAAACATTTAAATCAAACAACAGATCATGCAATTTAAAAATAACTAGATTTTGAAGAAGGAAATGCAGTTTACTTTTTTCACTTTGAAGACATTTAATCCTTTCTTTAACCACGAGGAATTAAAACTTGTTCGATCCACATTTGTTTATGAGGGATTTCAACATTCATCTAACCAGAGAATCAGAGGATTTCTAAGGGCCTAATCAAGCCTTGTAATGCAGCCAATTAAAAAAAAAAATCTATCCATTGACAAAGAGACAGATACAAAATCTGAGCACGGATGCATGGAAAGGGCAAAGAACAAGAAATTTCTGACACCTGTCTCTTCTAATCGTCCACTCTTAAGCTACCTGAATCATCATCACTCTATTGAGTGTTTGACATAACCTAATTTCCTGTTATAAGAAAATATTCTCAAGGTGTGTTTCAACATGGCAGTGCACCACCAAAGTTAGTTTTCACTTTGAAGAAGCCTTTACCAGTCTCACAGAGGGTAAGGAGGAATATATATAAAAAATGATGCATACACTATAGCCCTTTGTGGATGACACAATCAGAATCTTCATTTAACACATTGTATAACCAATTTAAATTTCCAAGATGTAGAATATTATTTCTTTTGTATCAAAGCTAATGCAAAAGTTTTCTTCACCTATTGTGGAAGGGGCGTGATGTAAAATGACTTTGGAAAAAACAATTCTTTTCACTCTTAATAAAAAGATACTGTGTTAAATAGCACCAAGACAATTGCCCCCTCAAATTTCCAACCAGAGTTTCTGACACTACCATTTCAGGTACTATGATCTTGAGTAGGTGATTTCTTTGTTCTGCTTAATAGCAACTTTTCCAGCTGTGCCCCACTCCCCCTTTTATCTTTTTTTTTGGAAAACATACATCAGTTTTGACTATAACTGACTATAAAGATTACTACTTAGAAGCATTCCTTATGCAATGGAATCAAGATATGTCAGCAACAGAGGGGAGAAACAAGCAAAGAATGCTTATTGACAATCTCAATTATCTTGTGCAAAAGGGGACAATGCCAATAGCCTCAAAAGTCTTTCAGATACAAATGTCTTCCTTGCAAAGATCACTGAACAAAAATGTTGGTTTTTTTTGGTGTGAAGGCAATGTAGCAAAGCATTGCTAATGAAAAATGATTTTGAGAGAAGAAACACTTCCAGCCAAGCTGCCCCTCTGGCTGCTTTACATGATTTTACTCTTCTGTATCCACTAAAAATAGGTTACTACCATAGCAACCCTTGCATCACCAACAAATGTTGACTCAAACACAGGGAAGTACAATGAATATGCTAACATACATGTGCTCATATACACACATACACATGCAAACACAGAAGAGTATAATCTGCTGTTGTGTTTATAGCTGTTCCTTCTAGGATTTTTATCTTTTGGCAAAAAAAAAAAAACCACCAACAAACCACAATCTAGGTTTTAGCACATAAAACAAAAGCTCTGTCCTTTATGAAGTACACTGTTTTAAAAAGGTGGTAATTAGGAGACTTTGAGAACTCAAGATCCCAACATTTGTAGTTCCTCAAGGGAATTAAAGGAAGGCAGAGTGTTTTCTGCTTTTTCTTAAAAATTTAACAGGAAGCATTCCCAGAAGTCACATCAGTATTTGAACTATGATGCTACAATGTCAAATACGAAAGGCAATTTCATTCACCTTTATGTGCAACATGAAATAGATCTTCTTGCAGTTTAGTAAATTCTGATGATGTTTCAGAGCCATCTGAGTAATTCTTCTCCTCTACAAAATCTATTGTAGATAAGTTTGGATTGGAAGCATGCAGTCTCATAGGGGCAGAAAATACTGAAGGCACCTGTCAAGAGAACAGCCAGTTATGAGGGTTTTACAGAATCACACAATGTCAGGGGCTGGAAGTGACCTCAAAAGATCATCCAAGTCCACCCTCCCCTGCCAGAGCAGGATCACCTATCCCAGCTCACACAGGAACGCATCTAGGAAGGTTTTTAGTATCTCCATAGAGGGAGACTCCATAACCTGCTCTGGGCAGCCTATTCCAGTGTTCTGCCACCCTCACAGGGAAAAATTTCCTCCTCATGTTTACATGAAAATTCCTATGCCTCAGCCTCCACCCACTGCCCCTTGTCCTGTCATTGGGCATCACCAAGAAGAGCCTGGCTCCATCCTCCTGGCACTCACCCTACACATATTTATTAACATTGATGAGGTCACCCCTTACAAACTGGCTTACATGTTGCAGGCGTCAGAATTGGAAAAACTACTTGTCAGGAACCAATAGGCTTGGAATGGATGATGCCTGGCAAATCACAGAATCAGTCAGGGTTGGAAGGGACCCCAAGGATCATCTAGTTCCAACCCCCCTGCCATGGGCAGGGACACCCTAGCCTAGATTAGGCTGGACAAAGCCTCATCCAGCCTTGCCTTAAACCCCTCCAGAGAAGTGGTCCCAACCACCCCCTTGGGTGAAACTTAGAAAACTTAGATATGACTTTGCCCAAGGTATCACAATTGGAGATTTGGCAAAGCACCAAGAAAGAAGCCCATTAAGAGCTGTAGAACATGCTGTACTTTTTTCCCCACTTGTAAGTATCTAGTCACATGGCCTCTGGATATAAACGTGTACAAAACTATCTGTAGGATGTGCAAAAATCTGTCTGATAAATTACCTCTTAAAATGAGGACATTACCTAGAAAGAATTTGTATTTCCTAAACTGATCTCAGTTAGTGGAAATAACTAAATTAATAATTAAGACTTGAGAAAGACAGGCATTGAAATGACAGAATATTACCTGTAATGTTCCTTTAGCCTCTTTCCCAACAACTCTGGATCGCCACCTCCTGTGTGATCTCTTTTCCTTCTTTGGGCTTTCAAAAGGTCCAACCTTTTAACAACACACAGAATGAGAATAATACAGATTGCCACAAGGCTAGCAGAGCTAAGAAGAAATACCTTTGTGCCTTAGGATCTGGGGTTGGTTTTGGGAACTGCAAGGGTAAATTTTCTTTTTTTTTT
>VWZI01000969.1:0-23341 GCA_013396835.1 Psilopogon haemacephalus | reverse complement strand
AAAAAAAAAAAAAAAAAAGGAAAAATAAAAGAAAAAAAAAGTCAGTGTTGTATGCATGAATTTTAACATGGTCAAGAATGAAGACTGAAGGCATCAACACAGAGGAAAACAATGCATGTTAACCAGACCAGGAGTATGGTCACTAAGCATCACGTCAGGATATTTAACAGAACAGCAGAATACTAAGAGAACAACAAAAACCCCAACAGATGTGAAAACCAATCAGATGTTTCTAAAAGCAAGCAAAATGCAACACAAAGTTCACTCTATTTTTTTTTTTTTTTTTCTTCTCAAAATAGCTGCTGGATTGATATCAACTAACATTAAGCACAGGCTGGTGTAAACTGGCAGAATTCCATCTAGCTTCAGCAGAGCTAAGGTGATTAACTGCAGCTTAAGAACTATCCCCTTCTATTTTTCACATGAAAATAAGTAGGGCTTCTTTGCAGTGCAAATCTGGATTAATAAATTAGAAGCGAATTAGACTCTTTCATGCCAAAGAAGAAATGGCTAATTTCCTCACGGTGAGCATAGATTTCACATGGTCACACGGATTAATTTTTGTCTTGCAGGGAGAGGGGGGAAGCACAGGCAGGTGTTTATTGTGGGGGCTTTACAGCGTTCTACTTTTGCCCTCAATATTCTCCTCCTCTATCCCTGCTTTCTTTTTGGAGAAAAGAACGAAACAGCCACCAGAGGTTTGCTGTTTCTTTGCAGAGGCAGCCTCAGAAGGGCAGGCTGTCAAAGCCACAGAGATGCTAGCACAATGGAAAGTGTGGAGACAGCTCTGCAGAAGAGCCTCGTTACCACAGGGTGAGTTACTGCTCTTTCAGCTGCCTGCTCGCACACATCTACTGCCTCTCAACGACTAGCAAAAAAGCTGTTCAGGCACACATTGTGTCTGGTAGAACTTGTACTCTGTTACCAGCAGGCTCCTACCAAAGTGATCAACTGCAGGTATTTGGGAACAAGCCCACTCAGATCATGCAGGCAATATATTGAGAGAAAGGAAAACCTTAAATAGAAGGATAAAAAAGAGGTGAATGTTGTGTGGGAGACACTCCAGAGCTGACAGTAACAGAGGATGGTTTCAGCTATAGTAAGTAACATAACACTGCTAAAACAAACATTGTTCTCAGAAGATATCACTGATTCTAAACTGGAGCAGAAGAGCTTCTTCAGGTCAATGTCAGCCAACTGATGTGCAGACTGCTTAAGGCAGAGGTTGTGTTCAGGCACAACCTCCTCCCTGAGACTGTGTCAAAGAGGTCAGTTAGGATGCTAGATAAATGCTAAAGGGAAAAAAGCCCTCTGGCTGAGTGCTCTTCAGACTAACATTCACCAGCATAAGGAACTCAATCTGCAGTTTTGAAAGCCACCATGAAAATATAACTGAAAGCACTAAAACAATGAAACAATATTACAAGATTTAACAGCATCATAAAGAAAAGTGCCTGGAAGTAAATCAATAAAAAGATATCATTTTGTTCTTGACATTTTAGCCCGCAACTAAAACCAACATACTCTTTGCTTTATAAACACAAATCAGACCAACTTAATCCCTGATGAAAGGTTCCTTGTTTGCAAATCACAACTATTACCTTTCTACCCGGAGCAGAATCACAGAAGCCAGGGACAGAGTCAGTTGTAGTAGATGCAGGGAAGAAAAGGTTATTGACATCATGAGGGAACATGGAGATTTCGTTCTGGCGGTACATTCTGTGGTGGCGAAGTTTGGCTACCCACTCATCAAACAGCTCCTGAGATTTCACCTACACAAAATACCAGTGTTTTGGTTTTTTTTTTGTAACATTCACATTTACAGTCACTAACAAAGAAACAAAGTGGTTTTGTGCTCATTAGGCAGCTAGACTGGGCTGACCTTTATTGGCAAAGTTATCAGGGAAGTTTTCCTAATGATGCTCCTACTAAAATACAGACTGCGTGACCTTAAATGTGACAGCGAGTTAAGCACAGAATAAAGTCAGGGGAAACTTCAGTTAGCATAGTTCTGGATTCCAATGCAAAAAAAGTAATATTTAGCAACTGCTGGATGGAAGAAGCTCTTAATAACAACAACATAATAACAACAATAAGAACAACAGTAAACCCTAATTCGTAATTTCTCCATTTGTGTTTTTAAGGTTTATTCGAGGCTTAATTAACCACAAGCAGAAATTTGATTTTGGTGATGGTATTTTAAAGCAACTTCTTCCACAAGGGTAGATAAATCTACACATTTGACTGTGGGAAAATCCTTTCTATGTGTAAGAGAAAGAGAAATACAACTACTGAAGAGAAAAGCCCTCATGTAACAAGTACATACCCTTCACTTAAAGAAGGGCTGGGTGAAACAGAATGCTGCTAAGCATGAGGCATCTTGAAAGTTTCTATTCAGAAGAGGGTTTCTAGCTTTAATAGTACCATAAGGCCTCTCAAGCTATAAGGTGTAAACTAGTCTGCTGAGGCAGGAAAGTAATTCATTAGTGTAACTAAAACAGACCTACTAGCATTCAAAAAATGAGTCCCTACCATACAAAGCTCATGGTCTTTTGAATGCAAGGTTGTAACAAACTTGGAAGACCTACCTTCAGATGGTATATCTGCTCTTCTGTATCCAAGTCTATGCATTTTGTTGACTTCTTTACAGACATGACAGAAAGTCCAACATCAATACAGCCATGAAGCTTCCCTCTCTCTATCTGCAAAAAAAAGTGAAGAAACCTTACAGTTGCCTGAGAGGAGCCTACAGGAAGGCTGGGGAGGAACTACTGACAAGGTCTGGTAATGACAGGATGAGGAGGAATGGGTTTAAACTGGCAGAGGGGAGATTTAAACAGGATGTTAGGAGGAAGTTCTTTACAGAGAGGGTGACAAGACACTGGCACAGGTTGCCCAGGGAGGTTGTGGCTGCTCCCTCCTTGGAGGTGTTCAAGGCCAGGTTGGATGAGGCCTCGAGCGACCTGTTCTAGTGGGAGGTGTCCCTGCCTATGGCACAGGGGGGCTGGAACTGGCTGAGCTTTGAGGTCTCTTCCAACCTAAACCATTCTATGATTCTATGTGCCCTATAATACTAATTTCATACCTCTAGGTTCAAAATTCCAAGGAAAGATTAAACAAAAGTTAAAATGAAGCACAAGCAGACAGCCAGAAAGCTGAAGTGCATTATTCTAGAATAGAATAATTTCAGAATAAAGCAAAAGGATAGCTATTACCTGCTGAAACCATCATTTCCCTCCCTTCAATCTAGTGTTTAGAATGGCTGAAACTATTTCCCATTGTTGACTACATGCATTTGTTGTTACTCTATAATGGCCTTAAAGGGTTTCAAGTCACTTACATCAGCTTGGCATTTAGAATACTTCAAAATCCCTCTGTCAAGAAAGAAGTATCTCTGTAAACAGAAATGCAGAGAATTAGAAACAAACGAAGCACCCCAAAAACTCCCCACCCCATCTCCCCTGTACTTCTTTAGAGAACAATTTTCTCTGCTCTTAAGCAAGCTTTTTGCCACAGAACCACACCAAACTAGTCCCACTCACGTGGCATCAGGCTCTCAGATATATATTCCTTTCCCACCTTGTGCCAGCCCTTCAAAGGCCATTTTCTCTTTTTCAGCAAGCAGCCCTCCTGCTTCTGTGGCTCCTGGGTACAGTTCATTGCTCCCCGCAGCCCTTCTACAATCTCCCAGCTGTCCTGTTTAAACAGAAAATCCAAATGTAGATCTTTTTTTTTTTCCCTTCCAAAGAACAGAATTGTTAAGAGAGATTCGAGAGGAAGAAGTTTAATTAAAAAAACAAAAAACCAAAAACCCCCAATAATCTAACTGTAGATCTTTACACTTTGTTATGCATTCTCCAAGAGACAAGATTTTTTTTTATGGAAACAATATACATTAAATAAAACATTTGGTTTATGATACCACCCTTCTTTGAATGTACTTACCAGAATTATTTTATATATATATATATATATATGGTGTGCATACATACAGTGGTTGGCCACAGCCTAGTCACAGTTTAACATGAAAAACCCTCTGATATCAGAGGCATAAACACTCAATGCTAACAGGATGTTTTGTAGGTTTTGAAGAGTGAATAAAAGACAATGGAAATGAAAAATTCTCCTGAACTCATCTGCCCATATTCAGGAAGTCATGGTTTTGAGCTCAGTGCAAACTGTAGCCTTCCTAATGTAAAAATAGCAGACAAAAATCAAACCAAATTAAATAGCTGTGGTGGTTTGGCAGTTGCCTCTCCCCCCCACACACTGTGAAAGAACCCAGGCTAGGACTCAGTCAGCTGGAATTTAATAAATGAAGCTTTATATTTACTGCTATAAACAATATACAAGCAGATATTTACAATGTATAACAGATATTTACAGATATATAGACAGTAAAAAGGTAATACAGGAACACCACAGCCCTCCCAGAGATCAAAATCCCTAGCAGGGGTTTCTAACCACCCCTACCCACCTTTCCCCCATTCCCCAATCTTATTTCACCATCTGTTGATGCAGCAGATAGATGAAGGCAGATTGGCCAGGGGGGATTAGGAAAGAAGTTAGTGGAATTATTCAGAATCAGCTACAAAAGGCAGGGAGGAAGGAGCCATGCTAGGAGCCAGCCACAGCCCAGAGAGGTCTCAAACCATCTGAGTTATCTATATTTGGGTTACAACTCTCAAAACATTTTTTTTTTTTCCTTTCTCAGTAAAGCTCTGAGGGAAGTAGCATTGTCAGTGCTTTCCTCTCTCAGCCTATAGTCTAATTTCTCATTCAAATCCTCCAATTAGTTCAAACCAGCACAACAGCCAAGGAAGTAAGTCAAGTGTTATGAGGAACATGACATAAAGGGAGAGTATGTGAAAAATAAACCCCACCCTTCATCAGACACACTTCTGATTAAAGAAGGATCTCTCTTTTATGCTGTCAGGAATTCTTAAATGAAAGCCCCTGCAGCAATATAGCAGAGAATATATCTCATAGTATTTTACCAGTTGCTAATGACAGTGCAACATGAGTCTAAGGATTTCCTATCAAAGATATCATGAATTATTTATTGTCAGCAACTATAGGATCTGACAGATCTAGAATTATGAACAACTGACAGGAAACAGCATGTGCTGGCACCATGTATTTTAAAAAGATGAAGAATACTTTAAGATACAGAATCTAATGACAAAAAAGGACTGGTATAAAACACTCTGAAGAAACGGAACTGTACCAGACACATAAGTACTTAAAAATACAGACTGACTGGGGGGGGAAAAAAAAAAAAAAGAAAAAAAAAGAAAAAGAAACAAACATCAGCAAAAGTGCCAGTTGGGCTCATTTCTCCATCTCCACAATACTTAAAATTAATCCCTAGAAACCTGGCAAACAAATTACATCAGGTAATATGCTCATTACCTGAGTAACAAGGCATAACAACAAGCCATATCAGAAAAGACAGTCATTAAAAAAGCTTGAGGAAGGTGATATTTTATTCCACCTCATTACTGGCAGCACTCCACTATTGCTTTATTATTATTTCCCTTGCCACTGCACTTTATGGAACAAACTGGAAAGCTGCTCTGCTTTCCTGGCTTGAGTTCACTCTGCCAGCACAGAATCACAGAATTAACCAGGCTGGAAGAGCCCTCTCGGATCACGGAGTCCAACCTAGCACCTAATACCATCTAATTAACTGAACCATGGCACTAAGTGCCTTATCCAGCCTCCTCCTAAACACCTCCAGGGATAGTGACTCCACAACCTCCCCAGGCACCCCATTCCAATGCCAGTCATTCTTGCTGTGAAGAGTTTCTTCTTAACATTCAGCCTAAACCTGCCCTGGCACAGCTTGAGGCTGTGTTCTCTTGTTCTGTCCCTGGGTGCCTGGCAGAAAAGACCAACCCAACCTGGCTACAATCTCCTTTCAGGTAGTTGCACAGATCAATGAGGTCTGCCCTGAGCCTCCTCTTCTGCAGGCTGCACACCCCCAGCTCCCTCAGCCTCTCCTCACAGGGCTGCGCTCCAAGCCCCTCCCCAGCCTTGCTGCCCTTCTCTGGACACATTCCAGCACCTCAACATCTTTCTTAAATGGGGGAGCCCAGAACTGGACACAGGACTCAAGGTGTGGCCTAATCAGTGCTGAGTACAGGGGCAGAATGACCTCCCTGGTCCACCTGGCTACAATCTACTTTCAGATACAGGCTGCAAGAAGAAAAAATATGGGGCTGAGCAGCTCCAGTCATTCAACATCCCACAGATCACACAACAATGTTCCAATACCTGAAGGTAAGTGAAAAATGCACACATGTTGTGCCCCTACAGGTCTGGTTTTCATCCTTGTCAGTTTTGTAACAAACCCCTTCTTTACTCCCTCCAGTCTGAGGGACATTTTTAGGGGCACTTAGATGCCATTGTTTCTAACCAACAATCATGAAATCATATTTTTCTTGTTGAAAACCTGAAGTTACACTCCACAGTCTTTAGTATTCATTCTTGCTATGCTGAAACTCACATAACATTCTCAACAGCCATGAAGCCTTTACTTCTCTGTGTAAATTACTGTGATTATAGATCAGGCAGCAGAGCAGTTACTCATGGAAATCATAAGTTAGTGGGCTGAGAGCAGAAGTCCTCCTGGGTTGTCTCCTAGGAACTCAGCCTGGAGAAGAGAAGCCTTTGAGAAGACCTTACAGCAACCTTCCANTGGTTATCAACTGCTTCTCATCTGTCTGAAATAGCAGAGGAATAATTAACAGTTTGGTGATCTGCTGGAGAAATGCAAAGTACAATGCTGCAGTACAGCATCTGGTCCTCTTCCACTTACATCTGTGCAGAAGACACCAATCTTCCCCACCTGAACCACTCAACTCTCACATTCTTCAAAACTCTACAGCTGACTGGGTTTGGATCCATTTGCTTCTGACAATGATCCTACAGAATCTTAATCTTTGTTTTGTTTTACANTAGTGGGAGGTGTCCCTGCCTATGGTGGGGGGTTGGAACGGGATGACCTCATTTGATAAGGAAAAATCATCAGTTGGCTATTGCTGGGAGCAGCTGCAGAAGCAAAAGGAAACTGCTTCCTCTCTGAAATGAAGGTAAATTAATCAGGTTGGTTGGCTGGTTATCAACTGCTTCTCATCTGTCTGAAATAGCAGAGGAGTAAACTGAAGAGAGACAGCATTCCCTTATGGCTATTGGAAGCATCCAGATTATCTTCTGTTTCGCTGATTCTTATACCAAAAGGGGGAAGAGAAAGAAAGATCCTGAACTACAGCACTAAACTGAAAAAAAAACAAACCACCAACCAAGCACCATCCTTCCCCAACTCCCCACCCATTACGAGCCGATAGCTGCACAAAATTATCAGCACTGCCTCTGCTACCAATGCAGAAGCTTCACTCCAGGTTGAAGGAGGAACATTATGCTTTTAGTTTTCTCAGGTTCAGAGATGCTCATTTCAGATCAGCACTGGAAATTCACCCTCTCTAGGTGCTACTTGGCTTACATCTGCTCTGTGGCTTAAAAACATACATATTGGTCTTCCGAGATAAGTCTACCATTAGGTAGCTGTAGCCATATATTTTTTTTTTTGTCCTTATTTAATGAAATAAAAGCATTCTGATTTTCTGAAATATTCTGTACCATACAGCACTTCAAGGTGAATTATCTCAGGAGAAAAGACTGAAGTAATGAGTTTGAAAGGCTCTCAGGCCAATGCTTGCACTTGCAGCAAACGGAACGAAACAGATGACAGTGCCAGACTTTATTCCAGCGTAAAACGCAGTCAGTTGTACCAAATATTTTTAAGTGCCAAAAATAGAAACCCTCTTGTTGGAGGATAAGGGTTGGCATCAGCTGCAACTAAAGCATTTGTTACGGTTCATAAAATTGGCAGAAATGATTTAATTTTCTTTTTTAGAGCACGAGGGGTTTAAAGCAGCTCTTCTAACACAAAGCTTTTCCCTGCTGAATCTGCTTTAGAAGCTAGTTAACGCATTAAACTTTAAAATAACTACCACAATATATCTCCTTTTGATCACAGGTCGATTTAAAGTTAAGTACGATCAGCAATAGTTTTCCTTCCTCGCAAAACAGAGTTTGAGTTGTGGCTCTGTGGAAGAAATCCCTTTCCATGACTGAAGGAGAAAAGCAAAGAGACGGGGATGTGGCAATCGCCTCAAGGTGTAGGTGAACTCAGTGGGATAAGATGAACTGTTAACATATTTGCAGTGTGAACTGAAGAGGTTCCCATCTGGCAGAAAAAGTGCACCAGGTTTAGCAAAGGAAGGAGTAGGCACCTCCAATTTCTGCAGCCTTGCTTCAGCCAATCCTTTTTTTGGCACAGTGGCCCATCTCCTGCATCACAGGACTCCACTTGTGATTAACACCACTAACACACACTGCTGTGTGGGAAGCAGTAACCAAGCTTTAGCAGGCACAGCAGACCTAGACTACAGGGGTTCCATATCCCAGCTTATGATTAGCTGCTACTGCACACCTGCAAGGGAGTCTCTGCCTAGGAAATTAGAGAAACTCAAAACTCAGATCACACTATTTTTTTGAAGGGGGAAGGTGGTGGGGAATGAACTGTCTCTGCATGTTTCAGAATTTCTTTCTGTTTAATCGGATTAAAGGAAGTGCTGTGTTAGATCAGCAGCACAGAGAAAAGCACCTGTCAGGCAGATCTGTCATTAACCTGGAAACAACAAGCCAAGCTCTCCAGGTCTCTGAGAAAGGAGTTTGAAGGAATAAGAAGTCCTCCATGGAACTGTAAAATGAAGGGAAGAAAATAACAAAAGTATTACACTTCACTCCCCATAAACAAAAGCCAGGGGCATCAGTCTCACTCGTAACAATTGTAGACATGTCTTTTAAAATGGTAAAGTTTGAGGAAGAGCACCATCTCTGCAGAAAACAAAGCACTTTTGGTGTTAGCCACCCCCCATACATGTTGCACAAATATTTCTTTCTGTAACTATGGTCCTATGGTAACAAACCAGCACACGCGGGCGTTCGCAGTCACTTTTTCATTGTCAGAGAGGATCTATGTCAAGTTTCAGGAAAAATGTGCTCTCTTTCACACATGCACACACATCTTCCTCTGGAAACTTGAAACAAGCAGAGCAGTTATATAATAACTTACCACAAAAGTGGTATCTCACAGGGAAAACAGATCGGGATGCTACAGCCGCAATTTTTTACTATACAGACCCCACGTATGCAAGGCAATAAAAATTCAAATTCACATTCAACATTCCAGTTTTACAACTGCCTGAGATTCAGCAACGTGTGCTTATTGCATTTGACTCCAAACCAAGATGCTGCTATCAACAGAATAAAAAGAGAGTAAGGCAAACAAAGATAGGATTCAACAGAAAACGTAAGCAACGGGAAAACAGAATGTTAGAGATCTGCTGATGTTCAAGAGCAAATGTTAACTGCCTGCCCGTAGTAATGCTTTCAGTTTGGTTAAAGCTTGCATTACCTGTCGACTTCCCTGCTTGGAGGAGCAGCTGCTTGTACTTCTTGAAGGAGACAACATTTTCTGTGATACGCCAAAGCTTTTCTCTTCACTCATGATGCCAAATCACTCGCTTCATGTAAGCTTACTCAGACCAGCATTAAAAGGTAATTTAGAAAATGTGCTGGAAGACAGCTGAGAGAAATGCAGAACTTGTCCTTTACCCAAATGCACTCCAGTGGCATGATTTGCATCCCATGGAAATCCCTAAAAGAAAAACCAAAAGCAAGGTTATCAGATGGCATCTCTTCCTGTCATCCTGTAGAGTAAGTCCTAATAAAGCCTTTGGTAATACAGCTGACTGCATTACTGAACATTATTACAAGTTAATTAATCACTTTAGGATACATTTTCAAGCCTTAAACTGGAACAGTAGGAATTTGGGATCCTAAGCACATAGTCCAATTGCCACTATTTATTTAGAGGACAAAGGACAGCGCAAAACATCTTTTAAGGCATTTAAATTCTTTTTAAAAACCTCAAAAAACCACACACACAGGGGATAATAAATACCCATATAAAACAGACCCAAACAGCCTCAAAGTGAGAAGAAGACATTTCATAAAACGCCTCACAAAAAGGACAGTGAATTAAGCATGGCCTCAGGTTTTAAGGGAAAGAAAACTAAACCTAGCTATAGAAAAAAACAATTCATAAAAGCAGTGAGCATGCAAACTCAGCTGCCTACAGCTGTGCATGGCCACTTTTACCTGGAATCACAAAGTTGTAGCTCTCATCAGCATCAGTTGCCTCAGTCAGTTATTGGAAGAATAATTAACAGTTTGTTTAATAACAGTTCTGGTTGCAGCATATGCAAATAAAAGCCATGCCAGAAACTCCCAATAAAGGCTTTCCAGTGTGGGCAAAAGTTGCCATGGTAACTGCATCAAAAAAAAAAAAAAAAAAACCACTTTTTTTTTTAACAACCAAAGAGAGGATATGACAAAAGGATGGTGCTTTCCAAAACTTGGAGTGGTGGTGGAGTTTTATAAACTGTGCCCCACTTCAGATTTTATTGTCTTGGGTAAGGAGCTTGCGTGTTAAGAGGAGTAGAAGAGCAACCTCTGAGGCAGATAAGAAAGTTTCCACAGAGAGAAGAGAAATTTCATTGCCAAAATGGGGTAGGCACTACTTCACAATCCCCTTGCTTACATGCCCTGTCCCAGCATCCCTGAAATGGGATCACTGGTTATTGAAGTTTGTCATTCATTTCTATCTAAAGAGGCTTAAAAGCTTACTTGGAGAGCAGCAGCACTTTCAGATCTCTAATAAAACACTTTGTGCAATTTATGACTTCTTCCCCCCCGTTTAAGAAAAAGAAAACCAACAAACTCCATAAAAACCAAACCACCACCAACAAAATGAATGAAAAAACAAACCAACCCCCAAAGTAAACAACCAAATAAAACTAAGTGCTGTATTTTTAAGATTAAGACGATACCATGCTGTAGAAAACCTCTCCCTACTACCATAGCATAAAGCATCCAACTTCTAAAGAGCAACCTCTTCCCATCTACACCACCTCTTCAGCAACAGCAACCTCTTCCAATCTACAGCAATTCTTTAGCACTATAGTTTTCTTCAAAGTTTCAGCCAACGTGCCCTCTTTTCACCTGAAACAAGGTTTCTTTTCATGGCATTTACCTCACCTTGTCAGAAATATTCAATTAACCCCAAAGCAGATCTATGCTCAGTGGTAGTAACAAAACAGCCTCAGTCTTCAAAAGTCAAGTGAGAAAGTGAGCTGTGCTGAGGCCCTTTCAGTGGTGAGTCAGCCTGGCAATTATTTCTGGAAACCATCAGACAGGTACACAGGGGAGAGAGAACAACATAGGAGCTGAAGAAAATGAGAACAGCACAGCAATGTGATAGCAAAGTTAGAATTGGGCCTAGTACATGAGATTTAGACTGAAATTACTACTGAGATTCATAGAATCAGTCAGGGTTGGAAGGGACCACAAGCATTATCTAGTTCCAACTCCCCTACCATGCCCAGGGACACCCTACCCTACATCAGGCTGCCCACAGCCTCATCCAGACTGGCCTGAAACACCTCCAGGGATGTGGCCCCAAACCCTCCCCTGGGCAACCCATTCCAGGCTCTCACCACTCTCATGCTCAACAACTTCCTCCTCACATCCAATCTCAATCTCCCCACCTCCAGCTTTGCTCCATTCCCCCTAGTCCTGTCACTACCTGAGAGCCTAAAGAGATCCTCCCCAGCTGTTTTGTAGGACCCCTTCAGATACCACAATAAGGTCACCTGGGAGCTTCCTCTTCTCCAGCCTGCACAGCCCCAACTCTTCAAGTCTGTCCTCACAGCAGAGGTGCTGCAGCCCTCTGAGCATCCTCCTGGCCCTTCTCTGGACACCTCCAGCATGTCCACATCCTTCTTGTAATAAGGGCTCCAGAACTGGATGCAGTACTCCAGGCAGGGTCTCAGCAGGGCAGAGTAGAGAGGGAGAATCACCTCCCTCGACCTGCTGGCCACACTGCTCCTGATGCAGCCCAGGACCTGGTTGGCTTTCTGGGCTGCAAGTGCACACTGTAGTGCACTTGCTGTAATGCGCTTTGGAGAAGGTACAGTCATTTCCTATCCAAAAGACAAATTTAAATGGCAATTCATTAAGAATCAGCACTTTTCACACGTCTATATTTAGCTCTTTTCATGCAAGTTTTTAATAGCAAGCACGAAGCTTGACTTTCTGAGTTTCAAACTGTATTTGGTAAAAGCATTTAATAATAACATCTCTGTTAACAAGCAGAGGTCAAATATTCACAACAGGGATAGAAACTTGCTTCCTGCAAAGTCACTACTCAGATGCACACTTGGAAAGTACCACGCAGCAAGTGCTTTACTTCTTTTGGCATGCTGCTTGCTCAGATAACTAACAGAAAAGTCCTACAGTATTTTGTCAGCCTGCTTCCAAAATTGGCCTTTTGAATTTTCCTTTATTGCTTCAGAATTAATTCACTAAACTGGGCTGAACGAAAGGCTTCCGTTACCACCACTGAAGAAGGTAGGAGTGAAATGTGCCCAAAGTGTTTTATTATTGCTTTATTGGTGTTCCCCAGTAATTTAACTTACTGCCTTGAGAATTCCAGATTCCAAAATGAAAGTTTGTGTGAATATTGAACATGGCCCAAACTCACCTGTGAACACTGCTGCATGCTCCTGTAACCACCTTATGCTCCTTTTAAAAAACTTCTCTTCAAGTTCAGGAAGAAGAAAATGAAATTCTGGTTGACACAAAGATGCTTAGAGGGCTGAAACAGCTCTGCTATGAGGACAGGCTATGAGAATTGGGGTTCTGCAGCCTGGAGAAGAGAAGGCTTTGAGGAGACCTTATAGTAGCCTTCCAGTATCTGAAAGGGGCCCACAAGAAGGCTGAGGATGGACTATTCACAAGGTCTTGTAATGACAGGATGAGGGGGAATGGGTTTAAATTGGAAGAGGGGAGACTGAAACTGGGTGTTAGGAGAAAGTTCTTTGCAGTGAGGGTGGTGAGACACTGGCATGGGTTGCCCAGGGAGGTTGTGGCTGCTCCCTCCCTGGAGATGTTCAAGGCCAGGCTGGATGAGGCCTTGAGAGACCTCTTCTAGTGGGAGATGTCCCTGCCTATGGCACAGGGGGGCTGGAACTGGCTGAGCTTTGAGGTCTCTTCCAACCTGAAACGTTCTGTGATTCTGTGAAAGACACCAAGGAAGAATGTGCTTGAAGACCTAGTCAGACTCTGCTGCAACAAGTGAGACATCTGCTGCCTCACTAAACGTTAGGGAAAATAATTCAATCCTCATATTACCCAAAAAAAACCCCAAACCCACCCAAAACACCAAAAACTGGTAAAAATCTAGAAATAGGTCAATCAGCATCCTAAAAATATAAGTATATATAAAAATAGGATAGGATAGGATAGAAAAGAATAAAGCCAGGTTGGAAGAGACCCCCAAGATCATCCAGTCCAACCTATCACCCAGCCCTACCCAACAGCACTAAGAGCTCCATTCAGTCTTCTCTTGAACACCTTCAAGGATGGCAACTCCACCAGCTCCCTGGGCAGCCCATTCCAATAGCAAATCACTCTCCTATTGCTTCAGGTTTTGTACATTCTGCTCCTCCCCATGCCACAGGGTGGCCTCGGAACTGTAGGTTTCCTTCCTTTCTTCTGGAGCACTGTGGTGAAGGCACAAGCACTCGGTGCCAGTCTACCCCAACAGACAAACCAGAGGTGTTGAGGCTGAGGCAACTCCAAATGAATTTGGGACAGTTTGTTTTGTTTTGTTTTTTTTCACAGGTGCTAAGTATTGGCCTACTTCTTCAGTGCCAAGTCAACAGCAGCAAAAATAGGCCAAGAGTGCTTTCACAAATGACCTCGCCAGGTGCATTTTAGGGAATTAAGAATACATGAGTACCAAATATTATTTATAGCTACTACATACTAAGCCCATAAAAAGCACTTATCTCTACTTATCACGTGTTACTAAAAGCCTTACCATTCTGCATCAATTAAAGCTAAATATGATAATAGGGACAACAGCAAAATTTTTTTTTTTTTAAATTTAAAAAAACATCCCAAGCTGTCCTCCGAATCTTTAAAATTGCACGAATTCAAAGCAAACTCTCAGAATCACAATTCTCTTCCAATTTTCCTCTTCCAACTCTCAAAGCAATAAGAGAAAGCTGGGGAGGGACTATTCACAAGGTCTTGTAATAACAGGACAAGGGGGAATGAGTTTAAACTAGCAAAGGGGAGATTTAAACGGGATGTTAGGAATAAGTTCTTCACAGTGAGAGTGACAAGACACTGGCACAGGTTGCCCAGGGAGGTTGTGGCTGCTCCCTCCCTGGAGGTGTTCAAGGCCAGGCTGGATGAGGTCTTGAGCGTCCTGATCTAGTGGGAGGTGCCCCTAGAGGGCTGTGGCACAGGGGGGCTGAAACCAAATGAGCTTTGAGGTCTCTTCCAACCTAAACCATTCTATGATTCTAAGCTTATAGCAAAATCCAAGCTTTGCCACATCTCACAAAAGCACAACGATAGCAATCCAGAGGGGGAAAAAAAAAAAACAACCAAACCCCACACTGAAAACTGGAATAAAGAATAAAAAAAAAGGGAAAAAAAAAAAATCAACATTATGCAATTCTTTTTGTTATGGCTTTGGAAGAAGAGTAAAGTTTTAACAGCTGCTTCAGAGCTGATTCAGCAGTGAAAGAACATTGCAGAGGGATTTTGAGCAGCAAAACTAGAAGTGTGCATCTCGTTCTATAACTGTAGTCAATTACGGTTTTGTGGATAGAAGAATAGGGACAACAGAAAGCCTGATGAGAGTCATATGGGCACAGCAGGCACAGGGCTGAGTAATCCAAATCAGAGTTGCAAGCAACATTGAGTGACTTTCCCAAAATTAAAAAGAATCTGGGCTGAAACCTTTGCTCTGTAGGTGTTATTAAATCACTTTTGCTCCCATCTTTTCCAAGCATTGCTTTCATGGCTTTCTCTGCTACGCTTCAAGTTGCCAGCTCTAATCTAGATCAGTGCCTCAGCTGGCTCAAAATAGGAAAGAATTATTTATAGGCTACAAATATGCCACATACAACTATTGGAGCTGTCTTTTCAAGGCAGGTATTTGCTGCTCCTGAAATACCCTAAGATTCATGCCGATGAAAGCCAAGCATGCATATACTGCCCTGTTGCCAGAAGAAAACTTGCAGAAGCAAACCAGAAATAGTTTATAACAACTAGAGCTGTTAACATTGTGTTTGAAAGCAAAAGTTCAAACAGCTTAGGGAGGCTAACAGGAACAGAAGTATTTTCAGAGCTGTCTCCCAGCAGGTAGGTGCTGGCTCTTCACATTGTCCAGTGCACAACCTCTGTTCATTAGTCACAGGCACCTACTACGCTCTACAGTGGTCTGTGATGCAAAGCAAGAGTTCCATCTAGCCCACCTCCTTAATGAGGCTAGTGTAGTAATGAAATCAGGCTACTCTAGTGACCCAAAAGAGAATAGGCAGAACTCCCCTGTCTAATGATGAGAGATGTACTGTGGGAAATGCAAAAAGCTACACAATCTACAAACATAGATTCATAGAATACCAGGTTGGAAGGGACCAGAAGAATCATCTAGTCCAATCTTTTCAGGGTAAAAACATAGTTTAAATGAGATGGTCCAGAACCCTGTCAAGTTTGGCCTTGAAACTGTCTAATGTAGAGAAATCCACTATCTCTCTTGGGAGTTTATTCCCATGTCTGATAGAATGGTCCTAATATTGCCAGTAGCAACTTACACTCATTACCCTTTGTCTTTACCTTGTGACTCTGGAAGAAGGGAGCCTCCCTTCTCATCATAATCCCCCTTCACAGTGAGGGTGGTGAGACATTGGCATGGGTTGCCCAGGGAGGTTGTGGCTGCTCCCTCCCTGGAGGTGTTCAAGGCCAGGCTGGATGAGGCCTTGAGAGACCTGTTCTAGTGGGAGGTGTCCCTGCCTATGGCACAGGGGGGTTGGAACTGGCTGAGCTTTGAGGTCTCTTCCAACCTGAACTATTCTGTGATTCTGTGAAAGACACCAAGGAAGAATGTGCTTTAAGACCTAGTCAGACTCTGCTGAAACAAGTGAAACATCTGCTGCTTCACTAAATGTTAGGGGAAATAATTCAATCCCCATATTACCAAAAAGAAAAAAAAATCTGGTATAAATTTAGAAATAGGTCAATCAGCATCCTAAAAATATAAGTATATACAAAAATACCACCTTTTCCTCACATCCACCACTGCATGCAACATGAATCATTTCAAATACATAATCTTGGCACCGTTTTCACCTCCCAGGAGATCTATGACAGATTAGACTTGTGTGTTAAAAAAAAAAAAAAAAAAAAATTAAATTGCTGGTTATATAATCCAGATAGGTATGTCAGAAACCTTGGTGACTGGGGATGCATAAGATATGTGCAGTAATGGCTGTACCATCACGGTAATTAGTCAGATGTCATACCAACCTTTTACACTCCACTTTTAATTGCAGTGAAGAATCCTAACTAATAGCACTGACCTAGCTCGCAGTCAGGTCCTACATAATTAATAATTCTCCTTTCTCCCTCCCACCCCTTTTGGAAAAAAACCTTGCCTAGGGACAGCCTGGCAGCTCAGGGCTCTCAAGCACGAGTTGCTGGACTGAGTGAGGTCCCACGTGCCCTTGCCAGCTCTTAGCATGACTTAACACCTTTGGCTGAGAAGCCATGGGAACCACTTTGTGACCTGGTAACAAAGGGGACGAGAGACTCCCTATCAAGAGTGTGGAGAAGAAAGTAACAGCTCCTGAGCTGTGATCAAACCCTGCTCTGGGAGCACAAACACTGCACACAGAGGTGCTAACAAGTTTGACAGCCCTCCCTGTGCTCTGATAATAAAGCAGTGGGTCTGTTTGCACTGGAAGCTCTATTCACCTAGAGAAGAGCTCACCAGCGACAAGGTGAAAGATGACCAGGCAATAGAAAAGTGAGAAAAACATCCAAGAATTTTCAGTAAGGAAAGTAAGAGGTACATGGATATCATTTTGCAGTCTGTGCTGAAAGCCTCAGCCAGGCCCATCTGTCAGTGGCAGTATCCTAGAGCTGATACAAGTGGAAACATCACTATCAGAGTTCTGGCACAGGCTTAGTCACCTTTCATTTTCCTGCTATCTATTTCTACTTAAAGCTTTACTTTGTTCACTAAAACAAAGACACTCCACTGCGCCCCCAAGGCTTATTCCTTTTCAAAGCTGCACTTGCTATTGCTAAAATGTTAGTGAAATGCACAGTGTTTTTCCTAGGTTCTGTTTTGATAGGCACAATATTAGTTCTGCAAATATCTGTCAGTCTGGCAGCATGTAGGAACTCCAGATCTTAAGACAGCACTGCCTGCACATCAAGAAAAAGGCATGGCTTTCCTCTCAAATCATTGAACTTTGAATTAAACCATCTCTTTGTGACCTGACAGGCTGCATAACGCTGAGGGATGCATAAATCTGTCACAGCTGACATCGAGCAACATATTTTATTAAACCAGCATACATAGATTAACTATGGGGAAAGAAATCCAGAATCCATCACTCATGGATCCAGGTAGAACAGCAAGAAGGACTACTAGAAGAGTTTTGGCTCAGTAAGGATCCTGACCAAAGGCTGAAGAAAACAAAAAACAAACCTAAAACAACCAACCTGTGGAGAGATTTCTGAGAAAGAGTAGCCTGATAATGGTGAGCAACCCCTGCTGTGAGGAATGGGTTTGAGACAGAAGCACAGAACGCCTGTGAGGAGAAAATGCAGCAGGAATAGAGGGAAGAAAAACAACAGTGCAGACTGGGACAGTTCCTGCTTCTGGAAAAGTTACACATTAAAAAAAAAAAAAAGAAAAGTTTTCTAAAAGTTACAAAGTTTATCCATAAAGATGTGGTCATTGTTATTGTACAATAACCAGTTATTGTCTTCCACATATAATCCCCTTTACCCATTAGCTTTCAGTATTAGCAGATGTCTGTCCCCCTGCTTGCTGGCTACAAAAGGAGCTGTAGAATGGCAAATAAATGGACTTATGGCCGAAATCACAGTGGTTATTTGTTTCTCCCTTGGTGCTCCTCCCGACGCCAGCCCACGGGGTATATATGAACAGCAAGCACAACACAAAGATCCTTTGCCTCTTGCAGGAAAGCAGAATATGTCCATTAAAGAGAAGCAGGATCCAACAAGCCTGCCTTGCCCTTCTTGAATCTTGTTGAGGAGGGTTATAGGTTGGACTTGGTGATCCTGAGGGTCTTTTCCAACCTGGATGCTTCTGTGATTCTGTGACCCTGGGCTTTGCTTTACACACCTTGGCATAATCTACCTTCTAGCTTTAAAAACGTGACAAAACAAAAATATGAACAAACCCAAACAAACAGAGCCAACAAACAAATATCTATGGTCTCCCTCCCAGTGTAGAAAAATGCATTTCTTGTGCGTGTGTGTGTCACTGAATTGCTGAAAGATAGAAAGTTAAAGGGGACAACACTTCCCTTTCAGAATGTTTAGTGCTTCTCCTTTATAAGCAGGCTTATTAGCTCAAAATTTAAATCTCATTATCTTTAATGACCACGGTAACGAGATTCAGTTCTTCCTAGGATACACTGAAATTTGTTTATGCACCTTCTAAAGTGCAATAACCATGAGTTATGAAAATGTAACATTTCTTTTTGATCAGCTTATTGCATTGTCGGAAGTTTCCATCTTTTAAGTCCATTCCAGAACACCTTTCTTTCAGTTTACAACATTAGTTGTAAATATTATGCAGAGTCTTTCTTTGCAGAAGGTCATTCACATTAAGATAGCTTGAAATGTCAAAAGGGCCTTCAGGATTCTGAACAGGGGCAGGTAGTTGTTAGCACATCACAGAATCACAGAACGTTAGGGGTTGAAAGGAACCTTCAGAGGTCATCTAGTGCAACCCCCCCTGCCAAAGCAGGATCACCTAGGACAGACCACACAGGAATGCATCCAGGTGGGTTTTCAAAGTCTTCAGAGAAGGAAGCTCTCCATTACCCTCACAGTAAAGAAGTTTCTCCTCACGTCGAGGCGGAATTGTTGTGTTCCAGCTTGTACCTGTTGGTCCTCATCCTATCACTGAGCGCCACCAAAAAGAGACCATCAGCTTCATATTGACACCTACCCCTTGGGTATTTATAGAAATTAATCAGACCCACCCCTCAGCCTTCTCCTCTCATGAATAAATAGCCCCAGCTCTCTCAGTCTTTCCTTGCAGGTGAGAGGTTCAAGTTCCCCAAACATCTTTGTAGCTCTCTGCTGGACTGTCTCCAGTGCATCCATGTACACCACATAACCACAAATTTCCCAGTGCTGTTTCTGAACACATGAATAGACCTTGACACTTTATAGAGAAGTGTTATAGGAAATAACACATGCAATTATACGGAGAATAGTTAGCACTAAAGTGCTAAATCTTCTATTAATGCAAAAAGGTGAGAGTTTCACTGCAATTTTTCAATTTAGAATAAAAGGCAAGTATAAAGAAAGAAAGTACATACAGAAAATGGTTTATTTTCAATAAAAACATTAAGGCTTGGGCTGGAGTTCTTCTAGGACAGACAGGATGACACCTGCAAGTGTAGCTTGGAAATATGTATCATGTGCACATATGCAGGTGACAAACTGCAAGAAGGAAATGCAGATGGAGTTAGCCACACTCTTAGAAGATCCTACACCACACTTGGTCTTAAATCCATTCATATTTATGATTGTAACAAGCACCCTGACATTGAGAACCAGGAAAGAGGTCCCACAGATAAGATTTTCTGCAACATTATCCTCATGGCATAGGATAAAGATGAACTGAAAGAGAACTAGAAACAGAGAGATGCGAGGTATGGGAAACCAGATTATAAATTTGAATGATTACTGGCAATGCTTTGCCTAAGTAATATGAAATGGTAAAGTACCAATCACAATGGCTGGGTCAAGCAAAAAAGATGCAGGCTAAAGATGAGGGCCTCAGACTAGGTTAACAACAGCTCTTGAGCAGGAAAAGTCAAAAGAGATCCTCTCCCCAACTCCAGTGGCAGACCACCACTACCTCCTGAGGTTCTGAAATGCTGGTGAAGAAGCAGAATCTGGCTAGGATTATCTTTGAGGTTCTGCTTGGACAGAGCTTGTAAGAGAACTTTTGACCTTGAAAAGGGAAGAACAAACAGAAAGCTGCAGAAGCAGCAACCATTCTTGGGAAGAACAGAAGGTCCATTTCAGAGTGAGTGCATTCACATCACATTCTGTCCTGCCACTGCCTAGCTACAATGCAACACAATCTCAAAGCAAGTTCAGAGAAAAAAAGAAAACTCCAATTAAGGCTATGAATAATGTAACATTATTTCCAACAGCCTACAACACAGGAGACGTATAAATAAACAGTGTACTAAACCTCTATACAAATCTACTACATTATGGCATGCTGAATGTAAAAAAAAAAAAAAAAAAAATACACTCTGCCTCCACCAATATTGCTCAGAGTTAATATAAGGCTGCTGAGAGCTTTTATGGGTCTCAGCAGAAGCTCAGTGCCTCCACTGGCTGGTTAGAGCTCAAATTCATATTTACTGTTGAAGCTGAAAAAGCAGTTAAAGAAATTCTTGCTCCCAAGCAACTTGTTACTGTCCCTCTTCTGGAAATCTGTTGTTTCCTCGCCAAAGAAATAATCATAGGAGCATTCCCTCATCCACTTCAGCAGAGAGAAATCCATCACAGGGGTTAGGTAGTTCATACACTTCACTTTGGCCAAACAGCAGAGATTATCACCACCAACTTGTGGGCAAGACAGTGGAAGCAGCATTATTGTCAACTGATCCAGAGAGATGTGGTGAAGATACTCTGTCCCTAGTCTTACATTTAGATTAATGCAAGCTACCAGATATCCATTTGAATTTAATTAAAGCCAAAAGAAACTCTGCATGGTTAAAAAAAAAAAAAAAAAAGCTTCAGCTACACTCAAGCATTTTAAGGGGTTTAAAAGATGGAAGGTTTTCATTAGGCTACCTCAGCAATATGAAATACTTAATAATTTAGGAAAAAAAAAAGAACCTTGATTTGAGCACCAGTGAAAGGATGCTGCAAATTAACAATTCATACTTGTTATTTCTAACGAGTACATCATCTTCCACCTCTGTTCCAGTCACTGCAAAGAGGCTATAGACAACAAAGTGAAGAGCTTTATAATGTGTGCAGTCAAGTATCACAGTTGCTTCACAGCACTTTTTGCTGGTTATACTTGAACTGCAACTAGCCACCCAGATTTTAATTACAGGCTATAAAAACAGCAGTAGCAGAAGTGTTTACAAGCCATGCAGCTTCTCCTTAAACTGCTTAATATTAAAAGAGTGCCACCAATCTTGGCTCTTGCCATCTCTCTCTACTCTCCTCCAAAACCCTCCCTGTTTTTGTTTGTTTCTCAAATGCTGGCATGTGGCACTTGATTCTATAGTCCATCAGGACTCACAAAGCAAAAATAAAATTAAACCTGTGGTTAACTACGAGCAGTGCAGCATAAACTGCATCCTGACAAACTTAAGAGATGTTTTCCACATTTTTCATATGAGGCACTTGATGAATTTCTGGGGAGAAAAAACAAAACGAAACAAAAACAGGAAAAAGGCAATTTCTCAGATGAAGGAGCTAAATGGGGTATTACTTTTAATAAAAATATGCCTAAAATAACAGATGAAGATGCAGAGAACATAATATTGAAAGCTAATTTCTTAACAGATGGCAGTCATGAACAATTCACCCAGGCTGACATTTTTTTCCCCCCTTAGTTTTTATTAATATTCCTCTTCCATCGACACATTCCACAGTTTTGCCAGCAACTGATACTTCTAGGATAAAAGGTCTGAGAAACTCATTCAGATGCATTTTTCGTTAGGTAAAATACAGACCATGGAAAGGAGGAAAACACCTTTAAAAGCTCATGCCCTCAAGTTGCACTTTTGATATAAAATTCTCTTTTTTGAGGCTGCTCAAAATTTGAGCTACAGAAAAGAGTTTTTCATGAAGTCGTGACCGAACTGGAAGCTTGAAGACATTAAAGCATCTTCATAACTCAATATTCTTCTAGGAAAAATAATACACCTGCACTATACAGACAGTTGAAAGAAATGTTGAGCTTCATTGATTTCTTCTATGCACTTAATTGTGAAAAGGCAGGGAAATGAAATGCATGCAGAAAAAGGAAGGCTGGATGAAGAACACGGGAGGAAAAAAAAAGTACTGCAAATGACAATTTGTCAAGAAAATGTAAAGTTTCCTCATAAAATACATCCCATCTTTCCTCTTAAGTATTACATTATACTGGGTTTGAGCCCATCATAAAATACATCCAAAATATTCAAAGCTCTTCGTTTTGTTACTCCTAAATTAAAAGGATTTACAGGGAATAATCACATTCAACATAAACCTTGGAATGAGAGATGGCAGTTGGAAGGATTGCTTCTGGAGAAGTTGCACCATCAGGATTTGCAGTTTTCCAGTCTTCTCTTGTCAAAGAGAAGGAAAAAAAAAAGTCAAGTGTCTGTCCTAGCAGCAAAGAAGCAAGGTGGCCATGAGAGCCAGCAGCCCCACAGCTCCTGTTTCAGACTGTCCTTCAGAAGCATGCCAGCCTGGCTGCCTGTCAGCATCTGGGCAGAAGAGCAAGGCAGTTTGAGCACATTTTCACTCCATGTGCAATGGAGAGACTGATGCAAAAATCTCCTTTTGGCAAGACCTACAGTAGAAAAGGTGAGCTCCTACACGACAAATTATTTATGGATGGAATATGTGAGCAGCATTTCGCTTTTAGCAACATAGAGATGTCACTAACCACAGGTAAGTGGATACCACAGGTATCTGATTGCCTAACAAAACTGAAACTCTGCACATGCCAGCAGAGACTCAAAAGGAGAAATAGTTTCTATTTTGACTGAAGGATCAGCTTTTTGATGCCTCTCATTCTAATGATCTCCCAGAGCAGAAAATTCACACTGATTGGGAAGACTCATAAAAACAGTTGTTATCGTGGAGAAAATACAGGAACAGCTTCTGAGCAACACGTTGAAAGATTGCTCTCTAATGTGATATCACAATCCTAGTTAGGAAGATGAACAGTGAAGGTGGTCATTGCTTCAGCTCAGTATAGAATCATAGAATCGTTTAGGTTGGAAGAGACCTCAAAGATCAGCCAGTTCCAACCCCCCTATGCCATAGGAAGGGACATCTCCCACTAGAAAGGTTGCTCAAGGCTGCATCCAACCTGGCCTTGAACACCTCCAGG
>VWZI01000968.1:95327-105650 GCA_013396835.1 Psilopogon haemacephalus | reverse complement strand
ATCTAATTTCTCATTAAAATCCTCCAATTAGTTCTAACCAGCACACACAGGCAGTACCTGGTGTGACAGAAGGGCAGCAGAGCTGGGGAAGGGTCTGTAGAACAGGGCTGTTGAGGAGCAGCTGAGGGAGCTGCGGGGGGATTAGTGTGGAGATGGCTGAGGGGAGAGACCTCATTGCTCTCCACAGCTCCATGAAAGGAGGTTGCAGTGAGGTGGGAGTTGGTCTCCTCTCTCTAGTATCAGGTGATAGAATGAGAGGAAATGGCCTGAAATTCTGTCAGGGAAGGGTTAGGTTAGAGGAAAAAAATCTTTGCCGCAAGAGCTGCAGAGGGTGCCCAGAAAGGTGGTGGAGTCCCCATCCCTGGAGGTGTTCAAGAAACCTGTGGCCGTGGCACTTTGGGACACGGTTTGATGGTCATGGTGGTGTTAGGTGATGGACTCAGTGATCTGGAACAATTTGTCTCAGGGCAGAAGGGACAGATGAACAAAGGGATGATTTCCTTCTCCGCTCTCAGGGAGGAAACCACATCTGATTTTTCCTGTACTGCCACATGAGCTTGCAGGGTTTCAAGGCCAGACTTTAAGCTGGTGTCCTCCTCACGACTTGCTCCACTGGCATTGTTCATTGCAGGTTTGGTGTCCTTGCAGAGACAGAGACTGTTGGTGGCAGACAGTTCATGCTGTGTTTCAGCACAGATGGAATCTCAAACCCTAGATTGCTGCACCTCATCCCTGCAGTGGGAGAGTGAATGTGGCAAATGCATTAAGAGGGCTTGTTTGCTTTAGCAGCTGAGGGATAGGTGACAAACCTTGAAGTGTCCCCAGCTTAAGAATGGCATGAAACTCTCAGGATCTGTTGGCTCAGGGCTGATGCCAGCGATGGCATCCAGAAGGATCTTGACAGGCTGGAGAAGTGAGTCAGTGCCAGCTGCAGGAGGTTCAACCAGTCAAAATGCAAGGTCCTGCAGCTGGGTCAGGCCAATCCCAGGCACAAATCCAGACTGGGTGCAGAGTGGGATCAGAACAGCCCTGAAGAAGGAGAGTTGGGGGTGTTGGTTGCTGAGAAGCTGCCCAGGAGCCAGCAGTGCCCTCCTGTACCCAGCAGGCAGCTGTGAGCTGGACTGCAGCCAGAGGAGTGTGGGCAGCAGGGTAAGAGAGGAGATTCTGCCCCTTGAGTCTGCTCTGCTCAGACCTCACTTCCAGTTCTGCTGTCCCTAGCAGAAGGACACAGAGCTGCTGGAGAGTCCAGAGGAGGACACAAAGATGCTTCTGGGACTGGTGCAGCTCTGCTGAGAGCAGGGGCTGAGGGAGCTGGGGGTGTGCAGCCTGGAGAGGAGAAGGCTCCAGGGGAACCTTGGAGCTTCCCTCCAGTGCCTGAAGGGATCCTGCAGGAAGGCTGCAGAGACTTTTCCCTAGGGTGTCCAGAGACAGGTCAAGGGGAATGGTTTGAAGCTGAGGGCCAGCAGGATTAGGCTGGATCTGAGGAAGTTCTTCAGGAGAAGGGTGGTGAGACTTCAGGCTGTGGCTGCTGCCTCTCTGGGGGTTTTCAAGGCCAGGTTGGGTTATCCCTTAAGCAGCTGAGTTGAGGTGTCCTTGCGTATTGGGGAGGTTGGAGTAGATGATTTCAGAGGTCCCTTCCTGCCTGAGCCATTCTATGTGTCCAGTAGCTATGGGCTGCACAAGGCTTTTGACGAGGAACAAAAATGCACATAGCTGTGAGGAGCAGTGGGGAGCAAAGGTGAAGCTGGGCCCTACTGAAGTGGATTTATTTTCTTGTTCCAGGTAAAATTGTCGATGGGCTGTTGGTCATGAGAAAAATTGAAGTAAGTTGAATTTGTGTCTTTGTCTGTGAATGTCCACATTGGAAAGTCATGTAGAGGATTAACTAACCTGGATGGTTCTGTTCTCTCCCACTGTCTGGTTCCAGTATGCTAGGGAATGGCACTGTTGAGAGCTTCTTGTGGGTTGCCCTTGTTCTAGAATCGCAGAGAATCCCTGGAGGTAAAGGTGGGCTGCAGCCAGAGGAGTGTGGGCAGCAGGGCAGGAGAGAAGGTTCCGCCCCTTGGCTCTGCTCTGCTCAGACCTCACCTCCAAATCCTGCCTCCAGTTCTGCTCTCCCCAGTAGAAGAAGGACACAGAAGTGCTGGAGTGAGTCCAGAAGAGGTCACAAAGATGCTTCAAGGGCTGGAGCAGCTCTGCTGTGAGCAGAGGCTGAGGGAGCTGGGGGTGTGCAGCCTGGAGAGGAGAAGGCTCCAGGGGGACCTTAGAGCTGCCTGCCAGTGCCTGAAAGGATGCTACAAGAAGTCTGCAGAGGAACTTTTCCTGAGGGTGTCTAGAGACAGGCCAAGGGGGAATGGTTTGAAGCTGTGGCTGCCTCCTCCCTGGGGGTGTTCAAGGCCAGGTTGGTTGAGGCCTTGAGCAGCTGAGTCTAGCTGAGAGGTGTCCCTGAGGTCACCCTGAGAGGTGGGGAGGTCAGAGCAGGTGATCTCTGAGGTCTCTTCCATCTTAAGCCACTGTAGGATTCTGTGACAACACTAACTCCATGGCACACACATGGCTCCTGGGACACAAGAGTCTCTAATCTAAATCTAGAGAGTGAGGCAAACACAGAGCTGACAGCTGCAAGGCTGAGAAAGTCCCACAGAAGGAACTGTGGAGCATGATGCAGACAATGTGCTGGTAGCCCTCTTGGCCAGAAGCACTGATGGAAGTGTTGTGTGCACCTGCTTCATGCATCACTGCAGAAAGGGGCAAGTTAAAATGAGAGGCTGAGGAAAAAGCCTATTGCAGATTCAGGAGGAGGGTTGCTCTGTCAGTGCCTTGTGCACAGATTCCTCTGGCAGGAGCCCGTGAGGGAAATGGGGACAGTCTCCTGAGCAGGGCTTGCTGTGACAGGACAAGAGGTGATGGTTTGAAACTAAGAGGGAGATTCAGAGTGGAGAAAAGGGAGAAATTTGTTATGCTGAGGGCGGTGAGATGCTGACAGGTTACCCAGAGAGGTGGGAGATGCCTCAGCCCTGAAACTATTCCTGGTCAGGTTGGAACAGGCCTCCAACCTGACTGTGGTGGGGTTGGATTAGATGACCTTTAAATGTCCTTTCCAACCAAAACCATTCTGTGATTTTATCATTCTGTACAAATAGAAGTTTGCTTTGCACGTGGAGCTGCAATTGGTAGCTTTAAAGATTGAAGCCAGAGCAGCCTTAAGCACCGTGCTGCCTGTGCTGTGTCTTGTGAGGAGCTCTCCAGTTTTTGCTCTGTTCCTTCCTTTCTATCCAAAGAATCCGAGTCTGGTCTGTATGCCAAACCTCAGCACACAAGTGTGACAGTGCTTCTGTGTTACTCAGAGCTGTCAGGGTTTTCCTGCTGCTGATGTTGCACAGATGTCTCCAGCCCTCAAGCACCTGTCAATCCCAGGATTTGCTGTGGTTTTATAAGGTTTACCATTAGACGTTTGTTTGTCTCCACTCCAGAATGTGCCTACAGGTCCAAACAACAAACCCAAGCTGCCAGTTGTGATCTCTCAGTGTGGGGAAATGTAAAGCAGAGATTGGTAAGTCTTAGTCTTCACAGGCACCCAGTGCCTTCTCTCTTGACTCATTTTCACATTAACCTGAGCCTGCAGAGAGCTGACTCAGCTCAGTGAGACACCAGAACATACTTCTCTAACAACATTAGGTTTTGCCACCTCACCTCCCTGAACTGGCTTCCCTCTGAGCTACACAAACATGAGAGGCAGTGCTTGAGGTGTAAGATTTTGCAGCTGCAGTCAAGAGGAAGGTGGTTTGTGGGAGCTGTGCATTGAGTGGGGTTAGGCTGCCTTGAAGACTTCAGGAACTGGAGGATACCAGGGAAGTGCAGCAGGCATCCAGCTGGCCTTACCCAGGCAGCCTGGAGGGTGAGAAGCTTTGCCCTGTCAGTTGCTGAAAGCAGAGCATCTGTGTGTGGGGCAGGTGGAGATCAAGAAAAGACAGGGACAGAGAGAGGACTTGAGCTTCAGGACTGCCACCACTGAAGGACCAAGAAGCTGTCATGTTACATGGTCTTACCTAGCACTGTGCTCATTCAAAGCAGGTTTCCAGAGTTTGCTGCTGCTCAGGCTCTGGTTTGGTTAAAGCAATGGCCTGAGGGCAGAGCTCAGGCTCTGCAGCCTGCAGGCAGCTCATGCAGGGTTCCCTCTCTGTTTGCCTGCCCCACTTCAACACAAACATTTAAACAAATCTGTCTGGATTTCAGCGTGTCAGGCTGCAGCCTGTCAGAAGTCTGCCGTATTGGCCTTTTTGGTTGCAGATTTTAAACATTTTGACCCTTCATGAGATAATGTCCAAAGACATCTGGTGCTGCCCACAAGGCTGCCTGCCCCAGTTCCCTAAGAAGGTCTTCCAGATCTGCAGTGCAAACTCCTGTCTGACAAGGTGACAACAGTACCTGGAGTCCTTGTTTGATTTCCCTTTTTAACAGGCTTTCTTGCACACGAGCTCTGCTGAGGGGTCAGCTCCCCTTCAGGGTCCTGTCCAGGCCTAGGCTTGACATTTGGAGATCACAAATCTCTGGCCAACATCCAACTTGGGACCAGAAGCTTTTCACTTCTAGTTCTGAGGCCAAGGCCATTCCCAATCAGCTCTGAGGAGCTGCCTTTCTGCACCCTCCTGGCAAGATCCTTTAAAGTCAGCCAGGAGAAACAGGCACTCTCGGTTTGGAGGTAGATGCAGATACCTGGCATGGAGACCCAGGAGGGCTCCTAAATTCTCCAGCTCAGAGCATGCAGCAGTTAAATGCCTTGAACTTCGCTGCAGCAGCATTCAGAGTCACTGCAGAGCATTGCTGATGTAGGATGAGATGCAAATGTCTGTCCAGCACTTCGCTGTTGTAGGATGAGATGCAAATGTTTGTCCAGCACTTTGGACCTCTTTCTTCTCTGTTTCAGTGTTCCTTCACCAGTGGATAGGCCTCTGCTGGCCCCATGAAGTTCCAGGTCCAGCCAGTTCTCCCACTGCCCCAGTCCTCTCTACAGGCCACATCTCCACTCTTGACATTCTCCTGACATCTATCTTCTGGGGTGTTCTGTTTTCAAATGTAAATAAAGAGTTTTGTTACATCTGTGTGCAGCATGCATCAGTTACTATGCCTGGGAGCAGATTCCTCTTCAGGTGAGGATGGCTGCAGTGTTTCCAGCAAGGTCCACCAGCCCCAGCTGGTTCTTGAGGGAATGTTTTCTGAGCCTGCTGTTGAGGGTTGCTGCTGCTAGGCCTTTGCAGAATGGGCAAGAAGGGGTGAAGGGAGCATGACAGAGCTGTGTTACATCAGCTACTTTACTCAAGGCTGCCTGGCAGATAGGTTCTTGGTATCTCAGAAGCTTAGGAAGTGTGGGTTAGATAAGTGGGCAGTGAGGTGGATTGAGAAGTGGCTGAATAACAGAGCTCAGACAGTTGTGATCAGCAGTGCAGTCTAGTTGGAGGCCTGTAGCTCATGGTGTTCTCCAAAGGGCAATCAGTACAGGGTCCAGTCTTGTTCAGTATATTCATCAGTGGATGAAGGAACAGAGAGCCTCTGTCAGTCTGCTGCTGAGACACAACTGGGAGCAGTGGCTGTGCTGCCCTCCAGCGATGCCTGGCCAGGTCAGAGAGCTGGGCAGAGTAACCTCATGAAGTTCAACAAGGGCAAGCATAGGATCCTGAACCTGAGGAGAAACAACCTCCTGCACCAGGACAGGTGAGAGGGCACCTGATGGAAAGCAGCTCCAAGGAGAAGGACTTAGCAGTCCTGGTGGACAAATTCACCGTAAGTCAGCAGTGTGTCCTCGTGCCTCAAATGGCAGATGGTATACTGAATGCACTAAGAAGAGTGTGGCCAGCAGGTCAAGGGAGGTTCTCCTTCACCTCTCCTTTGCCCTGGTGAGACTACAGCTGAAGTCCTAGGTCCGTTTCTGGATTCCCCATCTGAAGAGAGAAAAAATACAGAAGAGAGCCTAGTGGAGGCTCTGAAGATGCTGAGGGGCCTGGAGCATCTCTGTAAGGAGGAAAGGCTGAAGGACCTGAGACTTGAGTCTGGAGAACAGCAGCCTGAGAGGGGATCTTCTCAATATTTGCCAGTATCTAAAGGGTAGGTGTCAAAAGCATGGGGCCAGACTCTTGAGTGGTGCCCAGTAACAGGACAAGGGTCAGCGGGTGCAAACAGAAACTCAAGAGGTTCCATCAGAACCAGAGGAAGGAATATCTTTGCAGTGAGGGTGCCAGAGCCCTGGAGCAGGCTGCCCAAAGAGGTTGTGGGGTCTCCTGGGCAGCCTGCTGTGGGTGACCCTGCTTTAGCAAGTGGTTGGACTGGATAATCCCTAGAGCTCCCTTCCAACCACTGTGATTTTGTGACCTTGGAAGTCTCCAGAACCTTTCTGTAGGCAGTCTTAGGGAAGCACAGGAAATCAGCATGGCACAGACCTCTATCGTAAGCCTGCTGGATTCTTAGGTGAGTTAGTTGTGAACAAGTGACCTGGACACCCCAGATTCCTTCTTTCTCCCCACCCCTACAGGTTTTGGGTGGGAGAAGGTGGTGTGAAACTGCAGGCTTGCAGGGGGCACAGCAGAGCTCCCTTTGGGCACGTGTGGAGGCTCCTGCTGCCAGCCCAGGGATTGGAGCTGCTATGGGCTGAGATTTCATGCCCACTGTGTATTGGCAAATGAACATCTTGTCCAAAAAGGCATAAAAGGGCAAGGGTCCCTGCCTGGAAAGGTCCCCACCTGGCAAAGCTGCCTGTGTTACACAGTCCTGTCTTTTGCAGGGCTCTTGGCTTTGTCCTGTCCCTGCCTGTTGAACATTCCCCACTCCACACTACCCTGCAGCTTTGCAGGCTCGGCAAGTCCTGGGTCCCTTTTGAGAGGCCTGCTGGTGGCACCCAGCCCCAGCTCCTCTGGGACCTTCCTACCAGCCAGCTCCCTGTTGCTGTCCTGGCTGTATCCTGACTGAGGGGTTGAAGCAGCTTGGCTCTGCCTCGTCACTGTTGGAGGCCCCACGGAGCTCTGCCTCGTTGTAACCACATTTTTTAAATACTGGACTTTGCCTTTTGGATTCCATTGGATAATATTTATAGCCAGAACCAATCAAGCCACAGAGAGAACAACAGCAGAGATTCCACAACCAGCATCATTCTCCTCAACCTTGTGGGTAAGGTGATGTTCCCTTAATTCTCTCCTCAGTCATATTGGTAACAGGGTAAGAAGCTGTTTAAGGCTTAGCCTTTCCCATTTTCTGACTCCCTAAATTTCTGAATTTGTCTGTAGCACCTCTTGAAGATGTTTCTCAACCCAATAGAAACCTGTCAATAAATTAAAAAGTTAATTCTGTATATAGTTGAAGGTGGGGGGTTCTGGTAATAAAATAATTCTATTTTTATAATTCCTGACTCAGCCACATTTATTCTCCTGCCCTCTACAACCACAAGCATTTGTACAACCCTTCCTGGCCCATCCTGGCGCAAGGCTGTTGCAGGAATTTACCTGGGGGTACAGGGATGTGAGCAGGGCTTTGGGCTGGGAAGCAGAGAATGGCTGTGCTGTAGATGTGGAATTCATCATTCTGCAGGGTTACAAAGAGCACAGTCAAGGCTGCAGGCTGGTGGGGAAACTCTTCTCCCAAAACTGAGTTGTGAGCTCATCTGCCTGCAGGGAACAAGAAAGCCCCCTCACAGGGGCTAGGCTGCCTTCTGGGGCTTCTCATTTGGCAGGTTAAGCACAGATGAGTTGGGACAAATTCTGTTGTGTCACCTACATGCCTGTCACCCCATCTAGATACATCTCATCACTGCTTGGGCAGCAGGAGGGCCTTGTGTGGGGCCGCCTGAAGGATGTGCAGTCCATGAACTTCATTTGTGCTTTACCCAGTGCTGGGCAGCAAGGGCTGATGTGCTGGAGGAGCAGCCCCGCAGGCATGCTTTAGTGTGCTGCTTTAGCTGGTGGCTGATGGAAGTCTTTGAAGGCTCTCCAGGTCTCCATTCCTGGGACTGCAGAGCTGCTGAGGACATTTCATGCTCACTTCTCTGCAGCCCAAGGCATCTCACCTTCTGGTACCTGCAGAACAAACAATGAAGGAAGCACAAAGCACACAGCACCAACCCTTTCCTCTCCATCCGCAGAAAGACTGCAGAAGTGAGACAAAGGTTGAAGATTCCTAATAGAGAGCTAAAAACTGGGCTGAGATGACTGCTGTCAGATAGAGGTGAGCAGCAAGCCATCGAGATGCTGGTCCCGCTAAGGAAGTGTGTCCAGATAGACCTTTCCTGTCAGGTTTCGGCAGGAGCTTGGCTCTGGGCAGTTGAAGTTGCTGTGTCTGCTGGCTCCAGCGTTGGGCTTTGCAGTTCTGGCTCTGGGTACCTAAATTCCCTGCCCTTCAGCACTGAATCCAGCTGCTCTCTGGGTCCAGGCTCAGCAGTACTTTCTCAGTTGGAGATCTGAAGGAGGACTTACCAAGATAGCTTGGCAAGGCCCTTTGTCCCTAACCCCAGCTGAGGCAGGCTGAACCTGGCCCCACCAAAGAGGGCAAGGTGGGAGGGCAGGGTAATGTGGGAGACTGGGACCTTGGCTTTTATCTTTCATACCGAGCTGAGGGTAACAACAGTAACCTGTGGGTGAAGCTGGCAGGGCTGATCCCTAAAGATGACAGAGGCATAGGTCAGCTCACAGAGACCTTTGTGCTTGTTGGTGACCTTTTACTCCTCTTACGTAGGAGGAATAACAGCCAAGGGTAGGGTTATGCCTCTGTGGGCAACCACTACATGATTCAAGTAACATCGTGGACGGGAGCTGTGGGGATCCTTGGGACTGGAGCTGTGGAGCTGCTTGGGACTGGAGCTGTGGGGATCCTTGGGACTGGAGCTGTGGGGATCCTTGGGACTGGAGCTGTGGGGATCCTTGGGACTGGAGCTGTGGGGATCCTTGGGACTGGAGCTGTGGGGATCCTTGGGACTGGAGCTGTGGGGATCCTTGGGACTGGAGCTGTGGGGATCCTTGGGACTGGAGCTGTGGGGATCCTTGGGACTGGAGCTGTGGGGATCCTTGGGACTGGAGCTGTGGGGATCCTTGGGACTGGAGCTGTGAGGATCCTTGGGACTTTGTGTCTGGTGAATCTCCAGAGCTTGTTTCGATTGTCCCTGGAGGTAAAGGACAGGTGCAATGTGGTCATTAGAAAAGGGCTCCATCAATGTGAAGTACGCAGCAGTGATGCTTTCCTGACTGCCTGCGTGGGGAGCAGGGCTCAGGGAGCTGCCTCATGCTTTCTCCATCCCTCTGGCGGAGAAGCTCCGCTGAGAAGGAAGGAGGACATGGCAAGACTTTGAAGAGAGCTGGCCCGGGTCTGCAGCCTGGCTGCACTGAGCCAGTGACTCGCTAAGGAGGCATTTCTTGGAGCGACTGCGCGGGCAGATGTGATCCTAGGAGTTCCCGGGGAGCAGCACAGGCAGCAGCGCCCATGTGGTGCACCTGCAGTACGGGAGCCTTTCGACCACGGCTCAGTGGTGTAAGTGCAGCCCAGACCCTTTGCCCTCCACACCAGGGGGCTCCTGGCTCTGGGCTGGGAGTGAGGCCAGGCTGAGCTGCTCCTTAGGAGGGGTCAGCCTTGGCCACCGGCAGTCGCCAAGGGCTTAGGCCAGGCGCCCACCAAGTTCACTGCAGCGTTCTGCGCGTCACGGCGTTGGAATCGATTCCGAATCTCCAGCTCGGTCATTTCCCCCCGTTCAGTAACGCTCCAGGAAGCGCCGGGGCTGCCCACCCCCAAGCTCCCTTCCGTGGTTTTAAATCGAGGGGAAACGCCGAGTTGTGCCGAGCGAGGGCGGCCCAGGCTCCCGCCGGCTACAAACCACCGCAGGGCGCGGGGGGCAGCGGAGCGGCCACTGCCACATGGCCCCGCGCGTTCCCCGGGCCGGGCCCGTTGGGGGCGGGAGCGGCGGCGGCGGCCAACCAGAGCACGGGGGCGGGGACCTCGGGTGGACCGGTAAGAAAAGAGAGCCTGGCAGCCGCGGCCGGAGCAGCCAATGGCCATGCGTGCCTGGGGAGAGGCAGGTGCGGCCGCCAATAGCCGCTGGGCAGGGGGCGGAGGCCGCGCGGAGGCAAGCCAATGGGTGCTCCGGACGCTTAACGGGCGGGTCGGGCGGCAAATAGCGCGGCTCGCGGGCGGGGCGCGCGGGGTGGCTAGCCGGTGCGGGCCGCCATTGTGGCCAGTTCGATCGGTATCAGGAGCGGAGAGCGGAGCTCAGTGAGCCCGGAGCAGGGAGCAGCCCCCCCACGGCCGGCCTCAGTCACCATCACACCGCGGGAGGCGGCGCAAACAGCCAGTCAC
>VWZI01000968.1:82093-95072 GCA_013396835.1 Psilopogon haemacephalus | reverse complement strand
TGTCGGCGGATGGGGGCGGGGCGGCCCAAGATGTCCGCCACGCGGGGCCTTTGTGTGCGCCGCCCCGCCACGTGCCGCGCTGACGCCGCCGCCTCTCGCCCCTCTCCTCAGCAACGAAGGTTTTGGGAACAGTGAAGTGGTTCAACGTGAGGAACGGTTACGGCTTCATCAACAGGTGAGGGCCCGCTGGGCGCCGGGGCGCAGGCGCGGGGCGCGGAGGGAATGCCTCTGCTCGAGGCCTGCAGGCCTCGGGCCCGCCGCGGAGCAGGCTGCGGTGTGCCACGGGCTGTGACGCGGGCTGCCGGTGTGACACGGTCTGTTAGACGGGCTGCGGTGTGCCACGGGCTGTGACACCGGCTGCCGGTGTGCCACGGGCTGTTAGACGGGCTGCCGGTGTGCCACGGGCTGTGACACCGGCTGCCGGTGTGACACGGTCTGTTAGACGGGCTGCGGTGTGCCACGGGCTGTGACACCGGCTACCGGTGTGCTACGGGCTGTTAGACGGGCTGCGGTGTGACACGGGCTGTGCCACGGGCTGCGGCGGAGCGGTGGGGGCTTGGTGCCGCCCGGCGCAGCCTGCCCCTGTGTCCCGTCGGGTCTTGCTCGGCTGTCTTTTTCCTGCTTGAATTGTGTGGAAAGCCTCGCTCGTTGGAGCGCTCCCTTTTCATGCCTTACTTACTACACTGGGTGTTTTTTTCATGAGGGTTTGAGTTTTGGGGTCGATCCGGTTGTTTTCTTCTCGTAAGGGTAGAAAAGTCTGCTGGCTCTTAGTACACCAAATACTTGCTTGAACTCCGGCGTGAGGTTCAGTCACATCAGTGCAAGTGAAAGCGACTGTGAGCAGTTGGTAGTCACAAGCACCCTCCTGAGGAGACCTGGAAAGTGTGAGGGAAGGAGCCAAAGCAAGTGCCTAAAAGGTGCTTCTCAGGGCAGAATTTCAAGGCGGGGGGGAAACACTTAGAGGTTTGTGTAAATACTTAGGATTGGCATATCAGTGTAGCTTTGCAGTGGTGGAGGAGTCCTGGAGTTGGTCTGCAGACCTATCCTGGATAAATGGGTAACTGGGGTGCTTATCAATTCACAGGTTGCTTTGCAGAGGTCATAATCTAAAGCAGCCTTTGGATTTACCTTTACCTGCCTCATGCCTCGCCCACAGTTTCAGAAATTGGCTGATGCCTTGGGAATCTCTCTTAGGGGATGCAGGCTTTGGCATTGCTGCTTCTAGGGGGACTTTAAAACCGAGTCTGAAGGGTCTGCCTAGCTTCTTCATTGCTTTTGTGCCAGCAGCTTTTGAAAACTTGACTCTGAGCCTGCAGTTTGCATTCTTTGTGCAGAATTGAGGGTTGTGTAGTGGAGGTGCTGTATGCTGTAAGCTTGGCTGACTTTTGTAAAGGCATATAAAGTCATGAGCCCAGGAACTCTGCCTCCAGGGAAAGCTTTTTTTACCCATTTCCTTTTCTAGTGGAAGTGCTCGGGAGTGAGTCAAGGGAGGAAGTGACAGCAGCTAGTTAAGACATCAGTGGCTTCCCCAGCCATTCATTTGTCAGCTGTTTAATCCCTGAGGTTGCCATTTTTAATGAGAAATGCAGGATGATCTCGTCTTATCAGAAGATTAAAGCCACAGCCCGAGAGCCAAACTGGAGGACATTTCCTGAACTCTGGAATCTCTGTGGCTTGCTGTGAGGGAGACTTTACAGGAGTTCCTGCCCTTGGTTGTCTTTGCTTCAGCCAGGACTGTCTACAGCTAAAAATAACTTGAGAACGAAAATTTAGCTTTGGTGTAGTTGCTCGTTGACTGCAAGGGTTTCCTGGGCTCTCTTAGAGGGCATTTTACTTCTGACAGCATTGGAATCTGAGTGTCTGTCAGTTGTGTCTTGGAGTTGCCGAAGCAGCAGGCTGCTGACTCGGTCCTTGCCGTGGCTGCAGCCACACGTTCCATACCTGGCTCTGTGTGCAGTGCTCTGCTGGGCTGCACGCTGCTGTTTCTGTAACGTCTGCTCCTGGTATGTTGTATTTTTATGCATTAAGTAGGTGAGGGGAGGGTCATCTGGTGCACGGGTGAGCTTGTTAGGCCTTCAGAGCAGGGCTTTCTCTTGTGCTATTTCAAGTTTTCTTTGAGAAAATCATGACTTGCTGTTACTCCAAGGTAGCTCCAGCTCCACTCTTGCTGCTTCTGGGTGTGCTTGCTGGAAAACTGTCCAGACCACGCTGCAGGTGCTGGGATTTAAAATCAGCTGATGTGTTTATTAACCAGCAGTGCATACCCCTTGAGCTCTGTGTGGCAGATCTAACACCCCAGTGTCCTCTTGTTCTCAAAAGGACTTTAGGAACAAGCAGCCGATGTGGAGATGTTGGGCAGGAGTGTGGAGCATCCAGACTTGCCAGCACAGGCTCTGTCACTTCCTAGCACCGTTTAACAGTGAAGGAAGGTGCTGAGCGTTGCTACTGAAAACCTGTTAGTGGCAAGAGACTGCCAAGAAGAGTAGGCTCAGACCTTGCAGGGGCTGCTGGGTGTTACACTGTGGAGCTTTGGAGATGAGTAGCCCCACCATGATCAGACTAGTTCTGCTTTGTGGCCTTTTCACTGCCTTTTTTGAGTAACTTCGGAGGCCTGTAGGCCTCAATTCCATGAGGAAACAAGGTGGCTTATTTTCTTTGGTGCTGCCCCACAGAATAGCCATAGCTTGGATTAACTTTTTGGCAAAGTCTTAACTAGTTGTCACTTTTGTGTTTTGAAGCCAGTGGTGAGGAAAGCCTGGCTTTATCTTCAAAGGAAAAGGCTGACTATTTATTGTGTACCCATAGCTCTCTAGTTCTGAGCACATTCAGTGTTTATAACCTGTCATTCTAAGAAATAAAAGCCACTTTGTTACTGTTCAAACCATGCAGTGGAGTAAGGAAGCACTGTAGCAAGATTCACTGGAGGTGTAGTGCAAGCCTGGTGGGGTGGTTTTCAGTTTGTTGTGGAGAGCTTGGACACTGTTTCAGTTGTACCTTGTAATTGCAGAACAGAAACTTTGTTGAACTAAGTTGGTGCCCTGTTGTGGCTGCAGCATGTCATGGTCATGCTGAGGGATGCTTTTGGATCTCTGTAGGTGCGGACCTGAGCTAGTTTATGTTTGTTGTGAGGGCACAGATCCAAATTCTTTCCTCTCTGTGCTCACAAGTACAGCGTGATTAAGCCTGCTGTCTTCAGTGGCAAGCTGGTGGTGTTGCTCCCTAAATGGAGAAGACATTGAGGGTGAGAGGACATCACTCTGGAGAGGTCACAAAAATGGTGATGTCCTGCCCTGTGTCGGAGGTTTCTGTGGCTTATCTCCCGTGTGAAACGCTACCAGGAATGATTGACTGGGCACTGTCAGATGTTTGATCTTCAAATGGTAGATGTGAAAGAGAGAAGGGTGTGTGAGAGGGAGGAAAAAGGCTGTTAACATGCAACTTTTGGACTCCTCTATGCTCTGAACCTTGTGAGTACTAACTCCTTGCTTAACTGTTTAAGTGAGTAAGTGGCTGGCTGAGAGTGGATTGAGGAGAAAAGCTGATGGTTAGATCTTGACAGATCCACATTTTGACCCCACCCTAAAAAAACCCCAGAATGTTTAATTTGCTGTGAATTTCAGATGTGAATTTAAATTTCCTGTTGTCTTGCAGGAATGACACCAAGGAAGATGTGTTTGTCCATCAGGTAAGATTTCCCTGAAACTGGAGGTTAACACCTCAGTGTAATGAGGGTTGAAGCTGTAGAAGAACCTTGTGTTCTCCAAAGAGCTGTTTCTTGAACACAAGCAACTGTTTCTCACTATTGAGTTGCAATCTGCTTGCGAGGGATTGCATATCCAGGGGTATCTGAGGACATCAGATACAAGGGGTTGGGTAGGCTGGTGGTGGTGTCTGCATAGCTGGCTTGGAGATGCCTGTGGGAAGCTGCCTGATGGGTTTGTGTAGTTGTTGAGCTAAACAAAAAGTGAGCTAAACATAAAGTGAAACGTGAAGCTTGCAGCAGGGGGAGAAATTACTTGGGCTGTAATAGGGATGCAGTGTCAGTGAGGATTTCTTTTTTTAGGTGGAACTTAGAGAATCTGTTAAGGCTTTCATTGAAAGTCTGCAAACAGGCACTTTGTCCATCTAAGAGGTATGTGCACCTAGCTGCCATGGATGGTGGCACAGGAACCTCTGGGAGCCAGCCCGTGGTGAGGTTGTGCCACATTTCATGGGACAAGTTGGCCTTAGACCACATCTTTGACTTGTCAGGCCTGTGGTCAGCAGCTCTGGCTTTCCATGTCTCCTGCTGTGATGCAGCCCACAAGGAGTTCATAGCTGAGCGTTTTGGAGTCGATGAATTGTTTTGTTTCAAGTGAGGAGTGTTCTGCTGGAAAAAAAGAACCCCTGGAAAGTACTTAGAGTTTGATTTGCCAGCTCTGATTCTTGCTTGTGCCATGTCCAACTTACCTGTAGGAGCACTTGTTTAGCAAAGGTTGTTAGTGATGAGCAGTGGGGAAAGGCCAAATGACTCCATTGGGTGTGACTGAGGCAAGAATACTTGGCCTGAGGGAAAGCTTTCAGGCTGCAGCACTCAGTTTGCACCTGACATGACCTGTAAATGACCTTAGATAAGTCAAATATTAGGACTGGACAGATAACCACTGTCTGTATTTCTAACAGCAGTTTGGCAGTGTCTTAATACTTTTCACAGTGGACAGTTTTAGGGGTCTAATCTGGAAGAAATCAACTCTCTTTAGGAGTTAGAGCTGTGTTTGCTTTTTGCCATCCTCATCAAGCTCTGGGGAAGAGACTGAGCTGCAGTCAGCATGGGCTGACATTTGGAGTCATGTTTTTGTCCATTCAAGAGAAGAAAAATCTGTTCAGATTCTGTTGCTGGTATTTTGTAAAGTTGTTACATTTGCTTTACTCTTCAGTTACAGTGTTTGATAAGCAGAGTGTGACTGAGAGCACAGCTGTCAAAAACATAGTTCACTGCTGAAGAGCAGAGAACATTGACTGCTTTCTGGTGATGTCCTTTCACATGCTGAGACAGAGGCTTGTCTGCTGCTGACACCCTGGCTGGTGGTCTTTTGGTGTACAATACACAGCTAAAGTGAGCTTTTTATTCACTGGTCAACAGTGTGGCCAAAGTGGTGGTGTTGGAAGCCTCAGAAGCAGAATTTTTTGCTTTCTGGCCATGGCTATGTTTGTGTAGCTTGGGTTGTGTAGGATGTGCTTCATGCTGTGGTGGCACAGGACTTGGAGATCCAGGGTGTGTGGTTGAAAAGAGGTTCCAGTATCAGTGCAAGTACTTCAGAGGAAGAGACAACTGCTGTGGGAGTGGGATGTTCAGTGTCAAACTAGCCAGTGGTGCTGTGGCAGGGCTGGGTTGATGGGTTGTGCTCAGTCTGCTTTAGCAGCTTGCAGACAGTGTTGACAGATGTTTACAGTCAATGCTAAAGCTGTTGCACATTTCAGATGGGCCAGAAGTGTAGTAAAGCAGGTACATTTTACAGATTCCTGGATTTTCACAGAGGCATAATTACTTTTTCAGGAGTCAAGGTCTTCCTCCTAAGATACTCAAATTCCTTAATGCTTTTTAAAATAAAGTCTTCAGTTACACTAAGTGGTATTCTCGTGCTGTGCTTGAAACTAACTCTGCAATGCTCTGTTGCTAGACTGCCATAAAGAAGAACAATCCCAGGAAGTACCTCCGCAGCGTAGGAGACGGCGAGACAGTGGAGTTTGATGTGGTTGAGGGAGAAAAGGTGAGGGTGTCTCTGGGGTGCTGGGCTGCACTTGGAGCCGGGGCCACAGCCTCTGCTGTGGGGCATGTGGTTTGAGTGGATGCATGCTGCCAGCTGGGCAGGCGAATGGTTCTCCACTGCTTTGCAGCGTGTGTGTAAATGGTAATTGGGTATTCAGCTCTGCTCTACCTGTTGGTGCTGTGCAGGGCGCGGAGGCAGCCAACGTTACAGGTCCTGGTGGAGTCCCAGTGCAAGGCAGCAAATACGCAGCAGATCGTAACCATTACAGACGATACCCACGTCGCAGGGGCCCTCCACGCAACTACCAGCAGAACTACCAGAACAGTGAGAGTGGGGAAAAGAACGAAGGAGCAGAGAACATACCAGAAGGCCAAGCCCAGCAACGTCGTCCCTACCGCAGGCGGCGGTACCCACCTTACTATATGCGTAGGCCCTACGGGCGTCGACCACAGTATTCCAACCCTCCCGTGCAGGGAGAGATAGTGGAGGTAAGGTCTGCTTAGAGGAGCCAGGGGGATGTGATGCAGGTTTCTGTAGCTACTTGGGATGGTTTTGGTAAGGTTTGACAGCAGAGTGGGTGCTAATAAGCACAAGTTGTTAATGTTACAGCTTCAGAAAAAAGAAAGTGTTTGAGTTTGTGTTAACTTGACTGTGATTGACTGGAAAAAACACAAACGGTGCCTTATGTGTACCTGCTGCTGAGCCCACTGCCCACCTTCTGCACACTGACTTTCACCTGACAGCCCCCATCTTCCTCACAGCTTGACTAGGGATGGCATTTGTGGGCTTCTGCACATGGCAGAGATGGTTTGTTGCTTCGTGTCTTCCAGGGTGCTGACAACCAGGGTGCAGGAGAACAAGGCAGACCAGTCAGGCAGAACATGTATCGAGGTTATCGACCACGGTTTCGCAGGTATGCTGCAGATCAGCTCTGTCTTTGCAAAGCCTCGCCTTGTAGCAACAGAGACAGAACATGGCTCTGGTCAGATGCTGCACTGTTAAAGCCTAGCTTGACTTTCAGGGGTCCTCCTCGTCAGAGACAGCCTAGGGAGGATGGGAACGAAGAAGATAAAGAGAACCAAGGGGATGAGACCCAGAGTCAGCAGCCACCTCAACGTCGGTACCGCCGCAACTTCAACTACCGACGCAGACGCCCAGAGAACCCTAAACCACAAGATGGCAAAGAGACGAAGGCAGCCGAACCAGCAGCTGAGAACACCTCCGCTCCCGAGGCCGAGCAGGGCGGGGCTGAGTAAATGCCGGCTTTACCATCGACCATCTCCGGGTGCGTTCCTGCGCTGCCCTGCCTCCTGCCCTGCCTCCTGCCCTGCCTCCTGCCCTGCCTCCTGCCCTGCCTCCTGCCCTGCTGCCTGCCCCGCCTGGCAGCGCTGATGCTCCTTGCTCCCGCGCTAGCTGTGCTGGTGGCACTGGCAGGCAGGCCTGTGCAGCTGAGCTGGGCAGATGCTGAGGGGTTGGCACTGCAGGCTTTCCTTGTTCCTGTGTTTACCCAGTGGTGCTGGTGTGGTGACTGGAGAGCAGCCAAGAAAGACAGGTCCTGTGGTTTAGCAGGCTCTGAGCATCTGAGCTTTGAGTGCTCAACCCCAAAGAGAAAGTGAGCAGGCCTTTGGTGTTCACCCCTAGTAAGCTCCTGTTTGCAGGAGCCCTATCAGTTTTAATCTAGCAGGGTTTTGTCTAATTAAAGTGCTGGAAGCAGTGGCAGAGATGGTCTTTTGCATGGAGCATCTTGGGCACCAGGGGCTGGGATGCTGTGGTGCTGCTGTGGCTGTACTTGGGAGGATGGTGCGAAAGGCAGTGTGAAAACTCTGCTGTTGCTGGCAGGTGGACTGGTGATAACACAGCCTTTGTCTAGTGCTGTCTTCTGATGGCCAGTTTTGCTCATCTGGGACTGGTTTTGCTGCCAGTTCATTCTACACTTGTCCTGGCACCTCCCTTTTCTGTCCTTCCTCTCTCTGTTTCTTCTCACCAGCATTCTTATCCCATTCCTTGTGTCATCATTCATTGCCTGGAGGACAGGCAAACAGAAGGAAGCTATTAGGCTCTGGTGGTGGTGGTGACAGGATGAGCAGGGAGCTGGGCATGGAAAGTTATCTTGGTGTAGACGGTGGCTGCAGACCTTCCCAGATTCATTCTTCAGGGGCTTGGGTGCTGCTGGATTTGTGGTGCAGGTGAATTACTTGACAGGTCTCCAGGCCTCACTGTGGTGTCTTCTGTGTGCTGATGTCAACCCTAGTTGTATCCTGGTGTTTGTCTTAGTGGTTCACACCCACTGAATGAAATCCTGGTGCCATGGGCTTGAGGATGACACTGTGCTGACACCTGGCTGCTCTGTCTTGTCTGTTGGTGGTATTGGAAAGGGATAAATTGTAGTTTCTGTGGTCTGGGCAGTACCAAGGACACGCTGTTTGTGCTAGGCACAGGGAGAAATCTGCTTTGCAGCCATCTTCTCAAGATCTTCACTTCTTGTGCCCACCCAGGGGTGGCCTGGAGCTCCCATCTGCATTCACAGAGCTTTGTGTACCCACAGAGCCTGTTGGAGCAGAACTCCACAGGCATCAGAGGAGGGAGATGTGTGGGGGAATTCACTCGGGTTAAATTTGGAGTCTTCTCTTTCTGGAGGCCTTCTCACTTTTGAGAGGAGGGTGGCAGTTCTGGTGGCAAATGGTAGGAGTCTGGTGGGCTGAGCAGAGGTTGATGTTCCTGGGTGTGTGGGTAAGGTAGAATTTCCCAGTGAGAAGTGGTGAATGGCAGGCACCCAGGTACCCCTCTCACAACCTGCCTGATCATCTTGTGTTTTGTTTATTTTTTGTTTTGTTTTCTTTTTTTCAGTTTAGTCATCAAAGAAAAGACATAAGAAATGAAGAAGAAAACAAAATTCCAGCAATAAGAAATGAACAAAAGGATTGGAACTGAAGACCTTAAGTGCTTGCTTTTTGCTGTTGACCAGATTCCTAGAACTATCTGCATTGTCTATGCAGCATGGGGTTTTTATTATTTTTACCTGAAGAAGTCTCCTTTTGGAAACGATACACACGTTTTTTAAAAGTCTGTTTTTTCTCAATATACCTTTAAAGGTTTTTAAATTGTTTCATATCTGGTCAAGTTGAGATTTTTAAGAACCTCATTTTTAATTTGTATGGAAATATACACCTGATTTTTTCAAGTCAAACTGCAAGCATCTCTTAATAAAGGTCTTAAGGAGTTAACTTTGTGTGCTTGGTCGCTTTGAACCCACTTGTGTGTAGACGGGGTTAATTTTAGGGGGCAAAATGGTTGCAGGCTGCTGAGGGACTGACTGCAGCTGGGGTCAGTTTGGCCTCTCATAGAGAAAAGAGGAAAGGTGCTGGTGGCCATCCAGTGCATTCCCAAGAGCTCTGCTAAGCCCTGTCCCCACTGGCCTGGGCCCTCACAAACCTGAGCTGGTGTTAGGGGGCTTGGGAAAAAACAACCAAACCACATCAAAACCCCAGCCCACCCCTGGCAGTGGTGTGCTGAGCTGCTTTCAGCACAGCTGGGATGTGGCTGCAGAAGTTCTTGGAGGTCCTGATGTGTGGGAAGGAGAATTGGGAGTGGAGAAGGAGGCAGGTTCCTAGCTGGGCAGTGGGAGCAGTCTTGGATGTGCACAGGCCTGGTTCAGCCACCTGACTCTGCAGGGCCACTGTCTCCAGGCAGGTGTGGGAGAACCTGGAAGCTTCTTCAGGTGGTGAGTGGCTCCTCATGTTCCTGCAGTGCCCATCCCCAGTGCCTGCTGTCACACTAGGGCTGAAGGAATGCAAATTGAGCTGCACCTCACAGCAAAACCGGGGAGAGCCAAGGGAGCTGGAGCTGCCCCACCACTGTCTGGGCTGTTTCCTCACTGCTGCTGGCTCAGCCCCACCCAGCCCCACAGGCTCAGCACCAGTTACCAGAAAGAAGAGCACAGGTGGGTGGGACATGGTTTGGGCTCTTTTGTGAGCAAGCTCTTGTGCTTGTATAGTGCAAGTGCTGCTGTTGTCCCTTTGCTCCAGTGGCAGCTGTTAGAGACACTAGGGGCTGGGGTTTGCTCACTACAAACCTCTGACTTGTGACTGCCCCTCCTCTAGGTGGGTCTGGGTCCATGCTTTGGTCTTCTGACAGCAAAGCTTCTGTCGTGCAGCTTTAGGGATCAGAGCCCTTCCTTATTCAAGTCCCTTGGGGAAAATGACTGACCTTCCACACTAGGTAGCAGGTTACCAAATGAGGCAGTGCTGATGCCAGTGACAGGCTTGCTTGTGTGCTTCAGGGCAAGTCAGCTGCCCAGTGGTGCTTCTGCATCACACCCAAAGCAGGGAGCTGAGATAATGCCTCCCTTGGGGACAAATGGCTTGGGAGGACCCTGCAGCTCCTCTGGTGTGTGTGTGTGTAGGTGTCTTGGATCCTGCCCAGGCCACCAGAGTGCTGCCCAAGTTTCTGCACCTTTCACAGAAATGCAGAGTGTCAGAGTTTGGAAGGGACCTCCAGAGATATCAAATCCAATCTCCATGCCACAACAGGTTCAGCTGGGGCAGGCTACACAGGAACACATCCAGATGGGCTTTGGATGTCCCCAGAGAAAGGGACTTGCTGCCTGTGGTAGGGGCTGGCTGTGATGCTCCGGCAGGACCTGCTTAGGCCAGGGAGTTCGTCTGCTGCCTTTTGGTGCCACAAAGCCCATTTTTGGAAGCTTCTCTGCAAGGGTGTGGCTTGTGTGGGCTAACCTTTGGGTGGAAAGCAAGAGATGAGTATGAAGAGTAAGCAGTCAGTGAGTTGCTCGTGGGCTGCTGGTGGGCTTAGATTCTGGTTTGTTTGCCTAATGGTTTGGAAAACTCCCTTGGAAAACAGCCCCTGGTCTGTGTAGGCTGAACATCTCAACTCTGCAGGCAGGGCATCTCCATGCCTCACCTCCATGTGCTCAGCCTAGATGGCTGCAGCATGCCTCCGGTGATGTCTCCACGAGATCACTGAGAAGTGTTCCAGGTTCTACAGGGCCCACCTCGTGCTGCCAGCTGGGCTGGTGTGTGTGTCCAGCCCTGCCAGACACATGGAGTCAGTCTTGCTCCAGAACTGCTTTCTGTGCAATCCCTCCAGCATCAGAAGTGCTCCTCTGCCCTCCGTGTCCAAACAGCTTCCCTGGGGTCTTTGGGGCATCTTACAGCAACACTTTTTCAGGGGGTTTGTGTTCCTGAAACCTGGCTGCAAGTGGGGGAAAAAAAAAAAACTTTCTGGGGGTGACTTCTGCAGCCCCTTAGGCTTTTTGCAGGCACTGGTGCAACAGCTCACACAGACTCTGCAGTCAGAACCTCAAAGCAGTCCCAGAGATAGCCCAGTTGAGGTGGTAGTGCTTTAATGGGGCAGGCAGTGTCCAGCAGCAGGGCTGGCAGTGAGGGCTGCTGCTGCCTGTCACACTCGTGAGGCCATGGCATACATCTGGCTGGTTGCTGTACAGCCCTGCTGCTGAGCAAGTCTTTGGGGATGCCATTGGCTGCTGGGATCTGCCAGGAAAGAGTTGGTGTTGTGCCGTGGCTGGCAAAGCAGAGAGGCTCAGGGGGTGCCACAGCAAGGGGGACAAGTCAAGAGTGATGAACTCAGCCAGCACTGAGGGATTGACTTCCACCAGTGGGATCAGGCATCAGGGCTGGAGATGATGTCTGGTGAGACATCACCTGCCTTATGGCCCTGATGAGGCCAGATTTTCACCAGCACATCCTCAGCAGCCACTGGTTCAGGCTTTGGCTGGTCACAGTGACACAGCTCCAACATGGCTGCTGCTCTGAGTAGACACCAAGAGGGCTTCTGGGACCTCAGGGTCCCAAAGGTGTCAACAGATAATTTCTCTGCCCCCTCCATGCCCTTGAAGGGCTTAGGGAGCCCTCACTTGACTCAGTCCTGCCTAGTATGACCCAGCCTCTCCTGAGAGGAGCAGAGGTCAGGCACAGAGCAGTTCCCCTCTGAGCTGGTCCTTCACCCCACATATGTTCTTGCAGGGCAAAAGTCTGCTGAAGGTGGGATAGGACAGACTGACCTGTGCAGGCATAGAGGCAGCAAGTCAGCAGGATGGAAGCCATGAAGCAGCCTGTTGAGCCAGCCATTCCCAGCCAGCACGACCACCCAAAGTCATAGTGGACCCCCAGGAATATGTTGTGTGACACCAGCATGGCCCTCTCCATGTAGACGTCCACCGCATACCACACGGAGCCCACGAGACCCAGGATGCCTAGGAGCAATGGGGCTGGTTAAGAGCGAGCCACACAACTGCCTCCCCTGCTCCCCAAGGCCCACCTGGGGCTGCCCCTGGCTGCTGGCACCCCCTCCCCCTGCCAGTGTCCACCAAACATGAGGTTGGGCTGCCCAGAGTGCTCCCAGCCACACACTTCCAAAGCCAAGGGTGACACCGGCCCCGTAGCACAGCTTCAGTTTGGCACGGGGATCTTCCATGAGGAACTTGGTGCAGTCGAGCCCAAGGAGCAAGGTGAGCAAAGCCAGGCCAGCCAGGAGGTCAGCTGTGATCAGCAGGGTCCTTGTCACCACAATCTTCACTAGGCAGAGAGGGGAGAGAAGTAGACAGAAGGCAGGCTGAGGAGTGCTCACAGGAACTGCTCTCCCTGCCTGATTGCTGCCTCTGGGCCTGCTCACCACAGCCATAGCAGATATCTACACTGACACCCAGCAGCTCTCTGCTTGCCATGTGCCATAGGCAAAGTGCTCACCACGACCTTTGCAACGGGACTTAATGAGCCCATTTTTAGCCCACCTTGAGGAACCAAGCAGCGTTGTGGGTGCCATGGGCAGAGGCACTGAGTGCAGCCTCAGCAAGTTTGCTGAGCACCCCAAGCTGTGTGGGGCAGCAGCCAGGCTGGAGGGCAGGGATGGCATCCAGAGGGACCTGGGCAGGCTGCAGAGGTGGGCACAAGCCAAGCTCAGGAGGTTCAACAAGGCCAAGGGCAAGGTCCTGCAGCTGGGTGGAGGCAATGCCAAGCACCAATGCAGGCTGGGCAGGGACTGGCTGGAGAGCAGCCCTGAGGAGAGGGACTTGGGGGTGCTGCTGAGGGAGGAGAAGCTCTGCATGAGGCAGCAGTGTGCACTTGCAGGGCAGAAAGGCAAGCAGAGGCTGGGCTGCAGCAGGAGCAGTGTGGGCAGCAGGGCCAGGGAGGGGATTGTGCCCCTCTGCTGTGCTCTGCTGAGAGCCCACCTGGAGTAGTGCATCCAGTGCTGGA
>VWZI01000968.1:68770-81657 GCA_013396835.1 Psilopogon haemacephalus | reverse complement strand
TGCTTCGCTGCCTGCTGCCGTGCACGTGGCTGGGCTCCTCAACAGCCACGGCGAGACACGACGGTGAGCGAGGAGAATGGAGGAAGAGCAACTAAGGGTCGCTGTGNGGGAGGAGAGAGCCCAGAGGTTGGACCAATTCTAGGGTATGTGTCACCCCATACCGGGACAGGGATGTGAGAGGAGGAGAGGAGTGGGGGGAATGGAGCAAAGCTGGAGGTGGGGAGGAAGTTGCTGAGCATGAGAGTGGTGGGAGGCTGGAATGGGTTGCCCCTGCAGGGAGGTGTTTGGGGCCAGATCCCTGGAGGTGTTTGGGGCCAGGCTGGCAGAGGCTGTGGGCAGCCTGCTCTAGGGTAAGGTGTCCCTGGGCATGGCAGGGGCATGGCAGGGCAGACTGCCTGATCCTTGTGGTGCCTTCCAACCCTGACTGATTCTGTGATTCAGGTGCAGCAGTCAGCACAGGGGCTGTGGTCAGACCTTGCACAGGTTGAACAGAAGATGCTGCTGTCCATACTTGTCTCTCTTCTCTCCAAGTTGTGTTTCTGGTGTTTCAAATAGCATGGAAAATCTGCTGGTGTGGGTTACCCCACAGTGGTGTGCTCCTTGGCAAGCCTTTTCCCCGAGGCAGTGCCTCTCATGCTGCTCTGACTCGTGGTTTCTGTCTCCCCAGCCCAAAGCTGGGTTGTCTCATGTCATAGAATCATGGAATGGTTTAGGTTGGAAGGGGCCTCAAAGATCATCCAGTTCCAGCCCCCCTGTGCCATAGGCAGGGACACCTCCCACTAGATCAGGACACTCAAGACCTCATCCAGCCTTGCCTTGAACACCTCCAGGGAGGGAGCAGCCACAGCCTCCCTGGGCAACCTGTTCCAGTGCCTCACCACCCTCACTGCAGAACTTCCTCCTAACATCCCATTTCAGTCTCCCCTCCACCAATTTGAACCCATTCCCCCTCGTCCTGTCATTACAAGACCTTGTGAACAGTCCCTCCCCAGCCCTCCTGTAGGCCCCCTTAGATACTGGAAGGTTGCTATGAGGTCTCCTGGCAGCCTTCTCTTCTCCAGGCTGAAAAGCCCCAGGTCTCTCAGCCTGTCCTCATAGCAGAGCTGCTGCAGCCCTCTGATCATCTTGGTGGCCTCTTCTGGACTCTCTCCAGCAGTTCCATGTTCTTCCTGTGCTGGGGGCTCCAGAACTGCACACAGTCATCACCTTAGACAAGAGTTCTGTGCAGCATCTGATGTGTCCTGTGAAAGCCAGGACTGTCCATAGGCTGAGGACTCAAGTCCTTGGCCACTGGGAATGGTCCTCACCCCTGCACGCAGCATCCAGCCCACCAAGCAATGGTACACCTGGGCTTTTTGTGCCAAAACACCTTCATTGTGAAGGGGCACAGCTTCATGGCCTGTCTGCTGCTTGGTGACTCCACAGCAGAGCTGGCTGAACCATGGGTTGTTGTCCAGGCCATGCTGATGAGGCAGGAGACCAAGAGAAGCCCTGAACATGCATTGCTAACTGCTGAAGATGAAACTTCTTCACTGAGAATCATCTTGAAAAGCAAAGAGGGAAAACTCAGCTGTGAAGTTTAAGAAAGCTTTGCAGGCCATGCCAGCTCACCTGGATGGTCAGCCAGGATGGAGTCATACTGGTCACACGTCCTGACCCCGTCCTGCATGTTGGTGACACACTCCCTCCAAAGCCCCCGGCATTTGTGACTTACCTGGAAGCAGGAGAAAGACAGGCAAAAAGCATCCAAACCCAGCCCAGCTCCCCAGGAGAGCTGATCTGCAGACTCTCAGCACCACAGCTGGACATGTCCCTGTGACTCCTATTCACACCTTGCTCTCGGTCTCCTCCTGCTCCAGCACTTCTCTATCTTCCTAATCCTCTAGCTCTCATAGAAGGTAGTGGATTTGTCCCACCACGTCCTCTTTCCAAGCCCATGCAGACATGGGGCAGCCCTGTGAATGCTGAGCACCTACCTTGCTCCCAGCTCCTAACCTTGAACCTGGTTGCTCTGCTCACCTCCAGGCTGTCATCAGCATTCACCATCCAGCAGTCGGTGCATGTGGCAAGGAGCAGGAAGAGGGCTGAGAGGAGAGCAAGGCTGAAAGCCATCACCTGCAAGGCTGCACTCATGGGGTAACCTGCAAGAGCACAGGGATGCCCTCTCAGCTCAGCTCTGGCCACTTCCCAGATCCCTGAGTCACCATGGACAAAGTGCCACCTAGGCCATAGCGTCCCCTGGGTCACCATGAGTCGTCTGCACTCCATCTCCTGGTCCTCAGTGCTGCCAAAATGCTCTGACAGCCTTAGGCAGGGTTGGTGCACCAAATCTGCCTGCAGACAGAGCCCTTGGAGCGATGGAGTCCTGCAGTGGAGGCGTCAGTTTCTCTCTCCCAAAGAGACCATCTGAAGTTGCTGACCACCAATAGCTGCCCTCTGGGAATCCAGAGCTGCTGGAAACCATTGGCAAACCACTGCTGCTGGCAGAGCATCTGTGTCCTGACACCCTGAGGTTTGCTTGATGCCTCCACCACTCCAGCATTTCCAACAGGTTTTCAGCTCCATCATGTCATTATCTTACACTCACCATGGAGAGCAGCCCAGGAGCAGAGTGCTTCAGCTTGAAGTTTTCATCTGCAAAAGGTCCCCTGTATATACTGGCCACTCCAGTGCCATCTCCCTGCAAGAGAGGTGCCCAGTGAGCCACAGCATTTGCTCTGTACTAATTACTGCAGAAGAATAAAATCATCATCATCATTCCAGAATGGCTCAGGTTGGAAGGGACCTCAGAGATCATCTGCTTCAACCTCCCCACCACGGGCAGGGACACCTCTCAGCTAGCCTCAGCTGCTCAAGGCTTCATTCAACCTGGCCTTGAACACCCCCAGGGAGGAGGCAGCCACAGCCTCCCTGGGCAGCCTGTTCTGGAGTCTCACCACCCTCCTCCTCCTGAAGAGCTTCTTCCTCAGATCCACTCTTAACCCTGCTCTGCCTCAGCTCCAAACCATTCCCCCTTGGCCTGGCTCTGGACATCCTCAGGAAAGGTCTCTTTGAAGCCTTCCTGCAGGATCCCTTCAGGCACTGGCAGGCAGCTCTAAGGTCCTCTTGGAGCCTTCTCCTCTCCAGGCTGCACACCCCCAGCTCCTTCAGCCTGTCCCAGTAGCAGAGCTGCTGCAGTGTGCTCAGCACAGCAAACTCTTACAACCTGTTCTGGCTCTCCCAGGCTTCCTCCTGGGCTCTCCATAATTGGATTTTCCCCTTAGGCCCTGCCTTTGGAGAAAATCTTTTTGGGCATTTGAGTTACATGAACAGGACCCCCCAAAAAAAACCCCAAACCCCAAAGCACAGAACACAAAAAGCACAAAGCAAGCAGCCCCCAGCCCCCTTGGAAGCAGCTCTGAACCCCCCCAGCAATGTCTGGGAGCAGAATTACCTTCACCACAGGCTCATCCTCACTGGGGTGGAACCATGGCCAAAGCTCTTTGTCCCTAATGACTGAAGCTGTAGACGTAGTTCCTGAAGGCTCTCAGATGCTGGTGGGGTCTGCTCCTGCCCTGCCTGATGGGGCTGGGGAAGGCAGCAGTGACCAGAGCCAAGCTGCAGTATTTAAGCCTTTCCTGAGGCGTCAGCTGGGCTTGGCTCACAGCCTGGTGGGCATCCCTGTGGCTGCCAGGGTAATGAGCTGGAAGTGGAGCCTCTCCAAAAAACACCACCTGGGCACAGCTGGGGGAACCTGCTGGGAGCACTGCCCAGGTGGGAGCCTGTGTCCTGGGGGCATATCCCACCACTTCTAGTTAGACCTTTTAATTACAGCCGAGGAGTGAGTGGCCTAAAATGTGCTGAGTCCTCGTATGGGTGAGCCAGAAGGGAGGAAGTTACTGGAGAAAGAAGTTGAAATGAGAAGGGGCAATCCTTAACTCCCCTTGGCAAGGCAGACAGCCAATAATGAAGACACTTTTCCATTCCCATGGTGTGAGAAAGGAGAGCTAAGGACCACGGTGCTTGGGAGGACACAGCCTGCCAGCCTCTGAGGATACCCTCATGGTGCTGGGAGCTGGTGTCCCAGCTGCCTAGCACTTGGGACTGCCCTAAAAATGTCAGGTTTGTTGCCTGATCCCCTACTATGTGAGGGTAAAAATAATGCTTTACATAGAATCACAGAATGGTCTAGGTTGGAAGGGACCTCAAAGCTCAGCCAGATCCAACCCCCCTGTGCCACAGGCAGGGACACCTCCCACTAGAACAGGCTGCTCAAGGCCTCATCCTGAACACCTCCAGGGAGGTTGTGGAGCACAGAAGCACACAATATGATCAAAGATCACAGATCAAAGATCACATTGGGTGCTTCTGTGCTCCCTGTACAACCTGTGCCATTGTCTCACCACCCGCACTGCAAACATCCAGTTTAAATCTCCCCTCTGCCACTTTGAACCCATTTTGCTCTCTCTGTCTCTCCCAAACCCTCCTGTCCCTGCATCCTATGAGCATCCCCAACATCAGCTATGCCCCTGCAGCACTTGGGCATTGCTGCACCATTCTCTTCCAAAGCCACAAAACGTAGAGTCATAGAGAGGTCTGAGTTGCAGGGGACCTGTAAAGCTCCTTGGTCATCTAACCCAACTCACCTGCACTCAGCAGGGACATCTGCAACACGAGCAGCTTGCTCAAAGCCCCAGACAACCTCACCTGGGATGTTCCAGAGATGAAGAATCTCCCAGCTCCCTGGGCAGCCTGGGCCAGGGTCTCACCACCCTCAGTGTCAAACATTTCTCCCTTCTCTCCATTCTCAGTCTCCCTCTTTTAACTTCCTAACCATCACTCCTTGTCCTGTCACAACAGGCTCTGCTCAGGTCTGTCCCCAGCTTTGTGCTTGGCCTCCTTAGGCACTGCAAGGCCACCAGAAGGTGCCCCTGGAGCGTTCTCCAGACTGAGTGCAAGGTTCTGCAGCTGGGTGGAGGCAATGCCAAGCACCAATGCAGGCTGGGCAGGGACTGGCTGGAGAGCAGCCCTGAGGAGAGGGACTTGGGGGTGCTGCTGAGGGAGGAGAAGCTCTGCATGAGGCAGCAGTGTGCACTTGCAGGGCAGAAAGGCAAGCAGAGGCTGGGCTGCAGCAGGAGCAGTGTGGGCAGCAGGGCCAGGGAGGGGATTGTGCCCCTCTGCTGTGCTCTGCTGAGAGCCCACCTGGAGTAGTGCATCCAGTGCTGGAGCCCCTGGGACAAGAGGGATGTGGAGATGCTGGAGGTGTGCAGAGAAGGGCCCCGAGGATGCTGAGAGGGCTGCAGCAGCTCTGCTGTGAGCACAGCCTGAAAGAGTTGGGGCTGGGCAGGCTGCAGAAGAGGAGGCTCCCAGGGGACCTTCTGGTGGCCTTCCTGCATCTGAAGGGGGCTACAGAAAAGCTGGGGAGGGACTTTGGAGGGTGTGAGGGAGTGAGAGGAGTGGGGGGAATGGAGCAAAGGTGGAGGTGGGGAGGAAGTTGTTGAGCATGAGAGTGGTGAGAGGCTGGAATGGGTTGCCCCTGCAGGGAGGTGTTTGGGGCCAGGCTGGCAGAGGCTGTGGGCAGCCTGCTCTAGGGTAGGGTGTCCCTGGGCATGGAACAGTCAGGGTTGGAAGGGACCGCAAGGATCATCCAGTTCCAACCCCCCTGCCATGAGGTGTTCAGTTTCAGGGCACTCACTCCAAGGACAGTGAAGGGCTGGAGTGTGTCCAGAGAAGGGCAGCAAAGCTGAGGAAGGGTCTGGAGGACAGGGCTGGGGAGGAGGAGCTAGGGGTGTGCAGTCTGAAAAGAAGGCTGAAGGGAGAGCATCTGACTCTATACAGTGCCTTGAAAGGAGGTTGGAGTCTGGTGGGAGCTGTTCAACCAAACAGCAAGGGATAGCCCAAGAGGAAAGGGGCTCAGGTTGCTCCAGGGGAAGTTCAGGTTGGACATTAGGAATGATTCCTTCACTGGAAGGGTTCTGAGGCCCCGGAACAGGCTGCCCAGGGAAGTGGTGGAGTCACCTGGAGGTGTTTGGGTGGTGCTGAAGGACATGGTTCAGTCGAGGGCTTGTCAGTATTAGGCTAAGGAATGGACAGGATGATCTGGCCCAGACAGCAACTGTGTCCTGTGCTGCATTAAGAGCAGCTGTGGCCAGCAGGGCAAGGGAGGGGATTCTGCCCCTTTACTCTGCTCTCCTCAGACCCCACCTGGAGTACTGTGTGCAGTTCTGGAGCCCCCAACACAAGAAGGACATGGAACTGCTGGAGAGGGTCCAGAGGAGGCCACAAAGATGCTCAGAGGGCTGCAGCAGCTCTGCTATGAGGACAGGCTGAGGGAGCTGGGGCTCTGCAGCCTGGAGAAGAGAAGGCTGCCAGGAGACCTCATAGCAACCTTCCAGTATCTGAAGGGGGCTACAGGAGGGCTGGGGAGGGACTGTTCACAAGGTCTTGTAATGACAGGATGAAGGGGAATGGGTTCAAACTGGCAGAGGGGAGATGGAAACAGGATGTTAGGAGGAAGTTCTTCACAGTGAGGGTGATGAGACACTGGCATAGGTTGCCCAGGGAGGTTGTGGCTGCTCCCTCCCTGGAAGTGTTCAAGGCCAGGCTGGATGAGGTCTTGAGCGACCTGATCTAGCAGGAGGTGTCCCTGCCTGTGGCACAGGGGGGTTGGAACTGGCTGAGCTTTGAGCTCCCTTCCAACCTAAACCATTCTATGATTCTATCTGAAGGGGCTTTTGCATTCTGGGCAGTTCTGTGAGTTTAGAACAGCCCCAGCTCAGCAGCATAAGTGCAGCCTGGCCCCTGACCAAGGGCAGCACTGCACACACAGCTCTCTGCTGAACAGAACAGGGGGCAGTGAAATAGATTCCTTCATTAGTTTAATTTTTTTCTCCCTTTCTCCTCTATTGGTCATGTAGAATTTCAGTGCCAGGGTGATCTGCTGAGATTTGCTGTGATCTTGGCCCCAGGGGGGCTCATTTTCCCTCTTCCTACTTAAAAATATTATTTCATGGGCTTTTGAATGCAAGCAAGAGGAAAGCTCCAGGAACCTAAATGTTGCTCGTCTCGTTGTTTCTGTTAAATGAAGGAAGAGCTCCTGTCTGAGTCAGGGCAGAGGCTGACATCCCATCCCATTCCCACCTCCTGTTCCACTCTGCCTTGTGCAAAAGACATGTGGGACAGGGAGGGGCCTTTGCACTCCCGAACACCTTATCACTGTTCAGCTGTTTCCCCACACACATCCCCTTCCAGCCTGGGTCCAGAGCGAGCCATGGCCATGTCACAGGAGCCACCAAGGGTGTGCTGTTTGAGGTGGGGGAGGGTCTGTCGTGGAGCAGGTGCTGCAGGCAGGATAAGGAAGCTAAGACTAGAACAGGCTGCCCAGGGAGGTTGTGGCTGCTCCCTCCCTGGAGGTGTTCATGGCCAGGCTGGATGAGGCCTTGGGTGACCTGTTCTAGTGGAGGTGTCCCTGCCTGTGGCACAGGGGGGTTGGGACTGGATGAGCTTTGAGCTCCCTTCCAACCTAAACCATTCTATGATTCTGAGACAGCGACCATGCGAAAACCTGGCTGGAAAACCTCCCTCGGGGAAAACCAGAAGAGCATTCCCGGCTGGGGGTGGGGCCCTGCTCCCCGCCCCCCTGCAAGGAGAGCAAAAACCAGCGCCTGACGAGGGACAGGTCAGCTCCGAACTGGTGGCAAATGGGAGGAAGAGCTCAACTTGCAGGCTCACAGCAGCAGAACGCTGGTGGCAGTTCGGCCTCGCCAGGAGCCACCAAGTGGTGGCGGCAGCAGAAGATGCTGGGTCCAACCCCGCTGCGCGGGGCACGCAGGCACCTTAAACTGAGGGATTTTTAAGGCCACATCCCCGCTTTTGAGAGTGGCACAAGACTCGAGACTGCGATCTGACACCTGCCCAGAGGCAGCTCAGCCAGGGCAAGCAGCTCCTGCGGGCATCAGCTGTAGAGGAGCTGCTTGTGGGGACTGGAACGGGGAGACCAAAGAGATGATATGAGAGTGATGCCCGTGATTGAAAACATTTTAATCCCACCGAGGCACAATTTTTAGTACAAATAACTGACAAAAAAAAAAAAAAAAAAGCATTTAGCCCCGCTCCAGCCCCACTCCCCTGGCCATGCCCCACAGAGAAGTGATTGGCACTTCCTAGTCGAAGGATAGAAACCTCCTGGGCAGTGCCACGCTGTGAAACGCCTTTGGGCTGGGGTTTTTTTTTTGGTGGTTGTTACAGAGCACGACCTTCCTTCCTCACTGCAACAGCTTTGGGGGTGTTTGGGGAGGGGGACCCCATCAGCTGGGTGCAGTCACTCAAGCACCCAGTGGGTGTAGCCAGGCTACGAGCCCGGCTCTCCCCTGACAGCTGAAGACAGTTTGAGAGGGGGTCTGCGATTTAAAAGAGAAAGAGGCTGTTAGTGCCCCCGGGCACGGAGACATCGGCCCCCGGCTGGAGCTGATGTGCTTCCCCCGCCGGCAGAACCGGGCCCGCGGCAGTGCTGTGGGCATGGAACAGTGCAGGGGAAAACGAAGGGAAATAGAGAGAAATAAAGCAAAATAAAACAGGGGAGAGGAAAGCAGAATAGAGGAAAGTAGACTGAAGTAGAATAGAGGAAAGCAGAGTAAATTACAATAGAGGAAAGCAAAGGAAAGTAGAATAGAGGAAAGTATAATTGAGTGGGGTGTGGGGGTTGGGGGAAGGGTGAAAAACCAAAATAAAATATAGGAAAATAAAATAAAAATAATAAAAGAAAAGTAAATTGCTGAGCAAATTAAAATAAAATCGTGTCAGTTAAAAGAGCAAAGGTCAGCTCTTTCAGGGTACAGGGATTTGGGGCTGGGTTGGGGGGAAAGAACCCAAAACAGTAACCATAAACCCCCCGCAATGCTGGAGCGCTTTGGCTCATTGCCGTGTTTGGGGCACCTCAGGTGGCTCGGCACAGGCAGGGCAGGTGAGGAACAGTTAGGGCAGGCGAGGAACAGGCAGAGGCACAGGCACAGGCAGGGGCACAGGCAGGGTGGGCGGAGGAGCTCGGAGGAGTTGCGGCTGGAAGCGGAGCTCCTGCCCGTGCAGAGCCGCAAGCGAGGTGGAGGCACTGAGCACGTCCACAGCTGAAGGTTGGAGCGGCAGGCCCCGGGCTCCTGGCAGGGTGCGGGCACGGCAGGGAGGCAGCGGAGCTCACGGCCCCGTCCCTCTGACCCGAACGAGCTGCGCCGGGCAGCAGGACCAAAGCCCCGCTCCGTGTACACAGCTCAGCTTTCCCCGCTTTAATTTGCCCAGCGCTTTCTTCTGCAGCTTAACGAGGCCGCATACCTGTGCCTGGTGAGAGCTAAGGCCAGAGCAGATTTCAGCCCAGCCGAAGCAGCCAAGCTTAAATAAAGGATTACCAGCAATTAACAGGAACTCTAGAACCACCTGGCTTTCGGCAAGCACCGAGGCAGGGCAGCGCTTACAGCCCAGAGAACCTCCCTCTGCCCAAAGCAGGGCACAGGGACACTGGAGCTGGGCTGGGTCAGGTGGAGGTGGGCAGCAGCTTCACCCCAGAAAAAGCAAGCGCTGGTTTGGCTCCCCAGAACAGGGGCCGGGGAGGGGTGTCCCAGCACAAAGCGCTGCTGCGAGGCACACTCCGCAGGAGCAGCAGCGCACTGGCGCTCTGCCGGCGGCCCCGGGCCAGCCACCTCGCATCCCGAGCACCCCGGGACAGGCAAACACGCCCGGCTAGGGGCAGCTCGGCAGGGATGGATATGGGAGTTGTTTTAGAGGGCGGTGCTGCAAAGGGTACCGAAAAAGGGGGAGGAGGACGAGAAAGGTCTCATGGAGCATCTGGGGACCAGGCAGGGTGGGAATGCCAGGGTCTAGACTGGTTTTGAGAGGGGAAGGAGGCACTTGGTGGCAGGAGGGAAGGGTTGGGGATCAGACGTACTCCCGAGCCATGGAAGGCTGCGACTGCTGGTAGTACTGCTGGCCTCGGCGGGCCTTGGCAGGGCAGGAGCAGCACAGGAGGGACCCCCCGAGCATGGTGAGGCTGGCGGCACCCCAGCCGATGAAGAGAGCTGAGCCAAACTCATACCTGAGGCAAGAGAGAGAGGGGAGCATCAGGATGAGGGTGCAGAAAAGACAGAGGACCAAAGAAAGATGGGAAAGGATGCTTCAAGTCGTGATAAGGGCACAAGTCAGATACTGGCTCCTTTTCCCTCCAGCCGTCCTTGTCTCTCACATTGGTTAGGTCCAGCTGCCATGGTTCACTGAATCCTATCAAGGTGGTGATGAGAAAGGATCTCCAGAGATCAGCCGGTCCAACCACCTGCTACAGCAGAGGCACCCAGGCAAGGAGATTCTATAACCTCTCTGGGCAGCCTGCTCCAAGGCTCCAGCAACCGCACACCAAAAAGTTTCTCCACATCTTCAGATGGAACCTCCTGGTTTGTGCCTGATGCCCTTTATCCTGTTACTGTTACTTGTCTTGCCCCACCCTAATGACCTTCACCCTTAATCTCCTTCTGAGTATTGATCAGATCTGCTCTCCAAGGCCAACAGCCCCAGGACTCTCAGCCTTTCCTCCTTACGGAGATGCTTCAGGTCCCTCAGCTTCTTTGCAGTCTGCTGGGTTCTCTCCAACAGTTCCCTGTCTCGCTTTACCTAGGGAGCACATCACTTGACTCAGGATTCCAGATGTGCCCTCTCCAGGGTAGAGAGGAAGGAGAAATTCCCTCAACCCCTTGGTCAGACTCTTCTTAATGCAGCCCAGGAGGCCATTTGCCTTCTTGGCCACAAGATCACATTGCTGGCTTACAGTGAACTTGTTGTCCACCAGCACTCCCAGATCCTCTGCCACAGAGCTGCTTCCCAGCAGGTCACACTTCACCTGTGATGGTGCAAGGGGTTGTTTCTTCCCATGTGCCAAATCCTACACTTGCCCATGTTGAACCTCATGAGCTTCCTCTGCCCAGCATTCTCCATTCCCCCCCTTGCTTAGTCCTCCCTTGGGATGAAATTCTGTGTCAGTGCTTTTACTCTGTCCCTCTGTAAACTGTTGATGGCATCAACTAAAGCTTTACCATCAGGGAGATCTGCAACATGGCATCTGTGAGGTGGCAGAGGGTCCCACCCCATGTGGCACATCTGCCTAAGACCCCACATACTGCCAAAACCTGCAGGGCACAGGGTGAGGTTCAGAGCTGGGCTCTCACCTGGCATTGATGGGGATGCTGCTCTCTCGGAAGAACTCGTAGGTCACCTGTGTTGCGTACAAGGACACAGCAGCCAACGTGCACAGACCTGGTCACAGAATCACAGCAGAGGTTAGGCTGGAAGGAACCTTTAAAGGTCATCTAATCCAACCTCTCTGCAGCAAGCAGGGACATCTAGGACTAAACATCAAATGCAGAAAACGAGCAACACCAGCTCATGTCCTGACCTCTCCTCTTGCTCCACCAAACAGCTCTTAGGAGGCATCAGAGAGGCACTTGGAGCTGCCTTACCAGAAACAACAAAGAGGACACCTCCAGCAACGGCGATGCGACTCTTGGTAACAGGATCCTCTTCACCCACTTTGGTGCATTTCATGCCCACCACACTCACGATGATACCGAAGAAGCCCAGGAGGAGAGAAATCACCATGAGAGCCCGGGAAGTCTGGATGTGAACTGCAAGGGGTGGGGAGAAAAGCTGCTTGCCAGCGTGTGCCAGTCTCTGAAAACAAGGTCACCTCGTCCCATGCTGAGGACCAACCTGTCCTTAACCCTGTTCTCACTGCATGGCTCCTGTGTCACCTCTTCCCCATATGCTGCAGACACCTCCACTCCAGGCACTGCCCCCAGTGCCTTCCCTGACCTTTTTCTTTGCCATGCTCATCCTTGCCCTGATTTTCTGGGCTGGGAAACACCTCACCCACGAGGTCCCTAACACCACAAGAGCGATGCACAGTCTGATGATTGTGATGTCCTCACAGAGCAGTCAGTCCCCACCTGGAGCCTGAAACTCCAGAGGTGGGACCAAGGGGGCTCAAGCCCATGGGGAAAAGAAGGATTCAGAGCTCCAGGGGGGAGGCTTAGTGCCATGGTTTGTGAATCAGCGGAGGGGAAAAGAGGGCTTAGACCCTTTCAAGGGGGGTTCAAGCACATTAGAAGAGCTTGGACCCATGGCTGAGGGTGGTCTCTGACCTGCTGGGGGCTCAGACCAATGAAGGGACATGGAGGTTCAGACCCATAGGGGCATTCAGATGCGTGGAGTATAGAGACCTGTTGTGGGGGATTCAGAACCTGTTGTGAGGCTCAGAACCATGGGAAGTGGGGTTCAGATTCATAGAGAAGCTCCTATCCGTTTTAGGGGGGTGGGGGGAGTGTGTGTCAAACCCATAGGAGGGTCTCAGACCCATAGGGAGAGTTCAGACTCTCACGGGGAGTCAATCAAACCCATAAGGGGGGCTCAGAGCAGCATGGAGGAGGTGTTTCAAACCCCCAAAGAGGCTTAGACCTCTACAGGAACTCAGCCCCACAGCAGGAGGTGTTTCAAACCCAGGGAGGTACTCAGAGCTAGGCGGAGGGAATCAGCCCCGTAAGGAGAGCTCAGCCCCGTACGGGGTCGGGGGGAGCTGTCAGACGGCAGCAGAGCTCTGCCCTGCCGCGGCAAAGGGCAGCTCGGACGCCCCCGGGACCCCGGACGCCAGCCGGGGCAGAGCCGCCCCGGGAAGCAGCGGGGCCCCGTCCGTACCCACCGTCGAGGGAGAGCAGCGAGTCGTGCAGGCGGCACTGGACCTGCCCGGTGCTTTGCGCGGCGCAGCTCATCCACAGCCCTTCGTGCAGCCCCACGGCCGTGATGATCGCGTCCCCCGCGTACGAGCTCTGCCGCCACTGCGGCAAAGCCGCCGCCGCCAGCGCCGCCACCCAACCGCCCAG
>VWZI01000968.1:51888-68724 GCA_013396835.1 Psilopogon haemacephalus | reverse complement strand
GGAGGGGCCGAGCGGCGGCCAGGGGAGGGGAGGACGGGTTGGGTCCTGGGGACTGCCCCGCAGGGCACGGAGGAGGTTCGGGCCCCAGCAGGGAGATTCGGGTCTCTCGGCAACAGCGGAGGAAGATGGGACATGGGGGACCCCATGGGAGGCAGGCAGGAGGGGCTGGAGGAGGTGAGCCCCGACGTCCTCCGTGCCGCTCCGCACCCCTGCCCAGGGCCGGGACCCCACCTCCAGAGCTCCAGGAATTCAAGGCGAGCGTGGGGAAGGGGATCGTGCCCTCTGCGCGGCCCTCCAGGCTGAACAAGAGCCTCCATTGATGGCAGCATCCCCCCGCGGGAGGGGAGCGCAGGCTGGGGGTGACACGTGTCACCACCCTGGTGGCACCAAGCAAGCAGCAGCCCCAGGACCTGGCAATCGTTAACTGCCGCAGCCTCATCAGCAGTCTGCTCACGAACATCGCCAGCCAGGGCTGGACACCACCGCGGTGAGCAACCACCACCGGGACCAGGCGTTTGTCTGGAAGAAACCATCCATCGACACCCTCCTTGCTCACCTCGGTGCCGAGGACCTGCCTGACACCATCTCCAAATACTCTGGGGGTGCAGAGCTCTGCAGCGTGGGGCAGGACTTATTTACTCACATTCCCTGGATGGTTATGGTAATGGCCAGGGCTGGACACAAGTGGGAACAATTTGATGCCCTGTTCCAGAGTGCCACCATGTTCAATGTCCTCCTTGTTCAAGGACAGCTCCCTCCTCCCTGAAGTCATGGGTCCCTTCCCACACTGAGGGAGTGGGGTTCAGGGGATGCTGTGGGGTTCACGGAATCACAGAATCACATACACATGCAGGCTGGCAAAGCCTCTCAGGAGCACCAAACTCAACCTAGAACCCTGCTCTGCAAGATTCACCCTTAAACCATAGCCCCAAGCACCACATCCAAACCACCCTGAAACACAGCCAGGCTGGTGGATTCCATCACCTTCCTGGGCAGCTCATTCCAGTCCCTGACCACTCTCTCCATCAAAAACTTTCTCCTAATGTCCAAACCAAACCTTCCCAGCCTCAGCTTGAGACCATTTCCTCTTGTTCTGTCTCCAGTTCCCTGTAAACAGAGCCCAGCAGCAGCCTCTCCACAGTGTCCCTTCAGGTAGCTGCAGACAGCAATGAGCTCTGCCCTCAGCCTCCCATTTTTCAAACTAGCCAGCCCCAGCTCCCCCAGTTACTCCTCATCAGATTTATCTCCAGGCCCTTCACGGCTTCACGGCCCTCTTCTGGACCTGCTCCAGCACCTCCACATCTCTCCTGTATCGTGGTGCCCAAAACTGAACACAGAACTCAAGGTGTGGCCCCACCAGAGCCCAGTCCAGGGGCACAGTCACCTCCCTGCTGCTGCTGGACACAGCATTGCTGATCCCAGCTAGGATGCCTTTGGCCTTCCTCACCACCTGGGCACACTGCTGGCTCACACTCAGCTGCCCTGGGCATGCTGCTGGCTCACTTTAGAATAGAATAGAATAGAATAGAATAGAATAGAATAGAATAGAATAGAATAGAATAGAATAGAATAGAATAAGCAAGGTTGGAAGAGACCTCCAAGTTCATCCAGTCCAACCTATCCCCCAGCCCATGGCACTCAGTGCCCATCCAGGCTGTGCTTCAACACCTCCAGGGATGGGGACTCCACCACCTCCCCTGCAGCCCATCCCAATGCCAATCACTCTCTGCCAACAACTTCCTCCTCACATCCAGCCTGAGCCTGCCCTGCCACAGCTTCAGCCTCTGTCCCCTCCTGCTGTCCCTGGCTGCCTGGCAGCAGAGCCCAAGCCCAGCTGGCCACAACCTCCCTTCAGGGAGCTGCAGAGAGCAATGAGCTCTGCCCTCAGCCTCCTCTTCTGCAGGCTGCACACCCCCAGCTCCCTCAGCCTCTCCTCTTGGGGCTGTGCTCTAGGCCCCTCCCCAGCCTTGCTGCCCTTCTCTGGGCGCCTTCCAGCACCTCAACATCTCTCCTGAATTGAGGGGCCCAGAACTGGATGCAAAGTTCTTGTAGCACTGGTCACACTGCTGGCTCACACTCAGTGCCTGGGCACTGCTGGTTCATGTTCAGCTCCTGTCTGTTACAACCCCCAGGTCCCTTTCTGCCAGCATTTGGCCTCGCTGAAGCTCATCCCATTCATGCTGGCACATTGGTCCAGCCTAGCCAAGTGCCTCTGCAGAGCCTCTCTGCCCTCATTCAAACCAACACTGCCACCTAACTTGGTGCCATCTGCAAGCCCACTGCTGCCACTTCCTGTGCCTGAATCAAGGTCACCAATAAAGAAGTTGAACAGAAGTGGTCCCAACACAGACCCCTGAGGAACACCTCCAGTGCCTGGTGCCAGCTGGACTGAACTCCATGGAGCAGCATTCCCTGGGTCCTGTGCAGCAGTGCTTCACCCAGCAGAGTGTGCCCAGCCATCAGCAGCCAATTTGTCTACAAGAACTTTGTGGGGAACAGTATCTAAGGCTTTTCCAAAGCCAGGTGGTCTTGGCATAGAAGGAGATCAGGTTGGTCAGGCAGGATCCATGCTGACCTGGCCTGATCCCCTGGTTGTTGTCTACGTGATGTGTGATGGCATTTTGTGTGCCCTGCTCCAGGCCCTTCCCTGGCACCCAGGTCAGGCTGACAGGTCTGTGGTTTCCCAAATCTTCTTTTCTGCCCTTCCTGTAGACAGGAGTTACATTCGCCACCCTCCAGTCCCTTGGTACCTCCCCAGTCTGCCAGGACTTCTGTTAAATAATGGGAAGTGGCTTGGGGAGCACATCTGCCGACCCCCTCAGCACCCTTGGGTGCAGCCAATCCTGCCCCATAGACTTGTGTAGGTCTCAGTGGCAGCAGCTCAGTGGCCACTACCTCATTTATTGTGTTGATCCCATTCCCCTCCCTGACTCCTGCTTCCCGAGGGTGGGTGCCCAGGGCACTGCTGGACCCAGTGCTACAGGGCAAAGCAGGCACTGAGCACCTCAGCCTTCTCCTCATCCTTAGTCACCAGGTTTGCCTCTGCCTTCCATAGGGGATGGAGATTTTCTCTCGTCCTCTTTTGCTGTTAATGGATTTATAGAAACATTGTTTATTAACAGCTGTAGCTGGATTAAGTTCTGGCTGTGCTTTGCCTCTCCTCACTACATCTTCATACTCCTCACCAGAGCCCTGCCCCCTCTGCCAAAGGCCAGAGACTCTCCTTTTGTTCTTGAGGTCCAGCCAAAGGTCTCTACTTAGCCAGCCTGGAGCCTTCCTCGCTGGCTTGCCTTTGGGCACGCAGGCACGGCCTGCTCTTCTGCCTTTAAGTCTTCCCTCTTGAAGTGACTACAACCCTCCTGGACTCCTAAATTCTTCAGGATAGCTTCCCAAGGGACTTTGTCCATCAGCCTCCTGATCAGGCCAAACTTTGCCCTCCAGAACCCCTCTCCTTGTTTCTCTAAGGGTGGAGATCTCAATCATCTTGCAATCACTGAGCCCCAGATGGTCTCCAACCTTTACTTACCCCACGAGTTCTCTGTTCACAAGCAGATCCAGGAGGACTCCTTCCCTGGTTGGCTGTGGCAGAGCAGGGCACTGCCTCACTGGAGGTTTGAATGAGGTGTGAACTGTGGCAGGGCAGGGCACTGCCCCACTGGAGGTTTGAATGAGGTGTGAACTGTGGCAGGGCAGGGCACTGCCCCACTGGAGGTTTGAATGAGGTGTGAAGCTTGGCAGGGCAGGGCACTGCCCCACTGGAGGTTTGAATGAGGTGTGAAGCTTGGTAGGGCACATCCAGTCCACTGCCCCACCAGAGGTGTGAATGGGGCAGGAAATGGTCTTCCTCCCTCCCCACCTCTGTCACCAGAGGCTTAGTACAATAGGTGTGAAGTGCCTTCTCCCACCTTCCCTGGGCTTGAACAGGGAGGCAACAAATCACCTCAGTATATATATGGCAGCTGGACAGATTGGAGCAGGACTCACCAGGACTTGCACAGACATTCACTGGGACTTGCACAGACCTGCACTGGGACCTGCACGGACCTGGAGACATGAACCTGGCACGGACTTTGAGAGAGTCTCCCATTTGTAAGTAGGGCAAAGCTGTTTCATGCCCAAGCCTTTCCATTTTTCCTGATTTTTTTTCCTGAATTACAAGAAAAGGCATCCTCGTGAAGACTTTTCCCGACTGAATTAGAACCCAAACTTAAACTAATCTACACACAGATTGTGGGTGAGGCTTTCGGATATTATAAAAGCTACATAACTTATAATTTCAGCCTCTTCAATCGCCCCCAATCAATACATTGGCTCTCACCAATTGTGTCAGGAAGTTCTCCTCCACACACTCCAGGAATCTCTGGGACTGTTCTCCCCCCTGCTGTGTTGTGTTCCCAGCAGACATCTGGGAAGCTGAAGTCTCCCACAAGACCAAGGGGCAGCAATCCTGAGTCCTCTTTCAATTGCTCATGAAACATTTCATCTTCTCCCAGGCAACCAGCAACAGAAGGAGGGGACAGAGGCTGAAGCTGTGTCAGGGAAGGTTGAGGCTGGATGTTAGGAGGAAGTTGTTGGCAGAGAGAGTGATTGGCATTGGAATGGGCTGCCCAGGGAGGTGGTGGAGTTCCCATCCCTGGAGGTGTTGAAGCACAGCCTGGATGGGCACTGAGTGCTATGGGATAGGGCTGGGTGCTAGGTTGGACTGGATGAGCTTGGTCATCTCTTCCAACCTGGCCTATTCTATTCTATTCTACTCTATTCTAATTCTATTCTATTCTTCATCCCAGCCGGGTGGGGCTGCAGCAGACTCCCATCACATCATTCCCTTGCTGGCCTCTCTCATCCTGTCCTTTCATTGGTGTGTGTGGTCCCAGATGCTTCCCTCACACCCAGGGCCACTGCACCTTGCCTGCCTCTTCTGAGGAGCTGCTGTCCTTTGGCTGCAGCACTCCAGCTGTGGCAGTCAGCCCAGCAGGGTCCTTTGCTGGCTGCTGTGCCACAGTTCCCCTGCAGCACGGTGGCCTCCAGCTCCTCCTGTTCATTGCCCACGCTGCCTGCATTGGTGTATACACATTTCAGGGAGGGAGCTGAGTACATTGTTTTAAACCTTAAGGGGGAAAGTCCTTCTGGTTGTCTAAGATACCAACACACTGCTCCATGAGTGACATACTGTTACCCCCAGGGTTCTCAGTGAGCCAGTTACATCCCCATCCCCATCCCCAACTAGTTTCAACTACTTGATACTAGTTTCAAAGGGCTGCAGCACCCACGGGCCCTGCTTTCCCCTCAAAAAGTCCCCCTTCTTGCCCCAAAACCCAGAGAATGATGGAATGCTTTGGGTTGGAAGGGATCTTCACAGGCCACCCCTCTGCGCTCAGCAGGGACATCTGCAACTCTGAGCAGAGTTGCTCAGAGCCCCAAACAACCTCACCTGGGATGTTCCAGAGATGAAGAATCTCCCACCTCTCTGGGCAGCCTGGGCCAGGGTCTCACCACCCTCAGTGTCAAATATTTCTCCCTTCTCTCCCCACTCCCTCTTTTAGTTTCAAGCCATCACTCCTTGTCCTGTAACATCAGGCTATGCTTAAAAGTCTGTCCCCAGCTTTGTGCTTGGCCTCTTTATGCTCTGCAAGGCCACCAGAAGGTGTCCCTGGAACCTTCTCTTCTCCAGACTGCACACAGCCAGCATTGCTGTGGCCTCCTCTGGCCATGCCTGTCCTGAGGGCTCCAGAACTTTCATGGGGTTGCAGGGATGCAAACCCCTCGAGTTTGCAAGGCGAGAAGGATGCAGCCCAGCACCGGACAAGAGCCAGTGGTGGTGGCACAGCAGGCAGCAGCTCCCATTCAGCAGGAAGCAACTTAAAAAAACTCCAACTTTATTCACCCATTTTCTGCAGAAGGCACTTAAATAGCTGCAGGTTCAGCTGGGCAGAAAGGCACCTGCCTGCTACTTGGCATCAGGGGCTCACCCCTAAGAGCATCCCTCCCTTGTCCCCCAGGTCATTCCTCCAACAGTCTCTGTGATAGTTCCAGGTCACCTCTGCAGGGAGAACACTGAGTGCTGCTTGGAGTAGTGCAGGACATCCCCCAGCTCCCCACCAGATGGTGGCTGGGGGCACAGGGGGATCCCTGCCTGCATCCCCCGGGCTGAGTAGCCAGGATCTGTAGTGCTGCTGTCACTGTGCCCTCGTCCCTGTAGTGCTGCTGTCACTGTGCCCTCGTCCCCGTGAGACGTCACAGCTCGTCCTTCCCCACGGTGGCAGCGGACGGCAGCTCCTGCCCTGGCTCCCGCAGCAGATCCCCCTCCTCGGTGCCGAAAAGCATCTTCACCAGGTCGGCTGCCTGCAGACGCTCCTGGGGGCAGAGCCGCGGCACTCAGCACGGCCAGCGCAGCGCTGAGCCCCACTGCCCGCGGGGAGGGAGCTTACCCGCTCGCTGTGCCGAGGGTCCAGGGTGAACCAGAGGGCGATGGCACAGCGCTGGCCCCTCCTCACCGCCCGCACGCCGTGGGGGTTCTCCGAGCCAGAGGAGAAGCCTACAGCACGGCCACACTGCGGCTGCACCTCCGCCTGCACCGAGGGGAGACCCTGCTCAGCATGCAGCTGCTGGGTGAGAGGGTGAGTCCGGCCCCCCTCCACCCGACTTCATCCCTGCTAGTGGACCAGAAGACAGAGGCAGCAGGAGCTGGGTTTGGTGCTGCACGTGGATGCCCAAGAAGCCAAGTCACTTACAGTCGTGGTCTTGGCATCCAGCTCGGTGAAGTAGAAAGCTCCTCCTTCAAAGTCCCCATTGAGGTAGAGGATGGCACTAAAGGAAGCAGAAGGCAAATGGAGGTGGGAGCCATTGCCACAGCCACACCAAGCATTTGAGTCTGGAGCTCTCTCAACAGCATCGCAGGACAGGGGCAGCAGAGCCCAGGCTGGGCTGTCTGCCCACCCTGCTCCTCTCCCCCCAGCTGCCACCAAGCCACCGTGTCCTCAGGTGCAAACTTCTGCCTGACAGACACCAGCAGTACCTGTAATCCCGGAAGGTGTAGGCTGGGGGCTCCTTCACACACACCTGAGCCTCTGTGTTGAGTATGCAGTTGTCCACATGCACCTCATGGCTGTTGTCACTTCGGCCCTCCTGCATTTCTAGGGGGAAACAAGACCTGGCACATCAGGACAGGCTGCAGAGGTGGGCACAAGCCAACCTCAGGAGGTTCAACAAGACCACATGCAAGGTCCTGCAGCTGACTTGAGGCAATCCCAAAAACAAATCCAGGTTAGGCAGTGACTGACTGGCTGGAGAGCAGCCCTGAGGAGAGGGACTTGGGAGTGCTGCTGAGGGAGGAGAAGCTCTGCATGAGGCAGCAGTGTGCACTTGCAGGGCAGAAAGGCAAGCAGAGGCTGGGCTGCAGCAGGAGCAGTGTGGGCAGCAGGGCCAGGGAGGGGATTCTGCCCCTCTGCTGTGCTCTGCTGAGAGCCCACCTGGAGTAGTGCATCCAGTGCTGGAGCCCCTGGGACAAGAGGGATGTGGAGATGCTGGAGGGGTGCAGAGAAGGGCCCCGAGGATGCTCAGAGGGCTGCAGCAGCTCTGCTGTGAGCACAGCCTGAAAGAGTTGGGGCTGTGCAGGCTGCAGAAGAGGAGGCTCCCAGGGGACCTTCTGGTGGCCTTCCAGGATCTGAAGGGGGCTACAGAAAAGCTGGGGAGGGACTTTTGAGGGTGTGAGGGAGTGCCAGGAGTGGGGGGAATGGAGCAAAGCTGGAGGTGGGGAGATTGAGGCTGGAGGTGAGGAGGAAGTTGTTGAGCATGAGAGTGGTGAGAGGCTGGAATGGGTTGCCCCTGCAGGGAGGTGTTTGGGGCCAGATCCCTGGAGGTGTTTTTGTCCAGGCTGGCAGAGGCTGTGGGCAGCCTGCTCTAGGGTAGGGTGTCCCTGGGCATGGCAGGGGGGTTGGGACTGCCTGATCCTTGTGCTCCCTTCCAGCCCTGACTGATTCTGTGATTCTATGACCCATTTGATCCTGCCAGACCAGGGTCTGTCCCCAGGCACCACGCACTTGGAGGTGTCAAGAAAATCACCTAAAGCCCTCAGCTCTCCTGCTTGCTGGAGCATGAACCATGAGTAGTTATTTGTGTAACACAAGTCTCTGTCGACTTGTCCCGTGGTGTCCCCACGGTCCTCCAGACAGCCTCTCCCAGCACCCAACCATGCCATGCTAGAATCCAGTATGGCAAGAAGCCACTTGCTCTGCTGGAGGCAACCACCAAACTGCTCACATTCCCAACGTGGCCTGAGGACAAGCTCCCACATCTTCCTGCTGGGAGACGGAGTGGCAAGGAGGTGTCTGTGGGACGGTCCAAGACCTGCCTGATGCAGCTGGACAGGAGAGTTGGTGGTGCCTGGGGCGTGTGCCCCGGAGCCAGGCTCACCCTCGATGGCTGTGCGGCACACCAGGTGCGAGTAGGAGAAGTGCAGGGGAAGCTCCAGGCGGAAGTAGGACTCCATCATCTGCCGCACCCTCTCCGTCACGTTGTAGTAGAGGTAGGCACTCTGCAGGGGCACTTTGCCCTCCTGGCCCAGCTGTGGGGGAGGAAAGGGACACAGCTCAGCCCCAGGCAGGTTGGGCAAGCAGGGGCAGCTGAGCGCCCTCGCACCCTGCCTCCTCGGCAGCCTCTTCCCTCTCCTCCCCGCGAGCTCCCAGAACCTTGAGGGCCTTGAGGACTGTCACTCCGTAGAAGGTCTCGCTGGGGGTGTGGGGAGAGGTCTTCCCACGATAGCCATCCCCGGCAGAAGCAGCTGCCTGCAGAACGCCACTGGTGTTACTGGTCTGGCTTCCAAACCACAGGATGGAGAGCCCAGAGCCCCTGCCCGCCCTGCTCACGTTGGTGAGGCTCTGCAGCTCCTGGCACTCCTCGGCAGACAGGACCCCGTCCACCACCACGCGCTGGGAGCCGTTCAGGGCCTTGGAGTTCATGGTGACACTGGCTCCTTTGTGCACCAAGGGGCCACCTGTGGCACAAAGGGGATCAGGACACAGGCACAGGTGCCACCGACCCTGGCCTAGAGCGCTGGGGCAGGCTGTGGTCCTGCCACCGCCTCTGTGGAGGGACCACGAGTTGGTAGCAGGGTACATAGAGGTCTCCATCCCACCTTCCCTCCTGGCCCCAAGCACCTTCTCGGATGAGCTTGCTCATTTCAGCAGACTCCTTGGACTTCTCCTCCACCAGGGTCTCAATCTCCTTCATGAGGTTGCCAATCTCCTCTGAGATGCGTGCTGCTGTCTCCCGCTCCACCCTGGGCATGTGGCAGTCATCAGCTCCACTGCCCCACTGTCCCCATGGCAGGAACCAGGGACAGCAAGACAAGCTATCTCCAGGAGCCAGTGACAATGCCCAAGGCTGGAGAGAGTCTTCACTTTGAGCTGCTCAGAATCATCTCCCCATCACCATCATCCCCAAAGGCTTATGCAAAGCAAAGTTCTGCTCTCAAGCAAGATCTCCCTGCCCAAACACCACAACACAGGGTCCCAGGCTCACAGGATGCCAGGGATTGGGAGGTACCTAAGGAGATCCCAGAGTCCAACCCCTCTGCCAGGGCAGGACCATCCAAGCTAGCTCAGGGCACACAGCAACACATCCAGACAGAGGCTGCAAAGGCTCCACACAAGGAGACTCCACAACCTCTCTGGGCAGCCTGTGCCACTGCTCTGGGACCCACCCAGGCAAGAAGTTGCCTCTTGTCTTGAGCTGCAACCTCCTGTGCTGCAGCTTCCATCCATTGCTCCTTGGCCTATGGCAGGGAGCAGTGAGCAGAGCCTGTCCCCCCCCTCCTCACCCCCAGCCCTCAGACACTTACAAACATTGATCCAATCCCCTCTCAGCCTTCTCTTCTGCACACTAAGCAGCCCCAGGTCCCTCAGCCTCTCCTCCCCAGGCACTGCTGCAGTCCCCTCAGCATCCTCACAGCCCTCCCCTGGACCCTCTCCAGCAGGTCCTTGTCCCTCTGCAACTGGGGAGCCCCAAACTGAAGGCAGTGCTCATGAGGAGGTCTGAGCAGGGCAGAGCAGAGGGGCAGGAGAACCTCCCTGGATCTGCTGGACACACTCTGCCTAATGCCCCCCAGGACCCCCTTGGCCCCCAGGGCACATTGCTGTGCCATGGATGTTCTTCCCCAGCACTCCCAGGTCCCTCTCCACAGGGCTGCTCTCCAGCAGATAACACATCCCTGGCAGTAGTTTCTTGGTCATGGCCTTTGGCCCAAACTCTCTGGAGGATCACCCCCAGTGTTCCCCCCTGCTGGGAAGGTTTTGCCATGAGCTTGGGCAGCACTCACTTCTGTTTCTCTTGAAGCCTTTTGGGTATCACCTCTTCAGGTGTCCATGTGTCCTGCAGCCAGAAGGAAACTGGATGAGGATCCAGCTGGGAAACAAATTGCTCATCCTCTTCCCTTCTGGCCACTGTGTCTAGCCTGGTCCAGTAGCACTCACCGGGTCCACGAAGGGAATGCCAAAGATGTCATAGCTGAAGAACAGCAGCTCCTTCTCCAGCAGGCTCCGCCGGTGGTACGCCTGCATCTCCTGGGGAGGATGGCAGAGGGACAGGGTGAGGGCATTGCAGGAGGCCTTTGTGAGCACCCTGAGCAAGGGCAGGAGGGTGCAGGGTTTACATCACTCCCACAGCCTTTTTGCCAGACTGGCAGTTCTGGATTCCCAGTCCCTCACACAGATGGAAGCAAGTAAGCCTGGAGAGGAGAAGGCTGAGAGGGGATTGGATCAATGTTTGTAAGTGTCTGAGGGCTGGGGGTGAGGAGGGGGGGGACAGGCTCTGCTCACTGCTCCCTGCCATAGGCCAAGGAGCAATGGATGGAAGCTGCAGCACAGGAGGTTGCAGCTCAAGACAAGAGGCAACTTCTTGCCTGGGTGGGTCCCAGAGCAGTGGCACAGGCTGCCCAGAGAGGTTGTGGAGTCTCCTTGTGTGGAGCCTTTGCAGCCTCTGTCTGGATGTGTTGCTGTGTGCCCTGAGCTAGCTTGGATGGTCCTGCCCTGGCAGAGGGGTTGGACTCTGGGATCTCCTTAGGTCCCTTCCAACCCCTAACATCCTGTGATCTGGGACCCTGTGAAGTGGCTTTCCCTTATGCTGCGTGGACAGGGGAGACAGAGGCACATGCATGCCTCTCCTGCAGCAAGCTCTTCAGAAGCAGATTCCCTTCCCCACCCCAGCTGATGCAGGCAGAGACCTCCATCTCCACCCTGAGCACCTGAATCCAGCTATTCTGAAGCCAAACCCTCTCATTTTAAATGATCCACTTCAGCTGCAGAAGCCTAGCAGAGGTGGGCTCAGATCCTCCTGTCTGCCTCCTGCAGACCTCTCCTACAAGAGCTGGTCCATTTGTGCAAGGAACCAGGCCTTCCCTTCACAGAGTCACAGAATGTCAGGGGTTAGAAAGGACCTCCAAAGTTCATCCAGTCCAACCCCCTGCTAGAGCAGATCACACAGGAACTCCTCTAGGCAGGCTGTGAGTATCTCCAGAGAAGGAGACTCCCATCCCCCCTGGGCAGCCTGTGCCAGGCCTCCAGCACCCTCATAGTGAACAAATTTTTCCTCATGTTTCCATGGAGCTTCCCATGCCTTAGCTTCCAGCAGTGCCCTTGTGCTGCCACTGGGCATCACTGAGCAGAGCCTGGCTCCCTCCTCTGGGCACTCACCCTCCACTCATTCATAAACACGGCCAAGGTCACTCCTGTCTCCTCTCCTCCAGACTGAAGAGCCACAGCTCCCTCTCCTTCTCAGGAAGATGTTCCACTCCCTGAATTTTGGTAGCTCTGTGCTGGAGCCTTTCAAGCAACTCCACAAGGTCCTTCTTGAACTGAGGGCCCCAAAAGTGGCCACATTTGAGATGCAGCCTCAGCAGGGCAGAGGGGCAGGACAACCTCTCTGGACCTACTAGCCACAGCCCTTCTAACCCACCCCAGGATGGCACTGGCCACAAGAGCACACTGCTGGCTCATGGCCAGCATCCCATCCACCAGCACCCCCAGGGCCTTTTCCAGCAGGACAGTCCCCAGCCTATACTGACTTGTTCCCAGCCTAGACTGGGTTGTTCTTGCCCAGCTGCCAGACTCTGCAGTGCCCTTGCTGAATGTCATTGCATTTATTCCCTTGGCCAAAGACACTTTGCCAGTGATGCCTTTCAGTTTCTCAGCTATTTTCCAGCTCACTTGGCCTTGCATTCCTCTCCACTTTGCCACCAAAGGGTGGCTGGACCACAGCAAACAAACATGATGGACCCCAAAAGCTCTGCAAAGGGCCCCAAGGAGGGAAGAAAGTGTCCCTGCAAAGGTTCATGCCAGCAGGTTGCTCACCTCTCGGGGCTGGATGGGACCTGCCAGGTTTTCCCCCAGGACAGCAGTGTAATAGGCCAAGTTCTGGGTCATCACCTCGTCGTGTGGGTAGAAGAGCAGGTAGGTCTTTGCACATTCAATGGCTTTTTCATAATTCCCATCTGCAAAGAGAGCTGGGGCTGATGGTGGGACACCCAGGAGCATCAGAGGCAGAGCAAATATGATAGAGAGGAGCAACAGGAGGAAGTTGTTCAAAGGGTGCCCTGAGTGGGGCAGACAGCCTGGAGCACTGTGGTGGTTTAGCAGTTATCTGCCCCCCTACTCTTTGAAATAACCCAGGCTAGGACTCAGGCAGCTGGAAGTTGATAAATGAAGCTTTATATTTACAGCTATGCACAATATCCAAGCAGATATCTACAATGTATTACAGATATTTACAGATATATACAGTAAAAAGGTAATACAGAAACACCACAGCCCCTCCCAGAGATCAAAATCCCTAAGAGGGGTAACCAACCACCCCCTACCACCTTTCCCCCCTTCCCCAATCTTACCTCACCACCTGTTGATGCAGCAGATAGGCAAAGGTAGATCAGCCAGGGAGGGTTAGCAGTAGGAAAGAAGTTAGTGGAATTATTGAGAATTAGCTACAAAAGGCAGGGAGAAAGGAGCCATGCAAAGAGCCAGCCACAATCCAGAGAGGTCTGAAACAGTCTAACTTATCTATGTTTGGGTTACAACTCTTAAAACATTCTTTTCTTTCTCAGTAAAGCTGTGAATGAAATAATATTGTGTTTTCATTTCTCAGCCTATAGCCCTAGTTTCTCACTCAAATCCTCCAATTGGTTCAAACCAGTACAAGCACACAGAGGCAAAATGCAGAGTCTGAGGCACTCTTCTGCCTCCAGAAACCACCTCACCAGAAATCAGGGCCACTGCTTGGACGGTTTCCTTGCTTGGAAAAGGCCCAGCAGTCTATTTTCAGGCAGCAAACCCCAACCATCTCCAGGCTAATGTGCAATTTTCAGCCACTTGAATGCCCTGACCCACTTTAATCTACAGGGCTGCAGCTTTTCAATCTTCTCAGACTTCATTTTGCATTTCTTTTCTCTTTTTGGAGAATTTTGCAGAGAAACAGTTTTTATTTTTCTAAGTAGGTCAATAAAAAATAAAATTTGTTGCATCTGCAAGAGGCAGATGGCTGCCAGGAGAACAAACATCCTTCTCTAGGCTGTTATCTCATGTGGAAAGTGAAGCTGTCCAGGAACAGAGCATCTAGAGTGACCTGGAGGGTTCTCAGAACCAGGAGCAGCAAGACCCATCCCAACAGTTCAGGCTGTGTGAGCCTCGTGAAGCTCAGCAGGGTGAACTGAAGAGTCCTTCCCCAGTATCACTAAAGAGTGGAGAATGGACGAGGTTAGAGCAGCATTTGTGGAGAAGGACTGGGAGATACTGGTGGATGAAAGGCTGAACATGAACTGGCAATGTGCACTTGCAGTCAAAAAGGATCTGCATCCTGGGCTGCATCACAAGGAGCATGTGAGCAGCCCTGGCAGGCAATGCTCCTTCTCTGCTCCACGCTCATGCTGGAACACTGCATCCAGCTCTGGGGTACACAGCATGAGAAGAGCATTGACTTGGTAAGAGTGTATCAAGTGGAAGGTAAAAAAAATGGTCAGAGGCTTCAGGGAGACCTTACTGCAGCCTTCCACCACTTAAACAGCACTTAAAAAGAGAGACAGGGACAACTTCTACCAAGGTTTGCAGTGACAGGACAAGGGGCAATGGTTTCAAACCTTCTGTAATGAAGGCAGCGAGGCACTGGACCAGGCTGCCCAGAGGAGCTGTGGATGCCCTATCACTGAAAGTGTTCAAGGGCAGGCTGGACAGGGCCCCAAGCAACCTGACCCAGTGCAAGCTGTCCCTGAACCTTAGCTTGGACCAGAAGATCTCTGAATGTCCCTTTCCAACCCAACCCATTCTCTGAGCCTGTTGAGTTCTGCCTGTCTGTGCAGAGTCTGCTGCCCACGGCTGATGGCCAGCGGAGGGTGAAGTAAAAAGCTGCTTACTGTTGTAGTAGGCAAACTGCAAGTAGTTGAAGTGTGAGGGTAGGAAATCCTCCAGAGGCTTCTCCTGGCCAGGCTGCGAGGCCAGCTCTGTAACGCAGCTCTGCTTGCAGCTCAGCACCTGCATGTAGTGATCTGGTGGAAAGAAAACCCAGGTCACTGCTTGTGGCCACCCAAAGCCTTGTGGACAGGACCTAACTAGGTCTTCAGTCTCCTGCTCCCAGTGGGGCTGTTGGCAGCTTTCCAGTGGTAGGACCCCTCAAGGGTGATGGTTGCCCACCTCTTTGTGAGCAGTGCTGGGGCTGAGCTGCACTCTGGAGACAGAGTGCCCATCCTCCTTCCACCCTTTCCTGTTACTTCACATCCCCTTGGAATCTGAGGATTCCTGGGCACCACCCCCAGTGCTGGGAAGAGGCAAACACCTCCTGCCACTTACTGCCCATACTCCTCTAGACGACACGTAGGACAGGTAGATTTGCCCTCTCTAGGGACCCAGCATCCCCTGGGGCCTTTGAGGACCTCTTTGAGGGCCACCACATACCAAGGTTGTCCCCTGGAGAAAGGACAGAGCATGCAAGGCTCCCACCTGTGATGGCCTGGTAAAGGTCTGCATTGTACTCCAGGTAGTTGTAGCCCTCATAATCGTAGGGCCCCTCGCAGAGCGCGCGGCACTCGGCATCTGCCACCAGGTACTCCTGCAGAGCCTTCTCCAGGTGCAGGATGGCAGCAGCAGGCTGCTCCTCCGTGTAAAATCGGACACCCAGCTGGAACTCACTCTGTGGAGGAAGGAGGGGGGTGGGGGTGTCTCATTAGAATAGAATAGAATAGAATAGAATAGAATAGAATAGAATAGAATAATAGAATAGAATAGAATAGAATAGAATAGAATAGAATAGAATAGAATAGAATAGAATCAGCCAGGTTGGAAGAGAGCTCCAAGCTCATCCAGTCCAACCTAGCACCCAGCCCTAGCCAATCAGCCAGACCATGGCACTAAGTGCCCCATCCAGTCCTTTCTTGAACCCCTCCAGGGACAGTGACTCCCCTACCTCCCCAGGCAGCCCATTCCAATGCCATTCACTCTCTCTGTGAAGAACTTCTTCCTAATATCCAGCCTATATCTCCCCTGGCACAACTGGAAACTGTGTCCCCTCGTTCTGTTGCTGGTTGCCCCATTCCCTGTGATGGAGTGCCTAGGGATGGACCTTCTGCACGAGGGTGGCATCTCATGAACCTGAGGACCCCACAGCTGTGGTATGACCTCTCTAGGTCCAGCAGCAGAGGGATGTTTCAGGAAGGTTTGCCCGAGGAAGGTGAGGGTATCTCACCATGTGGGGTTTGGCTTCCAGGTCGGTGAAGTCCTCTTCACGGACGCCTGCCATGGCTTGGTAGTACTCCAGGTTTTGCCTCATCTCCTGGTGTCCAGGATTGGCCACGAAGAAGGTGTGTGCTGCCGACGCTGCCTTCGCCGGCAGGTTCATCTGGCCAGGATGGGGGCAGCTAAGGGGTGAGGCAGTGCCCAGCCCGCGGCACGGACCCTGCGGGATACGGGGGGGATCCCTGCTCCCGGAGCATCGCGGCCGGGAGGTCCCGCAGCCGGGACCGGGCAGTGACGGGGGCGACTCCGGCAGGCTCCGACGTGGCACTGCGGCGCGGTGGGGGAGGCCAGGGGAAGGACGGGCAGAACCCGGGGCTGCCGTCCAGCATCCCCCAACCCTTTGGGGAGGGCTGCCGGATCCCTTCTGGCTTTCGGGACCCTTGCCCCACCCCGGGAACTGGGATCATCCCCGCCCAGGTCTCTCCTGCGCCTCGCCACCCGAGTGCCGAGACCCCTCCGGGCATCGCGCCCGCTGCCGACGTGACACCTCACGCCTTCCCTCCCCGGGATCGCTGCCGGTCCCGTCGCCCTCGGATTTCCCTCAGCCCCTTCCCCAAATCCGTCGTGGGTGCCGTACCTTGAAATAGGCGACCTGGAGGTAGTTGTAGGGACTGCGCTTGCTGAACTCCCGGTCCAGCTCGTCGCCCACCCGGTACCGTGAGGGCGCGGGGCCCCCGCAGCTCCGCAGGCAGGCGGCGCGGCGCAACAGCCCGCGGAAGAAAAGCAGGTCGCGGATCACGGAGCCGGGATGGGTCTGGACTGCCTGCGCCGCCGCGGCCGTGGCGTTGGCGCAGTGCTGGCGGCACCGCACCGAGCGGGAGCGCAGGGCCGCGCGGGCCCGCAGCGCCCGCTCCATCTGCAGCACCACGGCGGGCCAGTCGCCCCGGGAGTACGCCTCGGCACCGGCGGCGAACAGAGCGTCCGGGGGCTGGGCTGGCAGCGGGAGCTCGGCCGGTCCTGGCTCCAGCGACGTGGCCGCCAGCAACAGCAGTGACGGCAGCAGCAGAAGCAGCGGCGGCAAGGCCACCGGCACCGCCATCGCCGAGCCTCCAGGCCGCGCCCGCGGACG
>VWZI01000968.1:0-39015 GCA_013396835.1 Psilopogon haemacephalus | reverse complement strand
CCGCGCCCCCTGCCGGCCGCGCCCCGCTTCTCCCCGCCCTCCCCTGCCGGCCACCGCCCCGGCCGGCGTCCTTTGCGTGGTGACGTCACGAGCGTCGTGCCCCTGTGCCTGAGCCGAGGAGACCCCGCAGCGAGCTGCCAACGCCCGGCGGAGACTCTGAGGTGAGCTGTGGCTCTGCTCTGGGTATGGCACCGCCGCGACCCCTGCGTCCCGCTGAGCCTTCTCCCTGCTCCTTTCTCCTGCCCCCGCTCGGCATCGCCGCTCGGTGTCCCCGCCGTGCTGCAGGAGTCCTCCTGGGCCCGAGGGGTGTGTGTGGGGCCTCCCCGGGCCGCCGGCCGTGGGGGGAGGGCCTTCCCAGGGCCGCGGGCGGGGGTGCGGGCTCGACGGAGCCCTCCCTGTGCCTGTCGTCGGGGGCTCGGTGTCTGCGGGCTCGGTCTGCTCTGGAAGGCGGTGGCAGGCCGCTGCCTCCTCTTCCCCTCCCCCGTTTCCTGGCGCGGCGGGCGGGGTCCCGACCCTCGGCGCGGGGAAGCGGCGGCAGGAAGCCCTTCTGGGGCATCGGCTGGGGCCCAGGCCTGGCTCCTGGCGGCGATTGCCCTACCCCTGGCTCGGCTGCGCGGGGGGGCTGCGGTAAGAAGCCTCGAGGGTCGCCGTGTGCGGGGTGGGGTGGGGTGGCGCCTGCAGATGAGGCTTCCTGGCCTCTTTCAGGCTAGCAGCGCTGGACACCGTAGTGGATCTGAGCCGCGGTGGGGGTATGTATGTGCTTAACGGCCCAGCTTAAGCTGTGTCCACTGCAAGAGGCGGCTGTTACGTAGGGAAAGAGTTGGGAGGCACTTCGTGGTTTCTGTCCGCTTAGGTATGTGGTTAGTCGTTTACCCGAGCAATGTCATAGAGTGCTGGTGGTGTCTCTGGTTTTGGCTAAGGTAGGAGCCGGTGCAACTTCGAGAGTTGATGTTGCCCTGTGTTTCTTGTTTGAAGTCTTAGCAGGATGTGTATTCTACAGCAGTACTTCACCTGGCTGTGCTTTTGAGGTTTGTTTCAGTGCCCTGGTCTTGTGTAGTATTTTTACCCATAGGCAGGTAGAACTGGTAGCTGGTGGCAGCAGTGGGAGCCAGTGGTGCAGCTGGGTAGCTGTGACGATAACAACCAGTGTTGGGAAACTTGTGCTTAATGAAGAATTACAAAACGGCCAGGACTCGCTGCCCTCTCGATGCGGGTACCTCAGCTGGTGGCGCCGGAGCAGCTTTGCTATCCGTGTTAGATGGCAAGTGGGGAGTCAGAAGTAGTTTGGTCTGGCTCTCTGTGATCATCTTTGTCTCGTGTCCATCCGTGTTTCTCCTCTCCTAGCAGAGGAGGTGTTGGCTATCTGTGTTCGAAGTGTTAAATCCCGTTGCTTCAAATGGCCTGTTTTTGAAAGGGTATTTAAAGCCTGGATCAAGCTCCTCCGTTTCCTAACTGCAACAACTCAATAAAGCACTTGCTTCTATCTCTTTCAGTTACCAAAAGGATCTTATGCAGACCCAGCTTTAGATAGAAAGTGTGTTTGGCTAGTTCTGTGTGGGAAATGTTCTGCTTTGTAGACTGTTCCTTCTTGTTAGTTGGGTTGTGGGGAAGGCAGGATAGGCAAATGTGTGTTTGAAACAAGCCTTAGGCATGCAGGCAAGGCCTGGTTCTGTGTATTGCTAACTGCAGAAGTGACTTGGTGTTTGAACTGTTCACTTGTGTGCTTCGGTGACAATGAGTAAAAGGGCTTTTAAATCTCAGTGAGGAATTAAAAAACTGCTGTGAAGCAAGATAAAACATGTTTGCAGTCTGCTTACATGTTCTAAGCAGAAATGTTAATCGTTGGGTTTGCATACTTTGAACTTGGTTATTCATGACCTGCAACTGGTGCTCTCAATTCACTATCTGCTCTGGGATGGGTTGTTTGCCTGAACTGATGGGCAGTTGGGCTGATGGGCTCCTGATGTTTTCACTGTTTAATAGAAATGATCTGGAAGTCCTAGAGTGTCTGAAGTGGAAACTAGATCTTCTGCTAAAAGAATGATAGTGAACAGAGATGGAGCCCAGCAGAAGCTCATAGGGATTTCCCTGACTAGCATACAGCTCCACTTACTTTTCCTATAAAGCATGTGAAAGGCTGATCCTTTTGGATCAAATGCAGCTGTAGTACTAAAATGAGTTTTCAAGTCCTGTGAACATAGACAGGCATCTTAATTGAAAGTTTTTTGGCAGCTGTCTTTTACCCTGTGAGCTTCAAAGTGAGTGCAGCTGGATCCCAACCCTGCTTCTGGCTCCCGAGAGCTTGTCCAAGAGGTGCTGTATATTGCTGCTGTTGGGGTGTCAGTGTATGCTGCTGAGGCCAAGCTCACAGCTTCTGTATTGCCTTGTGTCCCAGCCCTTGCTTTTCTCTGTGTGCCTCTTGTGGTCAGCTGAGCTTCTGTGCTATCATTGGACTCAGTCTTATGAATCGCAGTGATCTGAGCTGGTGGAGTAACAGCCTGCAGAGAGGAATTGTAGGGAGATGGAGTTAGCTTCGTTCTTGAGGCTCTGTTCTAGAGAAAAGAACTGCAGTTGATGTTGTAGAATATGAAGGTGCTGTCAAATTAAAGGGAGGTGGAATTGGTTTCTGGTACTCCAGGTAGCAAGCAGCTTTCTTTATCCACTTAGGTTACTGTAGACTTCTGCCCTGGCTTGACTTTATTATGCTAAATGCAAGTGATAAACCCCTCTGTTTAGTAGCCAAATTCCTGACGAGATAAGCTTTTTATGCTGAGTTTAAAAGAAGTCTCTCCTCAGCCTCCACTTTTTCCAGCTAGCCAGCCCCAGCTTCTTCAGTCACTCCTCACAAGATTTATTCTTCAGGCCCTTCACAGCTTCATTGCCCTCCTCTGCACAGGCTCCAGCACCTCCACATCCCTCTTGTACTGAGGTGCCCAAGACTGAACACTGCACTCGAGGTGTGGCCTCACCAGATTGGAGCACAAGGGCACAGTCACCTCCCTGCTCCTGCTGGACACAGCATTTCTAACACAAGCCAGGATGCCATTGGCCTTCCTTGCCACCTGGACACTGCTGGCTCACATTGGGTGGCTTGTCCATTACAGCCCCCAGGTCCTTTTCTGCCAGCAGCTCTCCGGCCAAACTGCCCCAAGCCTGAAATGTTGCTTGGGATTGCTGTGGCCCAAGTGCAGGACCTGGCATTTGGCCTCGTTGAAGCTCATCCCATTGACATTGGCCATGGATCCTATCTGTCCAAGTCCCTCTGTAGAGCCTCCCTACCCTCATGATGATCAACACTGCCACCTAACTTTGGGTCATCTGCGATCTTGATTCGTAATCTTCCCTTCAAGTTTCAGATAATTATTTCTATTTTAAAGATTTTTACAACTTCAAAATACTGTTTGGCCTGTTCCCAGTAGAGCAGCTGTCCTGCCCTTGGTGAGTTGACTCCTCTTCTGAACAAGTGACATTTTGTAAACAGAAAACAAAGAGTTAGTTCTACTAAAGCTTTTAAAAGCTATTCAGTTTTAAGTGTTCGTAATGGTTATTCCTCCATTGCTTCTGAATGATGTGGTTGAATTCGGTCAGGAGAGTTGATCTGAGCACTGTTCTCCTGGCCAGTGGAAAAGCCAACCCAAAGCTTTATCAGAAAGTAATGTGGAAGGTTCTGCTGAGCCTCCTGCCCAGAGGGATTGTACATATGTTGAGCTCACCTGTGCCAAGAGCTCTGTGCCTGGGCTCAGGTGGCCTGCTTTGAGTCCTTGCTTTCAAAGTGGGGACCAAACTGTGGCAAGGTGAAGGTTTTTATCAAGCTAATAGGGCAAAGTTTAAACTGCACAGTAAAAAGCGACAGGTCGAGGCCCAGAGGCAGACTGCTGGGCATGACTGGAGGGTCTTGCTGTCAGCTTGTGCTAGGCTAAGGCTTCCAGAATTGTCTTGGTTTGTAACAAGGTGGTTTGAATTGCTCAGCTCTTATCAAGTTGAAAGGTGCTTTATTTTGTTTTTGGCCATTCATGAGCATTCTGTTTTGGAGGGGAACAGGGAGAAGAATGCTCTTGCAGCTTTGAATTTGCTGCAGAGACATTTGCTGCTTCACAAACTGGTGTGGCTGTTTGGGTTGGGCTGGCTGTAAAAGGGCTTGTGGGGTGGTTGGTACTGGGCTTGGATTCGATGGTGAGAATGTTCTGGTTGTGGTTTGCCTTGGTGTGCTTGAGCAGTGGCATCTAGTTGAGTGACTTTTAGTTCTTCACAAACGTTGCTGAGCTGAAAGCTTAGTTCATCTCAGAAGGATCCTCCTCTTCCATATCCTGCAGTGGGAGCTGTTACTTCTTCTTGAGCATCTTCTGCATTTACCTACCGCTTAGAAGCTGCCAGTTGCCTGCTTGGCCACAGTCCTGGTGCTGTGGTTCTCTTGCCTTCTTCTGTGCCAGGGAGGGTGCTCCCAGCTACTCAGGTTTCTTGCACTGGTTAGGCGAGTGCAGGGCAACCTCTCCTGCCTCAGTCCTGGTGTTAGCAAGTCACTGGGTTAGTTTTGATAGCTCTTTTGAGTCCTTACACAGTGTGAACATGCTGCATGCTCAAAGCACCCTTTGACCTGTGTGCGTGGAGGACCCACAACTGTCCCCTCCCTAAAGCATAATGGGAATGAGGAGTGATCTGTGCCTGCATAAACGTGGCTCAAAATAGAGGAGCTTCTGCCACTGTCTGCTTACCACTGTTCAACGTAGTCGGCAGTGGGGCTGTAGAGAGTGAGGCTGGTGCATGCTGTGGTTTGGAGGGGTGTGCAGATGGCAGCAGGAGCACAGCTCCTGTTTTTAACTATTAACTAGGCTAAGACAGACAGGATTTGCAAAATGTGGTATTGAAATACTGAACAGGATTTTGTTACATGGCAGAATAAACCAACTTCCTGTAGAGTGGAAGTGAGGGTAATGATGTAAGGTTAAAATACCTGTGACAGAGAAGAGCTTGATGGAAGCACACACACTTGCCAGTGTTTAATCTGGGGCAGGTTTTCCTGGTGCTGACAGCTGGTTTTGACAGTGCAACCTTAACCAGAAGGAGAAGAGAAGAGTTTATGGGTTTGCTGTTTTCTCCTGGTGATAAAGTTAAGGTGGGTGTTTGGAGCTCTGGAGTGGCACAGATCAGCAATGCCATTGCCAGGGCAGGTGTGGCACAGTTGGACCATGGTGTAACACTGACCCATGCCCTGCCTGGCCCATCTGCACTGGGGGCTTTCTTGGTTTGGATTCAGGACTAAAAGAGGAATGAGGTGATGTTCCTCTTCTGGTCTTTGAAGTTAGAGAACTTGAAACGTTGGTAGTTTAGGTTCAGGCTCTTGAAATTCCCCCGCCCAGCTGTCTTTGTGGCTGGTCATGTGTATGTCTCTGCTTTACCAGCACAGTGTGAGGAGCTTGCACCAAGAGGTGCAAAGCAGCTCTCAGTTTTCACAGAAGTTGCATTGCCTGTAGAAGATACTGACTAATCTCACAGTTGGATTTTAAGGAGACATCTGGCTTCTTCCTTGGGAATTCATAGTACCTTATCCAGGAATTTATGTTTCAGAGTCACAGAGGTGTTTGGATGCCTGCAAGCTCTGTTGAGTGGCAGATGGTCTAAGGATGGTCTAAGGTCCCAGGCATATAGTTTATCTCAAACAAGGATTCCCATTATTTTATGGGTTTCAAGAATGAGAATCAGCCTGAGAGCTCATTTAAGTCTGTGATAGTTCATCCATGCTGGTGCTGATGACTCTGTGTCCCTTCATTCCCCACACTGCTTTGGCTGCTTCATATTCCTGAGACTGTGGAATTGAGCAGGCACATGGGACAGTTTACCAATCCTACCAGTGTGCTTTGCTGCTGGGAATCTCTTCAGCTGCAGATTAGGGTCTTGATTTGAGTTCTTGTGTTTGTCTTGACACCAACTTGTAGCACCACTGAGCTTTCTTGGCTCCGTGTTTCATAACTGGAGACCAAACAGCACTGCTGTTTTGTGGAGATGGTTCTCCCCTGTCGAGTGCAAGGTCTGAGATATTTAAAAGATTGTCGGACTTAATCATAGAATTGTCTCTATTGGGGGAAAAAAACCCCTAAGATGGAGTCCAGCAATTAACCCAACACCACCATGGCCATTAAACCATGTCCCCAGGTGCCATGTCCATAGATTTCTTGAACACCTCCTGGGCAGCCAGTTCCAATCTCTGACCACTCTTGCAGCAAAGAAATAGTTTCTGATCTTCTTCCTAAATCTTCCCTGGCACAATTTCAGGCCAGTTCCTCTCATTCTGTCACCTGATACTTGTTAGTGACAGTTAAAAAAACCCTTAATAGGAAGGGTATCTCTTTAAAGGTCTGTAACTGATGTTTCTTCAATTCATGCCTTTGCTATTTGCCTTGTTATAAGGGAGTGCAGCTCCTGCACTGATGTGTAATTTGACAGCCTCTTTAAGCTCTGTTTATAAAAAGCCAAGTTCCCAGGCCTTCAGCTCAGCCTGGAAGCTTTGGGAGTAAAGCCATTTTCGTGCTGTGGGGAGGAAGGGCAGGTTATCCTGCGTGCCAGCTGCTTTGCAGCTTCTAAATTTCATTTCTTGCAGTATTAGCATAGAAGTGACAGGTGGGTTAGTTCTGGAGTGAGATCTCCATGAGAAAGATGGTTCTTAGCAGTCAGAAAGGTGGCTTTTGGCCAGGTTATGTCTGCAAATAGTAGCTGTCCACCTGCTGGACACGAGTAGCTGGCCATGAGTGTGCTGCTGTTGAAACTGGTCTTGCTTTCTGTGCTAGAGCCTTTTTGGAGATCAGCTTTTAATCAGAGCCTGGTTCTGCTCATGCAGCCCACTGGATGAATTGTAGCTTAGGTTGCGTGAAGAGGAGTGTGGCCAGCAGGGCCAGAGAGGGGATTCTGCCTCTTTCCTCCTGGCGAGACCCAGCCTTGAATACTGCTTGCACTTCTCGTGTCTCCAGCATGAGAAGGACACAGAGATGCTGGAGTGAATCTTGAAAAAGCAGAGCCTTGAACTGGACATGTTGAATCTGGGAATAAATGATCAAATACAAACAAATGCAGTGTTTGGAAGTGTTTTTTATTTTATTTTGTAAGGTAAGAAATGGCAGTAGTGTGGAAGAGTAGAAGTTAGCAGAGCTCATGAGTCAGATCCTCTGGAAGCTGTTACTTTAATTGTGGGCTTCTAAGTGCTTTGATCCCCCAGGCGGGGTGAGTAACCTGCTTACTGTGAAATGACAGTGTTTTGGGTGGGGCAGAGGGCTGCTGCTTAGTCTTCAGTACTGGCTGCTTGTTTTCTTGCAGGTGCTTGAGCAGAATTTGTGACAGGCTGGTTAAGCTTTGCCTCAGTAAATGGGGTTTGTTGAAGAGCATCCTGTGATGGTTTGGCAGTTCCCTGTGTCGTGTGTCGTTCCCCCCCCCCACACTTCTGAAATAACCTAGGGTGGACTCAGCTGGCTGGAAGTTAATAAATGAAGTTTTAGATTTACAGCTTTGCATAAGGCACAAGCAGCTAATGACAATATATTACAGATATTTACAGATTCATACAGTAAAAAGGTAATACAGAAACACTACAACCCTCCCAGAGATTAGGGTCCCCAAGAGGGGTTCCCAACCACCCTGCCACCTTTCCCCCCCTACCCAGACTTATCCCAGTATCTCTTATGTGCCGGGTAAGTGAGGGAGATCAGCCAGGGGGATTCGAAGTAGGAAATTAGTTAGTCAAGTTACACAGATCCAGCTAGAAATCAGAGAGAGATCAGCAGCCAGAGTGACCCAAAGTAGCTCTGCCTTACCTACATTTTTGGTTCTTACTCTTACACATCTCAGCCAACCTCTGAGTGGAGTAGACATGATTTTGTTTTTCTTTCTCAGTCTATATAATCTACATTTTCATTAAAATCCTCCAGTTAGCCTTAAACCAGCACAGCATCCTGAAAGGGTTCTTCAGGCTGCCTTCAGCTGGTACCTGTGATGAAATGGCAGCAGTTTCAGTCCTGTCTGAAAGAGGAAGTCAGCGGTGCTGCTGAGGCTTGGCAGGAAACTGGTGCAGGATGTGCAGACAGATTTGACAGCTTGGCTTTCTTTTGGCTAGGACAACCATTTTAACCTGAAAGCAGACTGCAGCAGCTTAGAAATCAGGCATCTGAAACAGCTTGAAGGCTTTTGGGTTCTACTTCCAACAACATGTACAGCAAGAGTGCAGGTGAGATCCTCTTGGTTTAGGAGGGAACACAGGTTGTGTGCAGAGACCAACAAAATGTCACCTCATGCTTCATAGCGGAGCAGGCTGCCCAGAGAGGTTGTGGAGTCTGTTTGGAGAATTTCAAAACTTGTCCTGAATGACTTGCTCTGAGTGATTCTGCTTTGGCAGGAGGCTTGGACTCAATGACCTCCAGAGATCCCTTCCAACCCCTAAGGTTCTGTGTTGCAGAGCTACAACTGCTAGAATATGTTGCAGCTTCTCTGCACTCCAGGCAGGCTGTAGAACTCAGGAGCTCCCATGGTAACACCACCTTTGGTCTGCTTGCTGTTAGGATGAAAACCTTAACTTCCACAAGAAGAGTTGTGGCCTTGTGTTGTTGGGGTGTTTGGGACGGCATTTGACAGAACAAACCCGGTTGGAAAAGACCTGTAGGATCATCAAGTCCAACCTGTCACCTAACCTTTCTCATTAACTAACCCATGACACTCAGTGCCTCATGCAGCCTCCTCTTAAACACTTACAGGGATGGAGAGTCCACCACTTTCCCGGGCAGCCCATTCCCATGTCAATCACTGTTGCTTCCTAACATCCGACCTGAACCTGCCCTGGTGCAGTTTGAGGCTGAGTCCTCTCATTCTGTCCCTGGGTGCCAGGGTGAAGAGCCCAACCCCACCTGGCTACAGCCTCCCTTCAGGTAGTTGTAGAGAGCAGTGAGGTCTGTCCTGAGCCTCCTCTTCTGCAGGCTGCACACCCCCAGCTCCCTCAGCCTCTCCTCTTGGGGCTGTGCTCCAGGCCCCTCCCCAGCCTTGCTGCCTTTCTCTCAGCACCTTCCAGCCCCTCAACATCTCTTTTGATTTGAGGGGACCAGAGCTGGACACAGCACTCAAGGTGTGTGCTGAGCAGTGCTGAGCACAGGGGTAGAATGACCTTCCTGCTCCTGCTGGCCACACTGCTCCTGATCTAGGCCAGGATGCCATTGGCCTTCTTGGCTACCTGGGCACACTGCTGGCTCCTGTTCAGTCGACTGTTGACCAGTACCATCAGGCCACTCTGTCCCCTGCCTGTAACTGCTTGGGGTTGCTGTGGCCAAAGTGCAGAACCCAGCACTTGGCCTTGCTAGAACACATGACACTGGACACATGTGCCCATCTCTGCAGCCTGCTCAGGTCCCTCTGCAGAGCCTCCTGCCCTCTTGCTCCCAGCTTGGTGTCATCTGCAAACTCACTGATGCTGGCCTCTATGTCGTGCAACCTGTGGTTGGTAAGTGGGAACCTGCCATAGGCATCATGGATTTCTGCAGTGTTTTGTGATCTTTTTAGGCGTGCACAGACCTGTGTGAAGAAGGTGAATGATTTTTCTTTGCCCTGGGAAGAATCTACCCAGCTTCCCACCAGAAATTCCAGTTAACTCTTCATTGCAGCACTTACTGTTACTGCTGCAGTTTGCAGAGAGACTTGTCCTGAGGGTTTCTGGAGACAGGACAGGGAGAAATGGTTTGAAGCTGAGGCAGAACAGGGTTAGACTGGAGGTGAGGAAGCTCTTCAGCAGGAGAGTGGTGAGAGTCTGGAACAGGCTGCCCAGGGAGGTCATGGCTGCCTCTTCCCTGAGGGTGTTCAAGGCCAGGTTGGATTAGGCCTTAGCAGCTGAGTCTAGCTGAGGGGTGTCCCTGCCCATGCTGGGAAGGTTGGAGCAGATGATCTCTGAGGTCCCTTCCACCCTGAGCCGTTCTAGCATTCCGTGACTCTTATGGATCAATCCTAAATGCAGATCACCTCTTTCACAAAGGTGGGGCTGAGCTTTAAAGCACCATTCTGCGAGCTGAGCCAGTTGCGTGTTACAAGGTTTTATAACCCACACTTCTCCAGGATGCTGAGTCCTGGTGACTTTAGATTGGATATTAGGAACAAGTTCTTTACAATGAGGGTGACTGAGCACTGGAATGAGTTGGTCAAGGCTGCATCCCTGGAGATATTCAAGGTGAGGTTTCACAGAGCTCTGGGCAACCAGTTCTAGTTGAGGATGTCCCTGCTCAATGGAGGGGGGTTGGACTGGATGACCTTTGGAGAGGTTACTTCCAACCTGTGTGATTCTATGACTTGCATTATGTTCTCAGTCTCTATCAGCTCTAGAAAAGTCAGTAAAAAACTCTCACAAAATTTCCAAGCAGTTCATTAGAGTCCAATTCTTCTCAAATTCTCAGCATGGAATGGACTTGACCAGACGTCTCCACGTCCACTCACTGTACTCGAGCTAGGATGGCTTTGGTGCTTTCCGGTCTGTTTCAGTCCTTTCAGATGTTTAAAACTACCTGGGATGTTTTCCATTGGGTGTTGTATTTGTAGACTTCCATTTAAAAGGTGGCTTAGGAGAGGGGACAAACCCAAACCTCTTTAACTTGTTTTCCCCTCCCTTAGTATTTCACACTGGGAGCCAGCTCTTATGGAAGAGAGTGGTCCCTGTGGAAGAGTTGGTCCCAGGATGGTGCTTCTAAGCTCCCTGAAAATGAGCTTGTTCTCAGGTGTGTTCTGTGGATCTTTTAGAAGTGAAAAACAAAGTGTAAAATCTAGGAAGCCAAGTCAGAGAATTTACTCCATGATTCCACTTTCCCGCGGGTGAGACTTTGGATGCCCATGGTTAAGAGTGTAAATCTGTTTAAGACTTAGGCTGTCGTGTTTCAGTATTGAGAGGTAAAACAGAGAGTCATTAAAACAGGGTGAGAGGAGCCCTTTAGCTGAAGGTGGGCTCAGAGGGATTCTGGTTCTTCTAAAGGTGGGGTGGAGGGGGAATCCAGCAGCTGTGTGAGAGATGTGATAGTTGCTTGCTGCACAGAGACCTGGTGGGCTAGTTCAGTGGTTTTGATGGTAACTATTGTTGATTTCTTCTTAGAGCTAGACCTGTAGGGCTTTTCTAGGTCCTACTGTCCACTTCAACTTCTATTTTATGCTCTGAAGTGGGACCTCAGATTGTTTGTGCTCTGTTTCCTCTGCCAGTAAGCTTGAAGGGCTGGTGGGAGAAGGTGCTGTGAGGTGTGAGCTCAGAGCCTTTGCCTTGCACCCTTGTTCTGTTGCAGGTGGTGCGTGTTGGAGTCAGTGATGCACACTGGAGGTGGCAGGTGAAGAAGCAGCAGTGCTTCTGTAGGGAGTGCTCTTGAACTGCTGCTCTGCTCTGCAGGGTACCTCTGTAGGAGTTGTTGCTGGCTCTGCTGGAGTCAGAACTGACTGTATGGCAGTCATCTGCCTGCCAGGCACCTGTGTCCAGCCTGCGCTTTGTCTGTGCTGGAGTCTCTGGTCTCAGCCCCTGCCAGAGGACCACAGCTTCAGTCCCAGAGCCCCTGTGGGGACATGGCTGTGTCAAAGGATAGGAAAAAGCTGGAGGTTTGTTGTCTGCTCATGATCTGCTTTCTGACACTGTGCCCTCATTGGGTTGATTGTTTGGTGCTCTCTGGAGGAATGAAGTTTAAAGAGTAAAACTAAACACAGCCCTTGTTGTATTTTACATTGTTTTTACTAAAGCATTTGTGAGCTTTTCTTGTACAAGTGCGTATCCAGAATGTAAAGATTAATAGCTAAGCATGGATTGGCTTGCTGGAGCGAGCATAAGAAGAGCTTTGGAGTCTGGATTTTCCTCTGCTGTGCTTCCCACGTTCTGGTAAGGCTGTCTCAAAGCAGGTGCATGACTTGCTAATGGTCTAAACAAAGAAACACAAATCATTGGGGCAGGAGGTAGAGCAGGAGGGGAGGGGAGGAATCCAGAACTGAGGAGGAAGTGTTTGCCACAGGAAGGCAGGGTGCAAAGTGAGGGTGCATTTCTCTAAAGGACTTAACCTGGAGCTGGATGGGCTTCTCCTGATAGCACTTGGGGTGAACAAGGAGAGCTGGGGCAGGGATTCCCTGAACCTGGATGGGCAGTGGAGCAGATTCCAGCTGAAACTGAAAAAAAGTGACTGGGGAACCAATTTGGAGACTTTTGTGCTTCATTTATTAACTCTGCTACCTGTGCTGTGGGGTGATGCAGGACAAGGAGCAATGAATGGAAGCTGCAGCACAGGAGTTTCCACCTCAACACAAGGGGGAACTTCTTGCCTGTGTGGGTCCCAGAGCAGTGGCACAGGCTGCCCAGAGAGGTTGTGGAGTCTCCTTGTCTGGAGCCTTTGCAGACTCTGGATGTGTTGCTGTGTGCCCTGAGCTAGCTTGGATGGTCCTACTCTGACAAGGGAGTTGGACTGGATGAGCTCTTTGGGTCCCTTCCAAGCTGTGACATCCTGAGAGCCTGTGAGTGGCTGTCTGGGCACATCCCAAAACAAAAGGCAGGGAGGGTGCCCTGTGGTGTGGATAAGGCCTGGCAGCTGACGAGACATGCTGGTGAGTGAGGCTGATCTGAACTGGTTAGCTGGGGGCTGCTGCCTGCTTTGATGTGTTTTTATTTAAAAACTTACTGAAGACTCAGCCCTTTCCACCTTTGTTTTGAGCATGAAGCTTTTCTCAGTTTGGGCCTGAGCTGCTCTGCTACCTCACTTGCTAGTTTTATGCTGAGATGTTTAGTTACTGTTTTATTCTCAAAAATGAGCTGTCTGTGATCAGTGGCAGCAGAGTGGCAAGGCAGGGCTGTGTGAGCACCTTCCCGGTGGAGGCAATAGTGACTAACATCACTTCAATGCAGACAGCTGGGCACAGAAGCTGTCTTCTGGAGTGGAAACAATCGCTTTGTTCTTCTGAATAAATGTGTGTTTGTGTCAGGGCCACAAGGCAGAGCTTGTGGTGTTAATGTTAGGTGGCGTTGCTGTGCTGATCATCCTCTGTCAAACTGAGATTTCTGGTAGAAATCAACAGACTCTGCTCCTTTGGTAATTCTGAAATGTGACACAGAGCAGAGAAGTGGTGGCAAAGTCTGATGGCTCTGCAAATCCTGGGCCCTCTGTATGTTGGACAAAGGTCTGCAGCAGTACTGTTGTGAGTGGGTGGTAAACCACAGCACAGGATCATAGAATCACTGGGGCTGGATCATTGAGTCCAACCATAACCCAGCCACCATGGCCACTAAACCATGTCCTGAAGCACCACATCTGCTGCTTCTGGAACCCCTCCAAGGATGGTGCCTCCACCACCACCCTGGGCAGCCTGTTCCAGCCTCTCAGCACTCTCTCACTAAAGAAGTTTTTCCTCATGTCCAATCCAAGCCTCCCCTGGCACAACTTCAACCTATTGCCTCTGGTCCTGTCGCTGGGTACCTGGGAGCAGAGACCAACCCCAGTCTCACTCCAGCCTCCTTCCAAGGAGCTGCAGAGAGCAGTGAGTACAGCCCTCAAACCCCCCCAGCAGCCTCATTGCTCTTCCCTGGACACCCTCCAGCCCCTCAGTGTCTCCTAAGTTGTGGTGCCCAGAACTGAAGGCAGTGCTCAAGCTGTGTCCTCAGCAGGGCTGAGTGCAGGGCACCATCACTGCCCTACTCCTGCTGGCCACAGTGGTTTTGATGCAGGCCACCTGGCACACTGCTGGCTCCTGTTCAGCTGTCCCCTAGCACCCCCAGGTCCTTTCCCACTGGGCTGCTTTCCTATCAGATCCTGGATGATGTCCTGTACTGAGGAACACCTTTTGCTGCCATTTCCTACAACTGGCTTGGTGTGGATCCCTCTCTGGCTTGTGGCAGTGGTGATCATTAATAGTGTCACCTTCCAAGTGCTGCTCTTAGGAACTTGGTTCTTATCAAGGTAGGCCTATTAGGAGCAGTGCTTGTTATCAGTGGAGCTGACTTTGGTGCAATCTTTGAGCATCATTGCAGCAGCTGAAGGAAAGCTGCTTCTGAAAGGTTTATTCTGAGTTGGTAGCAATTGCCTTTCCTTGCAAGGGTGGCACTGCAGTGTGCTGGGAACATTTTGTGGTAGCCAGCTGTATCAGGATGTTGCCATGGCTGGAGAAGAACACAATTCCTTGGGGACCAGTGCACCAAGCTCCTTGAAGATCATCCTGTTCCAACCCCTGCCATGGGCAGGGACATCTCCCACTAGTCCAGGTTGTTCAAGGCCTAATCCAGCCTGGCTGTGAACACCTCTAGGGACCTCTTGGGCAACCTGTTCCAGTGTGTCCCTAGACTCACTGTCAAAAATGTCTGCCTTATTTCCAGTCTAAATCCACCCTGCTCTAGTTTAAATCCCTTGTCCCTCATACTGTCACTACAGGCCCTTGTCAAAAGTCTCTCCTCAGCTCTTCTGTAGCCTTTTTCAGGTACTGGCAGGCTACTCTCTGGTCCCCGTGGAGCCTTGTCTTATCTGGACTGAAGAGACCCCACTCCCTCAACCTGTCCTCATAGGGAAGGTGCTCCAGCTCTAATCAGTTTTGTGGCCTCCAACAGTTTGAAGACCTCCGTATGCTGGAGGCTCCAGAACTGGTTGCAGTGCTTCAGGTTGGGTCTCAGCAGAGCAGAGGGGCAGAATCCCCTCCCCTGACCTGCTGGCCACACTTCTTCTGATGCAACTCAGGACACAGTTGGCTGCCAGTGACCATTGCTGGTTCATGTTCTTGCATTAAAAGCAGTCTGGCAAAGCCTAAGGAGCCTTTTTGTACAGCTTTTAAGTAGTGAGGCAAAATTCCACTTTAGACTGGAGCAACAGAATTTCCTCAGTCCTGCTTCCCAGGGTAGAAAAGCAACACAGTCCTTGTGGTGTGTGGCAGTTGTGTGCTTTGGGAGGGCTCTGGCTAGTGTGTATGAAAATGGGCAGCTTGCTGTTTGGTGTGTGATGGAGGGAGCCCATCTACCAACTCCTGTAGGAATGGCAAAGTGGTGGGGTTAGATCATAGCATCGCAGAACATTAGGGGTTGGAAGAGACCTCTAGAGATCATCGAGCCTAACCCCCTGCCAGAGCAGCATCACCTGGGACAGAACACATACAGGCAGGTTTGGAAAGCCTCCAGAGAAGGAGACTCCACAACCTTCACAGTACAGAATTATCTTCTCATATTGAGGTGGACCCTCCTGGGTTCCAGCCTGTACCTGTAGTTCCTTGTCCTGTCATTAAGCACTGCCAAAACCAGCTGTGGTGGTTTAGCAGTTACCTGCCCCCCACTCTTTGATACAACCCAGGCTAGGACTCAGAAAGCTGAAAGATGGTAAATGAAGCTTTATATTTAAAGCAATGCTCAATATACAAGCAGATATTTACAGATATATACAGTGAAAAGGTAACACAGAAACACCACAGCCCCTCCCAGAGATCAAAATCCCTAAGAGGGGTTTTCTAACCACCCCACCACCTTTTTCCCCTCCCCAATCTTATCTCTCCACCCGTTGATGCAGCAGATAAGTGAAGGTAGATCGGCCAGGGGGTGTTAGCAGTAGGAAAAGAAGTTAGTGGAATTATTGAGAATTAGCTACAAAAGGCAAGGACAAAGGAGCCATGCAAGAAACAGCCATGGCCCAGAGAGGCCTAAAGCACTCTGACTTATCTATGTTTGGGTTACAACTCTTAAAACGATTTTTTTTTTCTCAGTAGAGCTCTGAAGGAAGCAGCATCATCTGTTGTCCTCTCTCAGCCTATAGTCTAATTTTCTCACTCAAATCCTTCAGTTAGTTCAAACCAGCACACCAGCCTGGCACCTTCCTCCTGACGCCCTACCCTCAGATCACAGAACCAGTCAGATTGGAAAAGACCTTCAAGATCATCAAGTCTAACCTATCACTCAGCATGATCTAATCAACTACATCATGGCACCGAGTGGCCCATGAAGTCTCTTTTTAAATACTTCCAGGGATGGTGACTCCACCACCTCCCTGGGCAGCCCATTCCAATGCCAGTCACTCTCTCTCTGTGCAGAACTTCCTCCTAACATCCAGCCTGAACCTGCCCTGGCACAGCTTGAGGCTGTGTCTTCTGTCCCTGGTTGCCTGAGAGAAGAGCCCAACCCCACCTGGCTACAACCTCCTTTTGGGTAGTTGGAGAGAGCAATAAGGTGTCACCCCTGAGTCTCCTTCAGGCTGCACACCCCCAGCTCCCTCAGCCTCTCCTTGTAGGGCTGTGCTCCAGGCCCCTTGCCAGCTTCTCTGGACACCTCAGCAGCTTTCTTAAATTGAGGGGCAATGAAAATAGACATTGCTCAGATCCCCTCTTGGCCTTCTCCTCTCCAAGGCTCTCAGCCCTTTTTCCCAGCAGAGATGTTCAAGTCCCCCAGTTGTCTGTGCAGTCTCTGTTGGACACTCTGCAGCAGGTCTCTGATCTGGAATCCCAAAGCTTGCCGTTAGTGAGCTGAGCTCACTTCAGAGCTCCCCAGTGCCACGTGCTGCTGTGGGGTGAGTGTGAGCAGACAAGCTGGAATGGCTTATCCAGGGAGGTGGTTGGGGCCACATCTCTGGAGGTGTTTAATGCCAGGCTGGATGAGGCTCTGGCCAGCCTCATCCAGCCTAGGGTAGGGTACCCCTGCCCATGGCGGGGGGGTTGGAACTAGATGATCCTTGTGGTCCCTTCCAAGCCAGACTGATTCTGTGGTTCTATGATCTCAGTGTCTCTCTCTCCCTCTTCTCTTCCAGGTCACCGTTGGAGCTGAGGTTGCAGTAGGCTCCAGCAATGCAGACGATCAAGTGTGTGGTGGTTGGCGATGGTGCTGTGGGGAAGACCTGCCTGCTCATCTCCTACACCACCAACAAGTTCCCCTCGGAGTATGTACCAACGGTGAGTGTGCTGCTTCCTGGGGCCTGGCGGCTTCTGTGCGGCTGACCTTGCTGGCATCCACACCCTGGTACTGTTCTTACTGCCTGCATTCCTCCTGGGGGCATAGGGATAATCAGTGCTTGGTGCACTGCTGCTCCCTGTCTTTTGTGGTAGCTGCTACCTGCTGCTTGACTCTGCAGAACCTGGCCTGCTGCTTGTTGGTGGCCTGCAGCTAGCTATGGACAAGGCTGATGTAGTTGTTATGTAGTAGTTATGAAGTGGAGAGCAGGCAGCGGGCACACTGTGCTCTCTTTCAGAGCTTGCCACATCTGTATGTTTAGGGAAGGTGGGAGTGTATGTTGCAGGAGTGGTCATTGACTGCAGTTAACATTTTATGATGCTCAGCTTTGGTTTGAAAGCCAAAGGTGGTAAAGTGAGCTCTGGAGTGTGGTGATAACCTGAGCTAAATAAGAGATAAGCCTTTGGGTTTAGGCTCTGCAGTCTCATAGAATAAAATCCTAGAACTAGTCAGATATGGAAAGGACCACAAGGATCATCCACTTCCAACCCCCTGCCGTGCCCAGGGACGCCCTACCCTAGAGCAGGCTGCCCACAGCCTCTGCCAGCCTGGCCAAAAACACCTCCAGGGATCTGGCCCCAAACACCTCCCTGCAGGGGCAACCCATTCCAGCCTCTCACCACTCTCATGGTGCAGAACTTCCTCCTCATGTTCAGGCTGAATCTCTCCACCTCCAGCTTTGTTCCACCCCCCCTAGTCCTGTCACTTCCTGATAGCCTCAGATTATTTGGAGGCCCCTTCAGATCCTGGAAGGCCAGAAGAAGGTCACCTGGGAGCCTCCTGCAGCCTGCACAGCCCCAACTCTTTCAGGCTGTGCTCACAGCAGAGGTGCTGCAGCCCTCTGAGCATCCTCGTGACCCGTTCTGGACACGCTCCAGCATGTCCACATTCATGTCTCATTCATTTGTTGGCTCACTTTGTGTGTAGTCCTCAACTATTCCTGAGTAACCTTCTGGAGTTCTACAGGCTCAGTTTTCTGAAATACCAAAACCTTTGACACAACTAAAGATGAAAGTGGGAGCAGTTTGCTGACTGCCTGGGAGACCTGTGCATTATTCCTCTGTCTTAATGCTGCACATGCAGCATCAGCACCCTGACACTGAGGTTGCTTGGCTTTATAGTGAGTGTGCTACAAGAAACATAGCTATCTGGAGGCTCTTTTTGCTAGATTGTTATGGACCCTAAAAGACAAATCTACTCAGGTACCTCTTAAAAAGTTTCCATGCTGGATGCAGAGTGGGCTGAGAGTAGCTCTGAAGAAAGAGACTTGAGGGTGTTGGTTGCTGAGAAGCTCTCCAGGAGCCAGCAGTGCCCTCCTGTACCCAGCAGGCAGCTGTGAGCTGGGCTGCAGCCAGAGGAGTGTGGGCAGCAGGGTAAGAGAGGAGATTCTGCCCCTTGAGTCTGTTCTGCTTAGACCTCACCTCCAGTTTAGGTGTTCCCAGCATAAGGAGGACAAAGAACTGCTGGAGAGAGTCCAGAGGAGTCGACAAAGATGATGCAAGGGCTGGAGCAGCTCTGTTGTGAGCACAGGCTGAGGGAGCTGGGGGTGTGCAGCCTGGAGAGGAGAAGGCTCCAGGGGAACCTTGGAGCTGCCTGCCAGTGCCTGGAGGGATTGTGTAGGAAGGCTGCAGAGAGACTTTTCCTGAGGGTGTCCAGAGCCAGGCCAAGGGAGAATGGTTTGGAGCTGAGGCAGAGCAGGGTTAGAGTGGAGCTGAGGAAGAAGTTCTTCAGGAGGAGGTTGGTGAGAGTCTGGCACAGGCTGCCCAGGGAGGTTGTGGCTGCTTCCTCTCTTGGGGGGGTTGTTCAAGGTGAGACTGGGTGAAGCCTTTAGCAGCTGAGCCTAGCTGAGGTGTATGTGTCTGTGTTGGGGAGGCTGGAGCAGATCAGCTCTGGGGTCCCTTCCAACACAGATACTCTTCAGTTCTGTGAGTCCAATCAGATTTGAATCTGGAAATTTATTGTCAAGAGGTTCACCTGAAAGGGTCAATCATCTTCTCTGCTGTTATAGAGCAACTTTAAGGAAGAGATAGCTTGCACCTTTGAGGAGCTATCTCTGCTTGATGGCTCTTTCAGAATAGCTGCTTCTAGTTTCAGATGTCCTCTCTTTGTGATAAAGAAATTGCAGTGAATGTCAGTGCCTTTCACAGGTATTTGCTTTATTGTTCTCCAGAGATCTTCAGCTTTGCCCAATTTGTTAAGAATGGGACAGAATTCCACAGGAGAAAAGCTTGACTTCAGTTGTAGATCTGGAGCTGAAGATGGAAGCACTCCCAAACCTGGGCATTTTCAGACTGGGTGCTGTGGTCACTATTAGGAAATGTGAGGGTTGTGTTCAAGGCTTGGAGACCCAAGTTCAACCACTCTCATGGAGCTCCTCTGTTAAGGACTGGTAGAGGACAAATTCTCTTTTAGTCTGTTTTGCAGTTTTCCATTTTTTGAGAGTATCCTGTGGTGGTCCAAGGACATTTCCACCCTGTGCTGGTCCTGGGGAAGGCTGCTTGCCCTATTTAAGCTGTTCTTTGTGCTCAAGACAAAGTGAAAGTGGGCAGTGAGTTCAGGAAGTGAGCGTTTGCTTACAGCTTCCTAGTGAAGTGGCACTAAATGATGTTGAAAGATGTTGCAATCCTAAAACGTGTGTTTTGAAAGCTTGGGAGTTTGTTTGCTGGCCTGCAGATGGTGGTGCTATCCATAAAGCCCTGCTCACAAGCACTGTGGAAAAGCTGTTCAAGAGAAGTTACTGAGTAGTAAAGTGTTCAGAGTGTGCTAAGGCTGAAGCCAGGCACCTTGGAAAGCTGTCCTGTGTTTCTGGACTAGAATGGCTCCAGCTGGAAGGGACCTTGATCATCCAAACCCTGTGCCGTGGGCAGGGACACCTCCCACTAGTCCAGGTTGCTCAAGGCCTTGTCCAACCTGGCCTTGAACACGTCCAGGGAGGAGGCTTCCACAGCTTCTCTGGGCAGCCTGTTCCAGCATGTCACCATCCTCATGTTAAAGAATTTCTTTCTCTTCTCCAGTTTCTATCTCCCCTGCTTCAGTTTAAATCTATTACCACAGGTTCTTGGAAAAGTCCCTCCCCAGCTCTCCTGTAGCCCCTTCAGGTACTGGAAGACTGTTCTGAGGTCTGCCTGGAGCCTTCAGCAGACAGGAGAGACTCCATTCCCTCAGCCTGTCCTCATAGGAAAGTTTCTCCAGCCCTTTGTAGCCCTCCTCTGGGCCCTTTCCAACAGTTCCCTGTCCTTATGCTGGGGGCTCCAGCGCTGGATGCTCCAGGTGGGGTTTCAGCAAAGCAGAGCCAGGGAATCCTTTGACCATGCAGCTCAGGACATGAATAGTTTTTTGGGGCTTCCAGCATCCACTGGTGGCTCACGTCAAGCTCCTCACCCACCAGCACTCCCAAGTTCTTCTCTGCAGTGCTGCTCTCAAGCCACTAGTCACCCAGTCTGGATTTCTTGAGATTGTCCCCACCCAGATTTGCCTCTGAACCTTGCAGTTGAGGAACTTGCAACTGGGGATATTGGAGGCTTGTTCTTGATCCCTGGGTATGGCCTAGGGATGTACTTCAGAGTCTGGAAACTGCTAAGTGGTCTCTTAATATTCTGCTAATGCTTCAGTGATAAGTGGGCAAAGAAATACAAGAGATAGCAGAGCAAAAGCAAGCTGCCTGAGTGTCAGCAAACCCTCAGCAACCCAGAATGTTTGTGACTGAATGAAGACCCCAGAGGAAAAAGAGAACCTGGAGATCAAATTCTGGTTTTGAGAATCAAGTAAACAACGATGGTAGCTCAAGGCCAGCATGGTAACAAACAGCAGGAATCCAGCAGCAGCTGCTGCAAAGTTCCTGGAGAGGGAGGTACCACCTTGCTTGGGGGTGGCCAGCAGTGCAGGGAACAGAGCAGGTGGTGAAGGCTGGGATGCTTTAGCTGGGTCTGGCTCCACTGTGACCTGGCAGAGCTGTGATCCTGTGTGGCTGGACTGGTGCAGCAGTGTGGCCAGAACACCAGTGGAGGTTGGAGCAGCTCAGCTTCTTACACTTGGCTCTGTGCTTTGTAGCCCTTTCTGGTTTTTGAGGCTATTTCCCAGTGGGAGATGAGCTTCATACTGATGTTGCAGATGGTTTGTTACCTGCATGTTTTTGAGGTCATTGCTGTTCTTGAAGAGCAGCCAGGGACCTGTCCACGGAGTGGCAGTGGCCACGTTCCATAGTGGCACATCAGATGTGAGTCCTGTCACACACTCACCTTGGCTGGCTTTGATAGGAATGGAAACCTCTCACTGGGGGAGTTCTTGCTCTTTTTTAGCATATTTGGCATCATTGGGGATGAACTTTTCTGTGGGTTTTGCTATGAGCCTGTGTGCCAGGCTTGGCTGAAGGCTGGCTCTGGAACCCTGGCCTCCTGAAGGCTGAATCCCAGACCAGCACTGACCGGACCTTAAACGTAACCAACAAAATCCCAGTTTGCCAGTAGGGAGCTTAAAAAGACAGTGAGCCTGATGGTTGACCTGAGTGGCAGCTCCAAGGAGTACTGCTGACCTCCTGCTCATGGGGTGACAACAAGGGGGTGTCTTTGGGGTGCCAAACCATCTCTGGACATCTGCAGGAGCAAGCACTCAGAGTGTGATGGGTTCCTGTTCTGTGTGCAGCACTTCATGAGTTGTCCTCCTGAGCTGGCCTGTGGAGTCTTGGCAGTCATGGCACAGTGCTCTGGGAAGGGTCTTCAGCCTTCCTTCAGCCTGAGCTTGTGTTTGAAGCTGGACACTCTGGGGCTTCACTGAGGTAGACTCAGAGAATGAGTCAGGTTGGAAGTGACCTCAGAAATCATCTGCTCCAACCTCCCCACCATGGGCAGGGACATCTCTCAGCTAGGCTCAGCTGCTCAAGGCCTCATCCAACCTCACCTTGAACACTCCCAGGGAGGAGGCAGCCACAACCTCCCTGGGCAGCCTGTGCCAGACTCTCACCAACCTCCTCCTGAAGAACTTCTTCCTCAGCTCCACTGTTCTGCCTCAGCTCCAAACCATTCCCCCTTGGCCTGGCTCTGGACACCTTCAGGACAAGTCCCTCTTCAGCACCTCTGCAGGATCCCTTCAGGTACAGGCAGATAGCTCCAAGGTTCCCCTGGAGCCTTCTTCTCTCCAGGCTGCACCTCCCCAGCTCCCTCAGCCTGTGCTCACAGCAGCCTGAGACTCAGTGCAGTGGGGACAGGATTGGGTTTAAGGCCCTGGAGATGAATGGTGAAATCTTTGGCCACACTTTGAAATCTGGAATTCTAACCCTAAACTAGCTTTGTGCTTCCAGCTGTTGTTCCTGGGGCTGCCCAGATGCTTTCTCAGGTGCTGTGAGTTGTGAAAAGCCGCAAATCTGAGCAGGGTGTGAGGTGCAGTGCAGTCAGGTGGCTCTGGAAAGTTCAGCTTTGAAGTGCTGTCTCCCCAGTCTTGTCCTGTCTGTGGTGGGAATTTTTCAAGGACCTAAGCTCCTGCTGGAGCCCTGTTAACTGAAGCATGTGAGTGCTTGTTTTCCACATGCCCTCCCTCCTCATGTCCCTTGGAAGCTTTAGAGATGGTTGCTGCCTCCTCACTGTTGGCTTTTGGAGATCTCTCCTCTGTCTCCCTTGCAGCTGGCTATGCAGGAACAGGGCTTTTAGTCATGGGAAGGAGTTTTTAGCAGAAGTGCCTTCTGCAGTGCTGTCCTTTGCAGTCCTGAAAGTGAAACACTTACTGAAGGGGGGATACTGACCTCAGACAGCTGACTGTGGGTGATGAGGGACTCATCTTTGGGTAGGTCATAGAAACCTTTAAGATCATTGAGTCCAACCATAACCCAACCACCATGGCCACTAAACCATGTCCTGAAGCACCACATCTGCTGCTTCTGGAACCCCTCCAAGGATGGTGCCTCCACCACCACCCTGGGCAGCCTGTTCCAGCCTCTCAGCACTCTCTCACTAAAGAAGTTTTTCCTCATGTCCAATCCAAGCCTCCCCTGGCACAACTTCAACCTATTGCCTCTGGTCCTGTCACTGGGTACCTGGGAGCAGAGACCAACCCCAGCCTCACTCCAGCCTCCTTCCAAGGAGCTGCAGAGAGTACAGCCCTCAGCCTTCTCTTCTCCAGACTAAACAACCTGAGCTCCCTCAGGTACTCCTCATATGATGCCCTCCAAACCCCCCCAGCAGCCTCATTGCTTTTCCCTGGACACCCTCCAGCCCCTCAGTGTCTCCTAAGTTGTGGTGCCCAGAACTGAAGGCAGTGCTCAAGCTGTGTCCTCAGCAGGGCTGAGTGCAGGGCACCATCACTGCCCTACTCCTGCTGGCCACAGTGGTTTTGATGCAGGCCACCTGGCACACTGCTGGCTCCTGTTCAGCTGTCCCCTAGCACCCCCAGGTCCTTTCCCACTGGGCTGCTTTCCAGCCACTGTGCCCCAGGTCTGGAGTGTCGCTTGGGGTTTTTGTGGCCAAAGTGCTGGGCCTGGCTTTTGATCTTGTTAAACCTCACTGAGTCCATCTCAGGCCCTTATGCTCTGTCATGTTGTAAAGAAGTTAGGTGAGGGATTTCTGGTACTGTCAGCTTTTGATCTGTACAGGGAGTATTCCCTTCAAGGCAGGGCTGTCTGCCAGGTGCTGCACAGAGGCAGTGTAACTTGGCTTCTGGGGATGGATTCTCCATTTGCATTGGGACTAAATCCAACACTGACTCCTTTTGACTGATTTTATTGGTCAGGGTGGAGGACAAATTTGTGTTGAGGAGATGGGCACTCTTTTTTGAGTTCTCTAGGTGTGCAGAAAGATGAACTTCTCAGGACTTGGGTCATAATGAAGGGCAGGGCTTAAGTTCATAATTTGTGTCTTTGTGAGAACCTGGTTACTGTGTCAGAGTGAGCATGAGGGCTGACATCTCTGTGGCAATGTGTGAAACCTCTCTGCAACTCCTGGCTGGGCCTGGGGTACTGTGGTGGTTTAGCAGTTCCCTGCCCCCCACCTTTTGATATAAACCCAGGCTAGGACTCAGCACACTGGAAGTTGATAAATGAAGCTTTATATTTACAGCAATGCACAATATCCAAGCAGATATTGACAAGGTATAACAGATATTTACAGCTATATACAGTGAAAAGGTAATACAGAAACACCACAGCCCCTCCCAGAGACCAAAATCCCCAAGAGTGGTAACCAACCACCCCCTACCACCTTTCCCCCCTTCCCCAATCTTATCTCACCACCTGTTGATGCTGCACATAGGCTGAGGTAGATCGGCTGGGGGGAGGTTAGCAGTAGGAAAGAAGTTAGAATTATTGAGAATTAGCTACAAAAGGCAGGGAGAAAGGAGCCAGGCAAGGAGCAGCTACATCCAGAGAGGCCTGAAACTGTCTGGCTTATCTGTGTTTGGGTTTATACTCTTAAAACCTTTTTTTTATTTTTTCTTTCTCAGCAAAGCTCTGGGTGCAGTGCCATCCTGTGTTTCCCTCTCTCAGCCAATAGTCAAATTTCTCACTCCAATTCTCCAGTTAGTTCAAACCAGCACAGGCAGTGATGCCCATGGTGTGCTTTGCTGTGGACCCCTCATGGAAACAGCTCTTGCATCCCTCTGTCAAACTGAACTATGCTCTTAACGGCACCAGATGTAATAGCTTCTGTTATCACATCCAGGTGACTCTGGGACAAATCTGAGGTGATCTGGCAAGGTGAGTAGATGATGCTTGGAACGGTGACTTGTCCACATCCTCTGAAATGTACTTCTCTTGTTCTCAGGTTTTTGATAACTATGCGGTAACAGTGATGATTGGAGGAGAGCCTTACACCCTGGGCCTCTTTGATACTGCAGGTGAGACATCAAGTGCTTGTCATGCCCAAGACTTTGGTTGAGGTGGTGCTGAACATGAAGACACGTGCTTTGCCCCTTTTATGAAAGGGAGAAGCTTTGATTCCTGTGTCCTGGCCTCCGGGGACTTACTAAATGGAGTTCACTTAAAAAATCAAACCAAAGCCAAACAACAACTTCCTCCCTTCCTGCAGTCTCCTCTTAAAGCTGCTGTAGTTTGTGACAATGGAGAACAGGTTTCAAAGTTCCACCTCTAATCGAGGTTGTAATGGAGGAGATGGGGTTTGTGTTTTGTTAATGACACTGAGGAGAAGATTGTGTTGAGTGCCAGCTGGGTTGTGCTGGGCTTTGCTCGGTGCCCAGCCTGCGTTTTCACCAACTGACAACATCTCTGGTGAGCTTGTGGCATGTTTCTCTGTTCCTAACAGGGGTGAAGTTAGATGTGTGGAGTCTCCTAAGCCCTGTCACTGTGTGCTGTACAATGGAAGCTGCAAGCCCCTTTGTTTATGGTTATTGGACTGGTTTCTGCCTTCTGGTTAAACAGCAATTCTCATTGCTTTGTACCTGTGAAAATCTGGCAAGGAAGGGTAGAAACTGGTCCAACTACTTACCCATAATAGTACCAAAGTGCTGTGGCAGCATCTGGTGTTGTTATGTGTCCTCCAAAAGAGTTTTAGTTGATAAGTTGCTATCTAGAACTGCATCTGGGTGTTTGCAGCTGAGCTCTTCCAGATGGATTGTGAAGTGTCCTGCTTGAGTGATGTCACATTTCAGATGGCACTTTAGAGCCTCCCTTGCTCCTTACGTTGTTCTCCCAGATGTGATCTTCTCTGTGAGTTATTGCAGCCTTCCCCAGTTCATACAAACTAGATAAAGAAGAGAAGAGAGGCTCCTTCCTGACACCCAGCCTGCTGCAAGGATCTCACCTATAGTGTCATGGTACCTTCATGGGTAGGAGCTGCATGAGGTCATTCTCCGCTTATTTTTCTGCTGAGGTCAGCCCTCTGGTGCTCATGTTGCTGTGTGTATCCCTGTCCTGGGAGCACAGCAACCCAAGGGGTTGGAGTGTATGCAGGTGACTCCATACACTTGGGAGCAGAGAACCTTTCTTTCAGAGCTGAGGGTTTGGTCTTTGAAAGTCAACTCCTTCTTGCTAAATGGCCACCAGCACAAGTTGTGGCACTTAGGTGCATAGAATCACAGAATGGTTTAGGTTGGAAGAGACCTTAAAGCTCATCCAGTTCCTACCCCGCTGTGCCATAGGCAGGGACACCTCCCACTAGATCAGGTCACTCAAGACCTCATCCAGCCTGGCCTTGAACACCTCCAGGGAGGGAGCAGCCACAGCCTCCCTGGGCAACCTGTGCCAGTGTCTCTCCACCCTCACTGTGAAGAATTTCTTCCTAACATCCCGTTCAAATCTCCCCTCTGCCAGTTTGAACCCATTCCCTCTCCTCCTGTCATTACAAGCCCTTGTGAACAGTCCCTCCCCAGCCCTCCTGTAGGCTCCTTCAGATACTGGAAGGTTGCTCTAAGGTCTCCTGGCAGCCTTCTCTTCTCCAGGCTGAAAAGTCCCAACTCCCTCAGCCTGTCCTCATAGCAGAGCTGCTGCAGCCCTCTGAGCATCTTCATGGCCTCCTCTGGACTCTCTCCAGCAGTTCCATGTCCTTCCTGTGCTGGGGGCTCCAGAACTGCACACAGTACTCCAGGTGGGGTGTAAGGAGAGCAGAGCCCAGGGGCAGAATTTCCTCCCTTGCCCTGCTGGTAATGCTTCTCTTGCTGCAGCCCAGCACACAGTTGCTGTCTGGGCTGTGTGTGCACACTGCAGGCTTATGTTGAGCTTCTCATCCACTCAGACCCCCAGGTCCTTTTCCTCAGAGCTGCTCTCCAGCCACTGACTACCCAGCCTGGAGTTGTGCTTGGGATTGCACCGACCCAGGTGCAGGACCTTACACTTGGCACACTTGTTGAATTTCATGAGGTTAGCCTGGGCACAGCTCTGCAGCCTGTCAGAAAGGATAAACCTTTCTGTTATTGTCAAATCAAAAGTGTTGGCTTTGAGCTTATGTTATGAAGACCAAGCTTTTGGTAGTAGCCTGTTTCTTGCTACAAGATATTTTAGTCAGGGCTTAGCTGCTCTGTGTCCAGCCAAGGATGATGGCTGTAACCAGCTATGGAGACCTCAGTCTCAAAGTGTCCATTGAGGTGTTCCAGGTGTTGAGTCAGCTTCAGGATCTCAGGAGTCTGTGTCCTGTATGATAGAGAAGAAAGCATCAGCTGAATTCTGAGGCATCTTGGTCAAGGGTTCCAGATTTGCTTGTCAGTCTGTATAGCAACTCCTTCAGTGCCAGGTTGCCTTTCTACAGTGCTGCCAAATGGAGAGGAGGAAGAAGTCTGAGCTCAGGCTAGTGGGGCAATGCTTAGTGGTCCCCTGCAGTGACTGCTGTCTTCTGTACTCGGAAGGGAGGAGCCTGGCTGCTGCTGAGCACTGCCAGTGCCTATTGGGAGCAGTACTGCTGCATGGCCTGGGCACACTCTGACAGCAGCATTCTCCTCATCCTGCTTGAAGGACTCTGCCTCTCTTCAGTGTTCCCAAGCACAAGACTGCCTTATTTTTTTTCCTTTTTGCAGGGTAATGAAATTTGATGGCACAGTACTTCTAATGACAGGTGCAGAAGGCTTCACCCTTAACCGGTTCTTGTCTCTAACCACATCCATCTTCTCCAGGTTCTTGGTTACAGTGGAGAAAGTGTTCTGGAGTCTGAGGGTGCTTGAGACCCTGCTCCTGCCAGAATTCCCAGCTCTCCTGTGGCTTTAAGCAGCTCATTGTTACATAGCAACTGAAGGAATTCTGTAGTTGAAAACTAAGCTCTGTGAATGTTTGGGTTCAGGGCATGCTGTTTGCTTAAGTTAGGATTAATGACAATGATGCCATTGTGCTGGAATATGCACCCCAACTACCTGTGAAGGGCAGGGTTTAACTGGCTGGGCCTTAATACTGTGTTAATTTTCTCCCCTTCTAGGTCAGGAAGACTATGATAGATTACGACCCCTCAGCTATCCACAGACAGATGTTTTTCTGGTCTGTTTTTCGGTGGTATCTCCTTCTTCATTTGAAAATGTGAAAGAAAAGGTTGGTCTGACCCTGCCTGAGAAGGGCAGAGCTGCTGCAGTGATTTCAGAACCACAGGAGTTCCCTTGGGTGGATAGTAACAAACACTCTGTCTTCTCTCTCTGTAGTGGGTACCCGAAATCACTCACCATTGTCCAAAGACTCCTTTCCTGCTTGTTGGGACCCAAATTGATCTAAGAGACGATCCCTCGACAATTGAGAAACTTGCCAAGAACAAGCAGAAGCCCATAACTCCAGAGACAGCTGAGAAACTGGCCCGGGACCTGAAGGCTGTCAAATACGTGGAATGCTCTGCACTCACGCAGGTGAGCCGTGGGCTTGGACCAGCTTGGATTATTCACTCATTTATTTTCCCAGTTATGGGGAAAACCAGCTCACTATGGATGTGAAAGGATATGAGCTCTGCTTCTGTTGGTGACACAGTAGCTTCCTCTTTGTCCTGTTGTTCTGAGGCACAAGGAGTTGGCAGCAGTAGAAGGGAAAAGGGCATGTAAAGGTTAGGCTGTGAGGGGCTGTGCTCTGTGGTGGCTTTTGGGTCAGAAGGAAACAGCTATTGAAACATGGAAGGTGTGTGATCAGCTTTACCTGAGTTAGGACACAGAATGCAGACTCACTGCTGAAGCAACCAGACAAAGAAAAAACTTCTCCAAAAATCAGGTTCCAGGTTAGAAGCATGCATAGCTGAGAGCTTCCTTTTGTGCAGTCCACCATGAGCTGCATCCTGCAGCTGTCTGAAGATGGAAGTTCTGTTAAAACAGAATAACTATTAAATAGTTCTTAAGACATAAAGGGAGTGGTGGTTGTGAGAACTAATTAGTGAACGTAATTCTAAAGCCAACTAAAATAGCTGATTGGAGGCCAGGAAACCTGATTATCCTTCCCCTTCAAGTTAGGAATACTAAGGTGGGGTGGATGGGAGGCATTGGCTGGGTAGCTGGCAGCTTGCCTTGGCTTTGAATGCCCTGAGAGCTTTATTCTCACGTGCCTGCTCCTGCAGCACTGACTGCAGCTCTTTAACGGTTTCCTTAATGCAGCTCTGTAAAAACCTGTCCCTCTCGCTCCCTGATGTGCAGAGTCTTGGCTCCCCCTCTCTCTCTTTAGTTTTGTTGTTTCTGGTATCTTGAACACAAAGCTTTATTACTGAGCTTCCTGAAGCCTGAAGTTCTGCTTGTTTGGCACCTCTTGCCCAGACTGCATGCTGACTCTTCAAGTTGGGATCCTGAACCATTTCTGTAACAAAACTTTGCCTGAGTTGGTGAGAAGAGGCAGGACTCTGGTGCTGGAGGTGTTGTGGTGAGGCATGTTGCAGTTCATCCTGGGAATCCCAGATCAAAAGGTGGTCCTGGCTGTGCTTCCCTACTGCCCACATGCAAGCTGAGGATTATTTGTCCTTGAGCTCTTAGATCCAAAATACTATTCTGAAATGGTGTCTGGCAGATCCTGAGTGCTGCTGCTGCCTAATCTGTAGAAGCTGCTAGTTGGATAAAGATGTACCAGTGCCTTTTGTCTTCTCATTGCTCACTGAGACCTTTCCTCTATAGCCTTAAGTTTGCTTTGCTTGGTCTGCTCACATTGCATGGAAGCTACCAGAGTGAGACCTGATGTGATTACACATCCCAGTGTTTATCCACTCTCTTTGTTTACAGGCAGACTAAACTGTGTCTGTTGCAGAGAACACTTGGATGCTCAGCCTGAGTTTTTGCCAGCATGCTGGTGCCTGTGTGCTCAGTGATGGTGCTAAGAATCAGGAGTAAGCTGGGAGGAGGGTTCAAAAGCCTCATCAGAAGACTAGTTGGTGTGCATCTGCTCTCTTCATCCTCCTTCAGTTGTTGTTGACTCTCTTCACAAGCACCTCTTTTGCTCAGCTGCCAAACAGAAATGTGGATGATCTGTGGAGGGTTGTTTGAAGTTCCTAAGCTGGCAGCTTGCTAAGCACAGAAGTCAGCTGTCTTTCCTAGCCAGGAGGGCTGTTTTCATACCTCCAAGGCAGTGTGGCAGGAGCTGGTCTCAGCTGACTCGAGACTCAGATGAGTAGTTCAGTCTCTTTACCTTGGCTTTCATCTACACCCTTCAGCTCTGCAATCTGGGATTGATTTTTTTTTTCTTTCCTTCCCAACAAATGACTTCTGTACAAATGACTTTCTCACCGCAGTAGCAAGTCAGCATTAATTCACAGGGCCAGCACATACGTTTTTTTATTCTTGAGAAGAAGAATTTGCTTGTCTTTGTGGAGGAGTTGAAGTTCTGAACAGTGCTAGATGAGCCCTAAGAGGGTGAGTTTGATGATTTTCTGTGGAAACAGAATAGCTTCTCCTCCCTGAATTTGGATGATTGCAGTGCTGAGGGGTCCCCCATTCTCTCAGGCTGTGGAATCTCTTTCTGTGCTGAAGGCAGTTGCAATGTCTGTTTTCAACCCTTCTCTACCAGGCAGTGCCCAGCAGCATTGTCACAAGTGGATGGCTCTTTGCTGTTGGGGAAGGGTGGCTGACAGACTACAGCTGAAGTGATTGCTTCTCTTACACTTTCTCAAGTTCAGTGCTAGTATTTGACACAAGAGAAAACTTTGAATTCATTTCCTTTTTTGCCCCCTAATGGACTCCTGGTGGTATCAGGTTTGCAGTGTCTTACTCTGCCTGAGAGAGAGGAGTGACAGGAGTTGGAGCTTAGCCTGTTCCTCAGAGCAGCCCAGGAGCTCTCTTTAACTGCTGTCACAAGTGTCCCTTCAGGTGGTTGCTCTCCTATCATCAGTCCCATTTTTACAACAGCTTTGTCTCTGCCCTGTGTGTGCTTTTCTCCTTATCCTAAGTTTTTGTTTTGCCCATCAGAACAAACCCCCAACTTTTTTTCATGCGTAAATTAATGTATCTTGTGCACTAGGAAAACAAGAGAGAAGTCCCTGAGTAGGAGCATTCAGGAATAATGTTTTCTTGGCTCTTGTCCTGCCTGGGTTCTTACTCTGACATCAGCTAGCTGAGTTTATACTGCAGCCTCACTCTTACAGAAGACAATGCAGTTAGTGCTTAGCCTTCACATGCCACATGGGCATTGAGGCTCCCTCAGCAAGTCTGCCAAGACCCCAAGATATGGTGCACTGGACTCACTGGATGCCAGGGATGGCAATGAGAAGGATCTTGACAGGCTGGAGAAGTGAGCCAGTGCCAGCTGCAGGGGGTTCAGCCAGTCAAAGTGCAACGTCCTGCAGCTGGGTTGGGCCAATCCCAGGCACAGATCCAGACTGGGTACAGAGTGGGTTCAGAGCAGCTCTGAAGAAAGAGACTTGAGGGTGTTGGTTGCTGAGAAGCTCTCCAGGAGCCAGCAGTGCCCTCCTGTACCCAGCAGGCAGCTGTGAGCTGGGCTGCAGCCAGAGGAGTGTGGGCAGCAGGGTAAGAGAGGAGATTCTGCCCCTTGAGTCTGTTCTGCTTAGACCTCACCTCCAGTTTAGGTGTTCCCAGCATAAGGAGGACAAAGAACTGCTGGAGAGAGTCCAGAGGAGTCGACAAAGATGATGCAAGGGCTGGAGCAGCTCTGTTGTGAGCACAGGCTGAGGGAGCTGGGGGTGTGCAGCCTGGAGAGGAGAAGGCTCCAGGGGAACCTTGGAGCTGCCTGCCAGTGCCTGGAGGGATTGTGTAGGAAGGCTGCAGAGAGACTTTTCCTGAGGGTGTCCAGAGCCAGGCCAAGGGGGAATGGTTTGGAGCTGAGGCAGAGCAGGGTTAGAGTGGAGCTGAGGAAGAAGTTCTTCAGGAGGAGGTTGGTGAGAGTCTGGCACAGGCTGCCCAGGGAGGTTGTGGCTGCTTCCTTGCTGGGGGGGTGTTCAAGGTGAGACTGGGATGAGGCCTTGAGCAGCTGAGCCTAGCTGAGAGATGTCCCGGCCCATGGTGGGGAGGTTGGAGCAGATGAATTCTGAGGTCCCTTCCAACTTGAGCCATTCCAGGACTCAATGGGCATTACTTCTCCCAACTCTCCAGCTGTTTTGTCAGCGTAAGTTACAACTAATTTACAAAACAACTCAAACCAACCAAAGCCTACCCAGATCCCCCCAGACACAGCCCTCAGCAGCCATTCCTGTGGAAGATGCACAGAGTGATTGGATGCAGCAGTTCCCTTGAGTTCTTTCAAGTACATTTTTGCCTGTAATGTGATGGATGTAAATGCTTCCAGGTGGCATTGCTTTAGAGATTCCCATGTCTGCACTGCAGAAAAACAAGATTAAAGGTCTTCTGAAAGGATCTCTGCAGTGCAAACTGGGAGGGAGAGCTCAGCCATGCCACAGTGATGTCAGTTCACAAAGCTGATAGTCTGGGACTGCAGGGAGGGCTGTGAGCTCTGCTGCTTCTCTTTGGCTGGAGTGAAGCAGTTCTTGAGCATTTATGAAGGTTGCACTCCTGACAGTGGATTTAGGCGAGTCCAGTTGGCATGAACCAAGGCAGGTTTGGCCCTGCCAGAGCTGTGGCAGTGGTGAGGCTGCAGTGTGCTTGCTGTGCTTGTGGCAACCCCAACGCATGCTTTGTGCTCTGCTGTGATCCCAGCAGGCTTCTGGCAGCACTGGGACTGCTGTTGCAGTGTTGGATGTCGGCTGTTCACTTCCAACACTGTTTCTGTTTGGGTTTGGCTCTGGCTCGAGTGGATTTCTTTGCTTTGGTGACTAAGCTGAATAACTGAGGGCAGTGAGTGCTGCCCTGCTGGCTCTCCTCAGCAGAGGCACAGCGCTGGGAAGGCACTGCAGTGCTTCCCAGGGGCTGAGAGCTGCTGTCTGGAGATGATGATGGCTAACTAGAGAGGGTCTGCTTCAATCCCACATCGTGTCCTCCAGCCATCTGGAGATCCTTGGTTATTCAGGGGCTGAATTCACAAAGCAGCACAGGTGGCTTTGAACAGTAAGACTGTGTACCCCAGGGGCTTGCTTGGCCACCGGCAATGGCTACCAAAGGTTCACCTGATGCCAGGATGCCTGTGGGTGGTGGGATGAGCTGCTCTCTACTGTGTGTACAGCCCCCAGATTTATATTCAGCAGTTCAGTGGAAGCCACCCTCTCTTGAGCAGCCCCTCCCGCCCCTGTGTTCCTGTCAGTTACTGCTGGCTTTGCCTTTCTGGGGCTTCATTTGGTCTAACCTACTCCTTCACTCCCTTTGCCATTGACTTCTGGGTCATCTAAATGAGATTTCCTCCTAGGATCTACTTTGTTTTTTTCTGGTTACTGCCTCTGTGAATTCAGCCTGGTCTGTCCTGAATGCTCTTTGTATCTGCTTGTTTTTCTCTAATCCTCTAACCTGGCTGCTGTTTTTTCTCCTCCCCTCTGTCTTGTAGAGAGGTCTGAAGAATGTGTTTGATGAGGCTATCCTAGCTGCCCTCGAGCCTCCGGAAACTCAGCCCAAAAGGAAGTGCTGTATATTCTAAACTTTCTCCTTCCCCTCTTGCTGCTGCTTCCTCTGTCCCACTACTGTAGAAACCTGGTTTAAAAAAATGAGTCAAACCACCTTGGTTGAAAGCTGTTGTGCCTGCTTACCACCTTAGAGCAACCTCGGTCTTAGCTCTTGGACTGAATACAATCCCTAAGCTCTTAGTGAAATGTTGTGACTGGAACATGAACTGGACTTGCTTAACTCTCTGCTGCTTGGGTTGCCAGATGTGGGTAGCTTTATGATTCAGGCTGCTGGGGGAGAAGTATCTGTTTCCATCCCAATTTAAAGAAAGATTAAAAGAATAACTTGTGATGTTTGATCTTCCTGAGTCAAACTGGAAGAAAAACCCCTCCTGTGTTTTCTCAGTTTCTACTTGTGACTCTTGTTAACTGTATTTGCATGACAAAAGTACATGGACCGGTGACCTGCAAGTGGTGCTGTAATGTGAAAGGTTCTCTGGGTCTTCTTTGTGCAGTGAGATGTTTTTCTGTTGCTTTGGCTGTCTGTGCTGTAGTGGCTATTGGTCAGTCCTTGGGGGGGAGGAAATCTCAATGTACTTGCTACTGCTTTCTGAACTGTTAAAACTCTCACCTGATCTAACATGATAGACCTCTTCATTTCAACAGTAGATTCTTAAAGCCTGTTATGTAAGATGTAAAGCTGCTTCTTTCTATCATGCTCTGATTTTTATTGTTTTAAGGTGAAAACATCAATTGTAGCTTGTCTCTCGATTTTGAAATTAAAAATTGCAGTTGTTTCTATAAGTGACTGATGAAGCTTTCTTCTGTTTTGCTCTTTCTGGCTTCAGTTTAACACTTAATGCAATGTACAGAACCTGCTTCGTACTCTCCCATCCTGACCTCTCTGGCAACCATGCTCAGCTTCTGGGCTCCACCTGTCTGCTTCTCGCTGGGGGCCTGAGCGGTACCGCAGCCGTAGGTCCTTGCATGCTTGCCGTGTCTCTGCTCTCCTGGACACAAGGGCCGTGCTCCAGCCCCAGCTCTGCTTTGTCATTAGCATGCAAACACTGCCTTGAGGAGGTGACTGACTTTTGTCTGCTGCTTCTTGTAAAGTAGCCTGGGCTGCTCTGGAGAAATTGGGGACCTAGTCAGAAAATGCTCAGCACAGCTTGGGCAGAGCCTGGCTGAGCAGAGCAGACTCTGGCTCAGTTCATCAGTAGAGAGATTTGTCTGCCTCTGTGGTTTTGTGTCTGTGAAAACTTAAAAATGAGCCTGCCCCTTTCTCTCTTTGCCCCTTTTCAGAAAGGCCTAAAGAATGTATTTGACGAAGCGATATTGGCTGCCCTGGAGCCGCCGGAGCCGAAGAAGACTCGCAGGTGTGTGCTGCTATGAACGTCCCTCCACAGCCCTCTCTGCCAAGCTGGTGTTCAATGTCATACTAAAAGCAATGTTTAAATCAAACTAAAGATGCAGATCTGAAAATTTGTTTTTGCAATAATGACCTGCCCTGCACTCCCATCTCCCCCCTGTGCTCCCTGTGTGAGGTGAGAATGTTAGTGTCCATTCCCAGTGCCCCTCCACTCAGTTCAGCTAGTTAATTTTGAATAATTATGTATTACCAGAGAACACTGATCAGTACTAGGGGGTTATTTTGTTTACTGTTTCTAATTTTTTTCCTTTTTTTTAATTTGTTTTGTTTTGTTGTTCAAAATCCAGGCATGCTTGTGATGACTTTTTCTGTAACAGACTAATTCTAGGCTGTTTCACTGAAAGCCTTGTCCCTTCTGCTACTCTGGCAAGACTTAGTTCTGGTTTCAAGAACTTGTAGGGCTGTGCTGCAGCCAGCGAGCAGCCTGGGCGTGAGCAGACTTTAGTACTAAAGACAAAATACAGGAAAGTAAAACGTCCCAAGCTGGTGCTCCTCCAAGGAGGAGTGTAGAAAATGCCTCTGCATCTCCTCTGAAGTTGCCTTGTATCTCTTCCCCTGGCTTTCCACTGTGCAGGTTATAAATTTCTGCACCATCCCCTCTAAGTTATGAAGCCTTAGGAACAGGAGAATCCTTGTCTCTGGATGCACCATCAGACTTGAAACTAGCCTGCCAGTCTCTTCCTTAATCTTTGACACGAGAAGCTTTTGTCATGTGATGAAGAAATAACTGCACCTTTTTAAGCATGCCCAACTGCTTCAGTTGGTTTTTAACAAATCCACCTTCTGCCAGTCCTTAATGATTAGAGAAGCTCTTACCATGCCCAGCAAGCAAACTGCTGTGGGAGTGCTCCGAAGTGACCTGCTGGGTTCCAGTTTTGGAGCTGGTCCCTGTTGGTGCACCTTGGAATGGCATTGGCATGCTTCAGGAAGGGTAGGGGAAAGGTAAACCTATGCCAGCAGGAAGGAACTGCAGGGAGTGTTTCTAGTGTTAGTGTGGCACCATATAGGGACCAGTTAAGGGAATCCCCTGGTTGGGCATTTTGCTCCTAAGTAACCTTGAAGCTGTGGGAAGGGCTCCAGCCCACTGAGGATCCTGTGCAGACTGACTGCAGTGTCCTAGGGATTTTACCCAAGAGAGAATTTGGCTTGCAGATTCAAAAGGATTTTAAGACTTCGGGAATCTTCTCCATCTTCCAAAATTCCAGTTTCTTGTAGACTCATTAGTGTTAAACTGATGCTTTTTCGTGTCTGAGTTCTTTGTATATGCATTCTTTTCAGATGTATTAAACATAAAGTATCTTCACAAGCCTGCCTGAGGGTAGTTATTTCCCGTTTCTTTCTCTTGAGCCTGAAGGAGTTGTAAATGTGGCTTTTTTCCCTTGTGAGTCCCACTCTCCTTGCAAGTTAGTTTGGGTCTTTCCTTAATCCTAGAATGGCTTAGATTGGAGTAAGTGATCTTTGAGGTCCCTTCCAGACTCCCTACCATGGGTAGTGCCTCTCAACTAGGCTGAGCTGCTCAAGGCCTCATCCAGCCTGGCCTTGAACATGCCTAAGGAGGAGGCATCCACAGCCTCCCTGGACAGCCTGTTCCAAAGTCTCACCATCCTTGTACTGAAGAACTTTCTCAGCTCCAGTCTAACCCTGCTCTCTCTCTCTGAGCTTCAAACCATTTCCCCTTGGCCTGCCTTTAGACTCAGGAAAACTCCCTCTGCAGCCTTCCCTTGGGATCCCTTCAGGTATGAATCCTGTCAGCTCATCCTTCCCTCATGTCTGCTGGTGGCCTCAGTTCTGTCAAGATTGCTCTGATCTCTGAAGTCTTTCCTCTGGTGCCCAGCTCCCAGGAGAAGGCCTGGTGGTGTTTAACAGAGAGAATGCTCAGCATTGTGCATGCTGCCAGATACTCACAGTTGGCTTTGGGAGACAGTTGGGCTCTGTGTGTGCTCTGTCAATGAGCTGCTCTGCCTGGAGGCTTCCTTTTGCTCCCTGTTCAGGGGCAGATAGCAAAAGCCCTTAGGAGACAAATACTTCATTTCTGTGACCCTCCCCACGCTACAGGGGGTAGATGAAAACTTTTTGTTAGTTTTCCAAAGGGATGGTGAAGTCTGACACTGTTGCATAATTCATGTTAGTTATTGAAACCCACTCCATTTTTAGTTTAAGAAGCAGACCTATGGGTGCTGTGATCCAGAAGCTGAGTGTAGAGATGTGGTTTTGCATTTTTAGTTATTGGTGCTTCTGTTGAGCTTTGGAGTTTAGGCTTTAATAGCTGTTCCCTGTGGGAAGACTTAGCTGTAAGCCTGAGACTCCCTGTTGCAGGTACTGGTGGTACTGGTAGTACCTGGTGGCAGCGGAGCATTGGTGGCTGCTCTGTCCTTAGAGCAGACTGAAACCAACTTCTGCACCTTCCAACAGCTAATGCAAATTCCTGTGTCTAAAGCCATCAGCAGACCTGGTGTGCAAGGCATTGCCTGCATGAAATCAGCCAGAAACCTGTCTGTGAAGTGGAGGGGGAACCCTGTGGGACTTCTGCTTCAGGTAGCAGGGTCACCCTGGCAAGCCTTTTGTGTTTCCACACATCCTTGCCTGGGCTTGCTCATAGCTCTCTGGCCCATCTGCACATGTGCTTATAGCAGTGACCTCTGCCAGCCCTTGCATGCAGGGCTGTTGGACTGAGCAATAAAGTCTGTGTTGTTAAATTGGTGCCATGAGGTTACACTTGGCTCTGGAGGGAACCCTGGAGGTGCTGGATGATGGAAAAATACCAAAGAGCAGTGCTGCTTCCTTCCACTCTTTCACGTTAGATTTGCAGAAGTCTGTCTGACAGCTTCATGGCTCTGCTAGGACAGAGAGAAGCTGAGATGCTGGAGTTGTCTAAGCAAGCTCAAAGAGCTTACATAGGTCTCAGGCCTTTTCACACCAGGCATTTCATCTGCATCTCAGCAGTGAGGCTGTCTCAAGCCTGGCCTGTGCTCCGTGTGCCAGCTTAAGTGGGTTTCTGATAAGAGCTCCTTGGTGTGTGCAGGCATGCAAAGCAGGGGCACAAGCAGGCAGAGCACTACCTTCTTCCCCTCTTGGGAGTCTCCCTTTCAGATGGCAGGTTTGAAAGCAAGGGTGGGAAGAGCTGGCAATGGCCTCGGTGCTGCTGTGCCAGGAGGATGAGCTGGGATTGCTTTGTGCTGCTGAGGAGCGTCCTGTGAAGATGCACCTACAGCTCTGGGCTAAGAGGGTTCTTGAGGTACCCACATAGCCAAGAGCTCTGAGCTTGCTGCTTAGAATCCTAGAATCAGGGTTGGAAGAGGCCACAAGAATCATCCAGTTCCAACCCCCCTGCCATGCCCAGGGACACTCTACCCTAGAGCAGGCTGCCCACAGCCTCTGCCAGCCTGGCCCCAAACACCTCGCTGCAGGGGCAACCCATTCCAGCCTCTCACCACTCTCAAGCTCAACAACTTCCTCCTCACCTCCAGCTTTGCTCCATTCCCCCCAGTCCTGGCACTCCCTGACAGCCTCAAAAGTCCCTCCCCAGCTTTTTTGTAGCCCACTTCAGATCCTGGAAGGCCACCAGAAGGTCCCCTGGGAGCCTCCTCTTCTGCAGCCTGCACAGCCCCAACTCTTTCAGGCTGTGCTCACAGCAGAGCTGCTGCAGCCCTCTGAGCATCACTGCTTACCCAACTGCTGCACCTGTTAGTGGTGCTGCTTGGAAATGGACAAAATTCTCTGTCGGGAGCACTTCTGAGGACAGAAGTTGCTCCAAGGCCTGAGGGCACAATGGACACTTGAAAAGCAGCTGCTTGCCTTCATGGCTGCGACTGACAGCAATCTCTCAAGGAAATCTTGTTCATGTCACTGCCACTAAAGTGCCACTGCCTGCAGGTTGGTGATTGCTGCCTCTTCTATGAACCTCCATCTCCTAATGCAGGTAGTGAATGGAGCTCTTGCTTCTGAAACTGCTCTGAACCAGTGCATGTGGAGCAGCTGCTTGTTGGCTCTGCAGCAAGCCCTTTCCTGATTGCCCTGTCCCTGCTTTGCTTGGTTGTTTCACACCATCCCTCACGTTAGCTCATCAAGCTATGCAGGGAGAGGATTAATCACTAATTGCACAAAAATCTAAGGTTTTGCAGGGTGTTTTCCTGCCGACTGGGTGAACCCTGCTGCCTGTCTGTCATGGTCAAGCTGATGCCAAAATGACTGCAGGGGAGGAGGGAGGAGTGCAAGGGGGGGTGGGAGCAAGCAGAGAGCCTGAGCAGCTCAGGCTAAACACACCTGTGCCCTGCTGACAAATGCCAGGGGTCACTTTTTCTTGCTGTGGTTGTGAAGGGTTAAGCCCCCCTGGCGCCCCCTGTCTTTTCCCA
>VWZI01000967.1:358534-446043 GCA_013396835.1 Psilopogon haemacephalus | reverse complement strand
CCTTCCCAAGATGGTGGTGGGGCTCCCCGGAAAGCGGAAGCCCCCTAAAAGGCGCCAATTTGCGCCGGAAGTCTGCTCCGACCTCACCGGCGTGGCGCCGATGCGGTCCGCTGCCGCCCCCGACCTTCCCAAGATGGCGCCTATGCTCCCCGGAAACCGGAAGTCCCCGAAAAGGCGCCAATTCTCGCCGGAACTCTGCTCCGACCACACCGGCGTGGCGCCTATGCAGTCCGCAGCCGCCCCCGACCTTCCCAAGATGGCGCCGGGGCTCCCCGGAAACCCGAAGTCCCCGAACACGCGCCAATTCGCGCCGGAAGTCTGTTCAGACCTCACCGGCGTGGCACCGATACGGTCCGCTGCGTTCTCCGACCTTCCCAAGATGGCGCCGGGGGGTCGCCGGAAACCGGAAGTCACCGAAAAGGCGCCAATTCGCGCCGGAAGTCTGTTCAGACCTCACCGGCGTGGCACCGATACGGTCCGCTGCGCTCTCCGACCTTCCCAAGATGGCGCCGGGGCTCCCCGGAAACCCGAAGTCCCCGAACACGCGCCAATTCGCGCCGGAAGTCTGTTCAGACCTCACCGGCGTGGCACCGATACGGTCCGCTGCGCTCTCCGACCTTCCCAAGATGGCGCCTGTGGTCCCCGGAAACCGGAAGTCCCTCAAAAGGCGCCAATTTGCGCCGGAAGTCTGCTCCGACCTCACCGGCGTGGCGCCGATGCGGTCCGCAGCCGCCTCCGACCTTCCCAAGATGGCGCCTGTAGTCCCCGGAAACCGGAAGTCCCTCAAAAGGCTCCAATTTGCGCCGGAAGTCGGCTCCGACCTCACCGGCGTGGCGCCGATGCGGTCCGCTGCCGCCCCCGACCTTCCCAAGATGGCGCCTGGGGCCCCCGGAAACCGGAAGTCACCAAAAAGGCGCCAATTCGCGCCAGAAGTCGGCTCCGACCTCACCGGCGTGGCGCCGATGCGGTCCGCGGCCGCCCCCGACCTTCCCAAGATGGCGCCTGTGGTCCCCGGAAACCGGAAGTTCCCTAAAAGGCGCCAATTCGCGCCGGAAGTCTGTTCCGACCTCACCGGCGTGGCGCCGATGCGGTCCGCTGCTGCCCCCGACCTTCCCAAGATGGCGCCGGGGGCCCCCGGAAACCGGAAGTCACCAAAAAGGCGCCAATTCGCGCCAGAAGTCGGCTCCGACCTCACCGGCGTGGCGCCGATGCGGTCCGCGGCCGCCCCCGACCTTCCCAAGATGGCGCCTGTGGTCCCCGGAAACCGGAAGTTCCCTAAAAGGCGCCAATTCGCGCCGGAAGTCTGCTCCGACCTCACCGGCGTGGCGCCTATGCAGTCCGCAGCTGCCCCCGACTTTGCCAAGATGGTGGTGGGGCTCTCCGGAAACCGGAAGTCCCCGAAAAGGCGCCAATTCGCGCCAGAAGTCGGCTCCGACCTCACCGGCGTGGCGCCTATGCAGTCCGCAGCTGCCCCCGACTTTGCCAAGATGGTGGTGGGGCTCTCCGGAAACCGGAAGTCCCCGAAAAGGCGCCAATTCGCGCCAGAAGTCGGCTCCGACCTCACCGGCGTGGCGCCTATGCAGTCCGCAGCTGCCCCCGACTTTGCCAAGATGGTGGTGGGGCTCTCCGGAAACCGGAAGTCCCCGAAAAGGCGCCAATTCGCGCCAGAAGTCGGCTCCGACCTCACCGGCGTGGCGCCTATGCAGTCCGCAGCTGCCCCCGACTTTGCCAAGATGGTGGTGGGGCTCTCCGGAAACCGGAAGTCCCCGAAAAGGCGCCAATTCGCGCCAGAAGTCGGCTCCGACCTCACCGGCGTGGCGCCTATGCAGTCCGCAGCTGCCCCCGACTTTGCCAAGATGGTGGTGGGGCTCTCCGGAAACCGGAAGTCCCCGAAAAGGCGCCAAATCTCGCCGGAAGTCTGTTCAGACCTCACCGGCGTGGCGCCGATGCGGTCCGCTGCGTTCTCCGACCTTCCCAAGATTTCGCCGGGTCTTTCCGGAAACCGGAAGTCCCCGAAAAGGCGCCAATTCGCGCCGGAAGTCGGTTCCGATCTCACCGGTGTGGCGCCGATGCGGTCAGCGGACGCCTCCGACCTTCCCAAGATGGCGCCGGGTCTTTCCGGAAAGCGGAAGTCCCCTAAAAGGCGCCAATTCGCGCCGGAAGTCTGCTCCGACCTCACCAGCGTGGCGCCGATGCGGTCCGCAGCCGCCCCCGACCTTCCCAAGATGGCGCCGGGTCTCTCCGGAAAGCGGAAGTCCCCTAAAGGCGCCAATTCGCGCCGGAAGTCGGCTCCGACCTCACCGGCGTGGCGCCGATGCGGTCAGCGGACGCCTCCGACCTTCCCAAGATGGTGCCGGGGGTCCCCGGTAACCGGAAGTCCCTAAAAAGGCGCCAATATGCGCCTGAAGTCGGCTCCGACCTCACCGGCGTGGCGCCGATGCGGTCCGCAGCCGTCTCCGACCTTCCCAAGATGGCGGTGGGGCTCCCCGGAAAGCGGAAGTCCCCGAAAAGGCGCCAATTCGCGCCGGAAGTCTGCTCCGACCTCACCGGCGTGGCGCCGATGTGGTCCGCTGCGTTCCCCGACCTCCCCAAGATGGCGCCGGAGAAACCCGGAAACCGGAAGTTTTCGAAAAGGCGCCAAATCTCGCCGGAAGTCTGCTCCGACCTCACCGGCGTGGCGCCTATGCAGTCCGCAGCCGCCCCCGACCTTCCCAAGATGGCGCCGGGGGTCCCCGGAAACCGGAAGTCCCCGAAAAGGCGCCAATTCGCGCCCCAAGTATGCTCCGACCTCACCGGCGTGGCGCCGATGCAGTGCGCGGCCGCCTCCGACCTTCCCAAGATGGCGCCGGGGGTCCCCGGAAAGCGGAAGTCCCCGAAAAGGGGCAATTCGCGCCGGAAGTCTGCTCCGACCTCACCGGCGTGGCGCCGATGCGGTCCGCAGCCGTCTCCGACCTTCCCAAGATGGTGGTGGGGCTCCCCGGAAAGCGGAAGCCCCCTAAAAGGCGCCAATTCTCGCCGGAAGTCTGCTCCGACCTCACCGGCGTGGCGCCTATGCAGTCCGCAGCCGCCCCCGACCTTCCCAAGATGGCGCCGGGGCTCCCCGGGAACCGGAAGTCCCCTAAAAGACGCCAGTATGAGCCTGAAGTCGGCTCCGACCTCACCGGCGTGGCGCCGATGCGGTCAGCGGACGCCTCCGACCTTCCCAAGATGGCGCCGGGGCTCCCCGGGAACCGGAAGTCCCCTAAAAGACGCCAGTATGAGCCTGAAGTCGGCTCCGACCTCACCGGCGTGGCGCCGATGCGGTCAGCGGACGCCTCCGACCTTCCCAAGATGGCGCCGGGGCTCCCCGGGAACCGGAAGTCCCCTAAAAGACGCCAGTATGAGCCTGAAGTCGGCTCCGACCTCACCGGCGTGGCGCCGATGCGGTCCGCAGCCGTCTCCGACCTTCCCAAGATGGCGCCGGTGGTCCCCGGATACCGGAAGTCCCTAGAAAGGCGCCAATTCGCGCCGGAACTCTGCTTCGACCTCACCGGCGTGGCGCCGATGCGGTCCGCAGCCGTCTCCGACCTTCCCAAGATGGCGCCGGTGGTCCCCGGAAACCGGAAGTTACCTAAAAGGCGCCAATTCGCGCCGGAAGTCTGCTCCGACCTCACCGGCGTGGCGCCGATGCGGTCTGCTGCGTTCCCCGACCTTCCCAAGATCGCGCCGGGGCTCCCTGGATACCGTAAGTCCCCGAGAAGGCGCCAATTTGTCCCCGAAGCCGGCGCCGACCTCACCGGAGTGGGGCGGATCGCGGCTGGCGGCCGCCTCCGACCTTCCCAAGATGGCGCCCATTGCAGCCGGCAGCCGGGTATTAGGGCTGCGAGGCATAAGAATGAGAGGTGAAACTTTAAATAAGTTTTAATCTGTACTCTTCCATTCCCCTGCTTTTCTCCCCCCCCCCCCCCCCCCCCCCCCCCCCCTTTTTTTTTTTTAAGTACATCAGCTGTTTCTTTTGCATACATGGAAATAAATGATGCTAAAATAGATGGTGATTGCAAAAGTTAATTGATATTGCATAAAAAGTTGCAAGAAGCTGTGTGAGTTTTAAGTGGTGTTGATGATGTATACTTTGTGAAGGAAGCTGAGAAGCTAGGAGTGTGCTAGGCTTGAAAAAAAAAACACAACAAAAAAGCAAACATAAGAAAATCCTGATGATAAACCAAATATACAGTATATACTGTTATATCTTTGATAGTTAGATCAAGACATTAGCAAAAATAACAGAAAGCATAGNCCGATTATATTTACAGTTCAAAGCACCATCTGGGTCTACCCAGGACTTGTTTTCTATAGTCTTGAGGGCTTCAGACACAATAGAGAAGACACAGAGGGAATCTACTCTGCCTATACATTAACAACATTCTATAGTATCAGCTGGGGATGCTGTTCAATAGCCAGCTGAACATGAGCCAGCGTGTGCCCATGTGACCAAAAAAAGGCCAACAGCATCCTGGACTGAACCAACATGTTGGCCAGCAGGACCAGAAAAGTGATTTTTCTCCTTGAGTTCAGCACTGGTGGAGTCACATCTTGAATAATAGGTTTAGTTTTTGAGCCTCACTAGAAGATGAACATTGAGATGCTGGAGAGGGTCCAGAGAAGCCATAAAATATAATCTTGTGAACTGTAAAGATTGCTACCATCATGGTTTATTGAGAAAATCCAGCACTTCTGTAGCAATTCAGTTGTCTTGGTCAGTACTGAATCCTTACACCAAACATGAATTTTAGATTTGAATTTTCAGTCAGTTTTCCCAAGGAAATTGCCCTAGGCTGTTGGAATTTAATTCTTCATATCAGAAAAAAAAATCCCTTGATGAGCTATTAGCTCCATTGTTATTTCTGTTTGAATGACAGTGTAATGTAACTAAGGAATAAAATTAATAATAATTATCTCCCTGGAGTACTCAGAGTCAAATATGCACAATAGTTCCAAGTGTCTTTTAATGTGCATATTTCCTCCTGCTTTCCCCCCCACACACACCCCCCTCATTTTTTTACCCCCTCATTCTTTCCCAAAGCTTAGCTTCTTTAAGGAACAAAATTCTATTCTATACTGAGACAATTCACATCAGCAAAAGAGAGACAAAAGTAGGGCAAAGCAGCCAGCTCAAGGATCCCTGTCTCTGGTTTTGCGGGGGTTTCCATTCTGGAGCCAAGACACTTTTCCTGATAAATATTTAATGAAAAGCCAGGAAGTTGCTTCCAAACTGTTTCATCTGAGAATATGCTCTATAGTGAGCAGGGCTCATCAGACATTCCCTGATCTAGACATCTAACAGAGATTCCCTCACTGGCTACATTCTATCCCTGAATACGCACATGGGTGTCAATGCATCACTTATTTTCTGCCCTTAAGTAAAAAGTTGTATTCCTTGGTCCTAGCAGTTAACAGGAACCTGGCATCAGCGTCACAGTCAGCTGCAATGCAGTATCTAAACACTACTCAAAGAAGAATTTAGGTCTTCAGCTAATTTTGTGCACAACTGCTCTAATACTCTGCTTGTTTTCAGATCTTCCTGTTACACAGAGACAATTCCTAGGATCATAGAATCATAGCATCATTTGCCTTGAAAGGGACTTTTAAGATCCCCTAGTTCCAACACCCCTCAACAACCTGTGCCAGTGTCTCGCCACCCTCGTTGGAAAGAACTTCCTAATATCCAGGCTAAATCTCCCCTCTGCCAGCTCAAAGTCATTCCCCCTCGTCCTATCACTACAAGCCTTTGCAAGAAGTCTCTCCCCAGTTCATGATGGGATGCATGTGTTCATAACCCTATTTATAAAACATCTCATGCTTAGTCTCAGGTAGGAAATGTTTTTGTTTGGTTGGTTGTTGTTCTTTTGTTTATTTGTTTTTAATGCATAGCAGCCCATGAAGTACATGAGCTGTAAGGAAAATAACCACCTGTAGAATATCTGAGGTTTTGGCAGCAGTAACTGCACTGGTTGAGACTCACACTCATACCAAAAAATCAAGAAAGACAATCTAAAACGAGACAACATGAATTGGTTTAATCCTTTTCATAGTCACAATGGTGAGAGTCATGTCAAAGAAGCACAACTAGTTTATATAAAACTAAAGAAGACTCAGCCCCTTGGTTATCAGCTGAAGAAAAACAATTAAGATGTCTTGACTATTTTTCCCCTAGAGTTTACCATGGTGTAAGTCAGAGGAATGCCACTGCAGTAATAGGCTGATTGACATCTGTGGAGGAGCTGGCTCCAATCATTCTGTGTGTTAAACATTGCTGAGTGTTATGCAGCTGTAACTACTGCTCAGAAAAATCAGCCATCGGCTGTTTTCCAGGAGCTTTGGCTGCTGCTCTTTACCATTTCCTTTGCCACTCAAGGCCACTTACTCACAATTCAAGCAGAAAACATTCAGGATCTGAAATTAGTGCGTTTTCCTCAAGGCGGCAGAAGTCTTTGAAATAAATTTTCCCATAGTAAGGCACAGTAACAAATTATTCCAATTTAATTGGCTCTTCAACCTTTGCAATACACCATCCTGTCTTTACTGTGCACATTTGTAGAGTTCTTTAGTGACCATCCTGTTGTCTCAACTACTTCTGTACCTCTCACCTGGGCTAAGAGATGACCACAGAATCATAGAATGGCTTGGATTGGAAGGGACCTTAAAGATCATCCAGTTCCAATACCCCCAGAAGAGACAGCTTCCACTAGACCGTGTTGCTCAGGGACACATCCAGACTGGTCTTGAACAGCTCCAGGGAGGGGCCATTCACAACCTCTCGTATAGCTTCCTTCAGGTACTGGAAGGCTGCTCTAAGGTCTCCAAGGAGCCTTCCCCAGGCTGAACAGCCCCATCTCTCTCAGCCTGACCCCACAGGAAGGTGCTGCAACCCTCTGATCATCTTCCTGGCCTCCTCTGGAGCCACTCCAACTGTCCTTCTTGTGGTGCTGGCCCTAGAGCAATACTCCAGATGGGACCTCATTCCTAATGTGAACTTTAATCGCAGTTGAGTTACTGTGTTGAACCACAGGTCTATATCTAACCCAGGTTGTCTACTACTGACAGCTGTTTGATAGCCTCGAGCTGCACCAGGGCAGGTTCAGGATGGACATCAGAAAGTTCTTCAGAGAAAGAGTGATTGGCATTGGAAGGGGCTACCCGGGCCGGGGGGGTGGGGGTGGAATCACAATCTTTAGAGGTGTTTAAAAGGAGACTGGATGAGGTACTTGGTGCCATGATTTAGTTAATTAGAAGGTGTTAGGTTGGACTCGATGACCTCCAACCCTGGTTAATTCTGTGATAATCCTGTGCACAGTCTTTACCTCCAACACCTCGGTGTTTGAAGGTACTACACAGGAATTTAAAAAATCCTAGAAGCTGTGCTAGTGAGGAAAGAGCCAGATTCAGAGGGCTGTGGCATCTTACGTAACAGAGCTCTTCCCTCCAGAGTCTGCTATTAGAAAATACCAAACTGTAATCTATGATACTACTGAGAGGCTGGAAGCCCTGGGGCTGTTTATCCTGGAGAAGAGCATCCTAAGGGGGGAAATCTCCTCAATGCTCAGCAAGAGCTGAAGTCTGGGGAGCAGGAGGATGGTGCCAGGCTCTTGTCCATGGTGCCCAGTGCTAGGACAAGTGGCAAACAGAACCCAGAAGGTTTCATTCAAACTTAAGGAAAAAATAATCTTTAATTTGGGAATCCTGGAGCAGGCTGTTCATAGAGACTGTGGTGTCTCCTTCTCTGGAGAGATTCCAAACTGACATGGACATTGTGATCTTGGCCAACCTAGGTTTAGCAGGGCGTTGGGCTGGATGACCTGCCAGAGGTCACTTGTCAATGGACAACACACTTTGGACTCTGAAAAGTGCAGCAGGGAAAAATCCACTTACTCCTACAAAAGAGAGAGAGGGGTTAATTAGTGTATCATACATATTAAAATAAGGCATGGTGACAAATCTATTAAGCAGAATGATCCAACATTGAAATTGCTACCACTGCTAATTAGCTGGAACTGGATGGTAAACTGTAGCAGTACATTCACTCATTCACTTCCTCTGTGCTTTTCTCTCATGATAAGTAACACTCATGAAACAAAGTGTTCATGCATCACACTCATTAAAAACAGAAGAAAATATGCACCTTCAAATAAAAAGGTTATATGGTGTGAACAGGCTTCTACTTCTCATAGGTCTTCCCATGTCTCACTGGAAGTAGTAACTGTTTTGGCACTTCTTGGCAGAGGGACTTGGATCAGCAGTTCATTAAGTTGCACCAGCTAATCCTGTGCCCTTTTTTGAGCTCCCAGCCCATGGCATGGTTTCGTTGGCACCCTCAGGAAGTGTGCTGGTGACACCAGGCTGTGTGATGCCTGGAGGGAAGGGATGGAATCTAGAGGGACCTGGACAGACTTGAAAGGTTGGCCCATGCCAACCTTATGAAATTCAACAAGGCCAAGTGCAATGTCCTGCACCTGTGCCAGAGGAATCCCAAGAACAAATCCAAACTGGGTGCAATATGGATAAAGAGCAGTGCTGAGGAAGACTTGGGGATACTGGACGATAAGAAGCTCAGCATGAGCCAGCACCATGCAGTCGCAGCCCAGAGCCAACTGTGTCCTGGGCTGCATAAAAAGAAGCATGGTCAGCAGGTTAAGAGAGGTGATTCTGCCCCTCTGCTCAGCTCTGGTGATACTCCACCTGGAGTACTGTATCCAAACATGGGGTTGGAAATAAATGATCTTAAAGGTCCCTTCCAGCCCGAACCATTCCATGAGTCTGTGATTCTATGAAGTACAGATTTTAATAGAAGAATGTTGAAGCAAGTAGCACACACTTTGTTTGCCACGTTGCCAAGAGAACTGGGGCTTTGTTCCAGATATGGAGTGTGGGAGACAAAAGGGAAAAAAGGAAAGAATTTTTTCACAGAGACAGTTTTCCTTAACCTATTTACACAAAACCCCCAAGCAGTCACATTTGGTCTTGCACTTGGAAATCCCCCCTTGAAACCCACACTGAGCAACAAGTGATCATTTTATCACTTGTCAGCATGAACATTTCTCCAAAGTCAGGCAGACTTTGAAAGGGATAAACCTTGGAAACCCACAGATACCTTCCAGCTGGAAGCCTTCCACACATGCTAATCAAACTGAGTGAAAGTGATGAAACATCTTCATCCTCTTTTGGCTGCTGAAGGAAACTTGTCCTGCTTTCCCTTCTAACTAGGGAGAGCACTAGAAGCTGGGGCCAAATAATTGTTCAGTTTAAAACCACTGACAAAATTCTTTAGTGTCTACTAAAACTGGACAAATTGACAAAACTCCCACGTGTCCACTGGGATTGTGATTAAACTCAAATAGGAAGGTACACAATTATTCTACAGCTTTCATTGCTGTACCTTTGAGTTACTGGGAAACCGAGTGGAGAGGCAGAATCCCTTCCCTTGGTCACACTGCTTTTGGTGTAGCCAAGGACAAAGTTGTCTTCTGGGATGCCAGCACACATTGCCAGATCTTGTTGAGTTTTTTGTCAACTGATAGCCCCAAGTCCTTCTCCTCAAGGCCACTCTCAACTACTGCTCACCCATCTTATATCTGTGCTTGGCATCTTTATGCTTTGTACACTCCCCCTACTCAGTCAGTCTGACCCTTTTGTTGTCATTGTTGTAATTCTATTCTAGGTCTATGCATCCATAAGCAGAATAATTTCCAAAAAATCACACGAGCCACCCAGTATCTTATGGATGTAGAACAGTAGAATCATAGAAGTGTTTTGGTTGCAAGAGACCTGTAAGACCATCAAGTCCAAGCTTCAACCTAACACCACCGTGGCCAGTAAAACATGTCCTGGAGTGCCATGTCCACACATTTCTTGAACAATAGATAACAATTGCTGTGTTGTCTCAAACAGGATGTGACATGGTCTGGCCTGACAGTGTGACTTAAAAGAGGTGGCTTCTGTGGGGGCAGGAACTTACTCTTTCCTTATTTTAGAACCACTGCAACAGCACCATTCAAATATCAATGTGCACACCTCACTCTGAACAACTGGAGGCACTGCCCCTGCCCTGCAAGAGGGTGATGAGGCAATTCCAGCTTCAGGGGGTCCATGTGTTTGCAGGAGGCTTGACAGCTCCACTGTGCACCACCGGCCCTGCTGCACCACTCCGCTCCGTACTGCCCATGCCCTGGCTCTGCTGCATGTCTCCTTGTATTCGTGTTGCTCCAGCTCCTCCCAGTCTGCACTGCCCTTTTCCAGCCATCACAGCATCCCTGCCACGAAGGGGCCCCTTTTTCAAAGTATTCACCTGCTGCCAGCAACTTGGGACTGTTGCTGTGATAATTCTCACTGAATCCAGGTGATGTCTCTCCCTTTTGCTCCTTGACTCTCTCAGTTGCTCTCTCTTCCTCTTTCTTTCTCTACTTTCTGCTTCCCATTTTCCCTCTTCTCTGGTCTAATCCAATAAACCCAACTCATTGACTGTTTGTTATTGGTTTGCCTATATTTAGTCCAAGGGATTGTTTGAATCTTAGCATAAGCCCCATGCTGAGCAGGGTTGGTACAGGATACCTAGGTTACAACTGGGAGTGACTGCACCACTTCCCCAGGGCAACACACAATTAGAAACAAAATTGTCCAGAAGTTTGAGCTGGAGCAGCTCAAATCAGCTCTAAATTAATAAGTTTCCATAACTTAAAGTTTTCTTGGAACAAGGCTACTGCCTTTTATCATGAAAACTATTTTCCACCTTAGATCTGTTTACTGCATCAAAAAAAAAAAAAAAATCTTCTGTTCTTTTTGCAGCCAAGTCCATTTGTAAACAAGTTCCACACCAGATGAGTTCAAACAGGCAGATGAGTTCAGAGTATTTCCTAATCAGTATACAGTGCAACTAAGCATCTGACTCATCTACTAAGGTTACATCCATAGCATGTTACAAATATAAACTAACAAACCATCCAGTTTGCCAGGTAGGAGTAATAACACATTGGTGTCAATTTACTGAAAGTTTTCTTGCAGAGATTAATGTTGCCAAGTTCTGCTAGAGATGAATTTCAGCACCTGAAGTCTAGACACAAAACTGTAACCGCTCTTTAGTGTTTTCAGAATGTCCTCTGAATCAATCGTCCAGCTTTCAGCTGGCTCCATCTTAGGACCAGGGAGGCTTGTGGACAGTTTCATAGCTCAGTGGCTACTCAATGTGGAGCTGTTTGTCTTTAATCCCTAAGGCAAGCAGAAATGGAAAAAGCTAAAAATCTTCTTACACTGATGGACCTTTTACAGGCAACATTCCTCCTTCCTGTTCATGTCTTCCTGTCTATCAATGCTATTATCACTGACTACAAGATACCACTGATTTTTGTTTGTTGGTCATCTGGATATTTTCTGACCTCCTAAATCTACAACAGACCAAAAATTCCTACCCTTTTACTGCATGAGAGCACATCATTTAAACACATTTGATTTCTTGCCTCTAGAGCTCCTCTTAGGAAAAGCAGAATCTCACTCCTTGGTGTTCAGCCTTTAATTGTCAATTCTCAGTTTGTTAACCTTTTCCCTCATGCCAGGTGTCTTGGTTGGATTTTTTTTTCCTTTCCTGTCAGTTACTTCCCAGATATATTTATACAAAGCAATCACATCCCTTCCCCATACACTTGCCAGACCAAACAAACTGGTTCCTTTTGTTTCCTGCCGCTTCCTTCACCTGATCTTTGCAACAGCTCATCTCTGTGGGTCTCCAGTCAGCTTCTTTCCTATTTTGACCTCACTATGTTCACAATACTACAGAGACCCCAAATGCACAGACACACAACCTGAGAAAATTGCACTAGTATGCTTTATGTTTGAGGTATAGACTGAATCATTAAGGTTGGAGAACACCTCTGAGATCAAGCCCAGACCTTTGCAGCCATAGGTGACTTGATGTGACAGGGACAATAGTCCTTTGATAAGGAAGTTGGACCTGATGACCTCTGGAGATCCCTTTCAACAAGCACCTCTATCATTAAGCAAAACTATTTTCCTGCCTTTCTAGTTCAGCCCTGCTGTGTCTCTCTGCTTTAAGAGCTGCATTCATTCAAGTCAGGAGGATAACAATAAAGCAGCAGTTCTATAGCCCTTAGTGGTGGAAGTTTTTTCTAACATGTCCGGCGTCCAGTGTGGACTGCAGTGACCTGTGAGAGGCCATCTGTGGGTACAAGGCTGAACGGAGAACTGAGAGAATTGCAACTGGTCTCAGTCTGGCCCCCAGTCTGGGCTGCACTATGCCTTAAAATTTTCTAGAAGCACATTACCTAGAATCATAGAATTGCTTCAGTTGGAAAAGACCTTTTAAGAGCAGTGAGTCCAACCATGCTCTAACTCTATCAACTCTGGTGCTAAAGCACGTCCCTCAGCACCACATCTCTGTGTCTTTTACAGGCCTCCAGGGATGGGGATTTGACCACCTCCCTGGGCAGCCTATTCCAGTCTTTGAGAACCATTTCAGTAAAGACATTTCTTGTACTAGCCAACTTAAACCTCCCCTGGTGCTACTTGAGGCCATTTCCTCAAGTGAGACCACCCGGGTGCAACCTCCTTTCAGGGAGTTGTAGAGAGCCAGAAGGAATTGATGTAAGCAAAAGTCATACCAATGGCTATTCTCATCATTCAGTAGTAGACAATGGACCTGGACCAGGCTTTGCTTAGTATAAGTGCAGCTATTAAGTAGGGTTACTTCAATTAATGAGTTCTTTCTAAGCTTCAGTTACCTTCACACCTTGTGGGCCAGAGCTTACAGTGAGTATGAACAGTGGTGTCTTGTGTTCCCAGTGTCTTCCTCTGTGCTTCACTGGCCAAACTTGTTTTCCAGCCAAGCTGGAGATGCTGCTGTTCAGTTTCCAGCACAATTTTTCATGATGTTCTTGTGTTCTTTCCCCATCTCAGCATGTTGCTTCCTGTGACATTTTCCATAACATCTTCAACTAGTCATTAGCCTTGTGGGAATCAGAAGCAAATCGTCCCTCTGAAAGCAGACCACACAAAGAGAAGGCTGAAACACATTTCTGAGCTGTTCAACATAAACATACTGTCTTTCAGCAGGCACAAAGAACATCTCCTCCTCTTGCTCTTTTTCTGCTGTTCTCCTACCCTCTTGGGAAATGCAAAAACAAAACCAGAAAAACAAAAACAAGAACAGAAACAAAACCAAACCCCCACAACTTAAAAACCCGCCCAACCAACCAACATTGGTATTTATGGGGTGAAAAAAAGGACTTATTTGGGTGCAAGACACAAGACTTGGATATCACCCAAAGATCTGCACATCTGGGAAACACAGATGACACCAGTGCACACATTGTAAACCTTACTACTTAGAGACAGCCCCATGGTAACCCTTGAGGCCGTAAAGCTGAGTGTCAGGTGGTGTTCATTATCAAAGCTGTACCAGTTCCAGTGGAGATCTGCCCCTTCTGCACAGTTGATACTCCGGTCTTTGGCCACTGAACTTCTCCTGGGACACTGCCCTGCAACAACAGGAGACAGGTTGCTGTAGGTACCGGCACGTGGTCCCAACTGTGATTTTGAGGCATTGCACTTCTAGCTTCTAGTTGGGCAAGACAGTTGTGCACCCTGGGAAGAGCAGTGAGCAAGGCAGAAAGGACATTAGCACCCTGTGGCCTACATACAAATGGTAAAGTGAGGTAATTATGAGGTGCATTTTTCTGTAGAATGGTGCTGACCTGTGGAGACCAAGGTAAAATCTCCAAAATAAGATCACTTTACTACTTGCTCAGTGTTTAAGAGAAATACAATACTACTTCTGTGCTTAAATAGATACAAACGTCTCTCACTCCAAAGTCAAATGATCTGGCATGGAAGGAACTGTAAAGATCATCTAGTTACAACCACCTGCCACAGCAAGGCTTTCAGACAGATATTTCTTTGAACCATTCTGGAAATTTGCTACTGTTATGCTCAAAAACATATACTCCATCTTAGCTTGCACTGATAGGTTAGAAAAACTTCCATGTGTCACAGCCAGGAAAATATCCACATTTCATTAACTCTCCTGAAATCCCTCCTGGGACAAAAAAAAAACAAAAAAAAACACTCACACAAACCACTCAAAAACCAGCTACCCAGGAAAGACTTCATTGACAGCTGTCTGGAGATGCGACAGTGTGTGTCCAGGTGGCCAAGAAAGGCCAACAGCATCCTAACCTGGATCAGCAATGCCATGACCAGCAGGACCAGGAAACTGACCAGCCCCTGGCTGTGTCAGTGAGGACTGGCTGTAGTTTGTGCTATGCAGCACAAAGCTCTTGGCTAAGCTCTTTCACTGGGCCTGCCTGACTTTCTTCATTGAGTGAGCAGGTTGATTTGACCTGTATTGGAGTCTGGCCACTAAAAAGTTTGGAGTATAGAGACAGTTTGTGGACTTGGAAGGAAACAGGGAGCAAAGCCAACCACAAAGTTGTACCTCTGAGACAAATCTGGAAGAAGCTTCAGGGGACTCTTCCTTCAACTTTAACTAATCACCTTTGCAGAGCATCGGTCTTTGGAGATCAGAATAATGTTACTGTGCCAGGAATACGCTTTGTGCTAACTCTGCAACAGAGATGAGGTTAACCAAATTAGAAATTCAGGAAAAGATAATTAATCCTAAGATCTGCATAGATGCTTGCTAAAATTAGATTTTAATTAGTTTATCAAAAGTGTTTTCCCCACCTTCAGCCCTCGTAGTTCACTCTGCATACATAAAAATTATTCTGCCATTAAATTCCTTCACTGCCTCCAGGGAAGATCTACGGAGACAACAATAATTCCTGTAAAGCTACTGCTGCTTTTATTATGCCAGTGGTATTTTACATTTCTACTAATATCACTTACCAATCCTCAGATTTATTTTCCCACAGCCACATAGCTGTGCCAAAGACTGCTTACAAGGTGGAGCAAGGTGGTGTTGGTTCTCTTCTCCCTAGTAACAAGTGGCAGGATGAGAAGAAATGGCCTTAAGTTGCATCTGGGTATGTTTAGGTTGGATATTAGAAGGAACTCTAGTACAGGTACAGACCTGAGAGGAGTCACCAAGAAAGGTGGCGAGGTGGGAGACTTTCCACAAGGGCTTGTCATGATAGGACAAGGGGTAATGGCTTTGAGGGATATTTAGACCAGAGATTAGGGAGAAATTCTTTCCCTAAGAAGGGAAATTTAGGCTGGAAAAAGGGACATTTAAACTGGAGATTAGGAAGAAATTCTTTCCAGTCAGGCTGGTAAGACACTGGAACAGGTTGGGCAGGGAGGTTGTGGATGTTCAAGGCCAGGATGGACAAGCCCTTGAGCAACCTGGACTAGTGGAAGGTGTCCCTGCCCATGGCAGGGGGACTGGAATGAGATGTTCTTTAAGGTCTCTTTCAACCCAAACCATTCTGTGAGTTCTATGAAACTTCTTCCCCGGAAGGGTTGTTAAAGATGGGGAACAGAATGAATCCCCATCCATGGAGGTGTTGAAAAAAAGGCAGAGATGTGGTGCTGAGGGACATGGCTCTACCCAGGCTTGGCAGAATTAGATGATGGTTGGACTCAATGATTTTAAAGGCATTTTTCCAACTAAAACAATTCTATTATTGTCTCCTTTCACCCAGCCCAAGGGGGAGGCTTTTGTGGGGTTTGGGTGAGAACTGTTTGTCTGCTGTGCTCAGAGCTCAGTGCAGGTCTGCAGTAGCCATGCTCTCTCCTCAGTGCCCAACCTACAGAGCTCTTCCTCTGCTTCCAGTTGGGCAGAGGAAGGGAGGAGATGAAAGGCTTGCATATTTCTCTAGCATCCTGATGTAATTTCTAAGAGCCCTCTTAAAAGCAGCTGCTGCACATCAGGCACAAGAGCTGAGGAGGAAGCAGCACACACTGTACCACTTCTGCTTCCCATAGCAACAGCAGCAAAACATTGCAATTTTTTCCAGTTTGGGAAAAACATTTCCAGTTCCCTCCCAGTCTAAAGGTGCCATTAGAAATTACAAAACTCTTTCTCAGTATCAGTTTGATTTGCACAAACATTTCTTTGTAATCACAAGCAGATAGTGTGGAGGCTGCCCTCTTTGGCAAGGTGACTCTGGTGCTCAGACCACTGTTTGAAAATGCAGGAAGCAGGCATGCGGGGCAGAAGTGCTGTCACTCGTCAGCCCTGCAGCAGCTACAGAGGGCCCGTGATGGCATTCTTCTATTCACAGGCAGCAGTGGAAGGCTGATTTGCAACACTGTTCTAAACCCATCCCTTTGAAGTAAAAAACAAAACCAAAAGAAGAATAAAAAGCATACATAAAACTTCACAGCATTTTGTGTACTTCTGCAGAAGAGGCTTGAGTAGCTACTGCTCTGCATGCAAAAGCCTACACTTGAAGTCTCAGCAGTACTGCTGAAAGCCAAGAAGTCCTACTTTTCAAGAACAACACTTTGGGGGAGATGTCTGAAGAAATAACATCCTCATCCTAGCACCAGAAACACCTGAATGGCAGCTGTGTTCCATCTGGGGTGGGAGAGGAGGCTGGAAACCTGAGCCCCAGGTGTGCAGGGAAAGCTCCTTGGGGGAGGACACCCCAGGGCAGAGTTTATTTCACTCCCACTTCCTGCCCACAACCCTATTTAAAGGGCAGGTCAGTTCCTCTCTCTCTCTCTTGCTCCTGCTTTTGCCTCTGCACCATCTCCTTTGTTACCAAGATTCCTAACCGGGTGGCCAATCCTGCTACCTCCTGCATGCAAGAACGAATCCATCTCAATCCCAAGAATTCACTGCCACCCGCAGCAGAGCAGAGGGGCGGAGACACCTCCCTAGTCTGCTGTCCATGCTGCTTTTGGTGCAGCCCAGTACAGCTGGTTTCAGGGCTGCAGCCACACATTGCCAGCTCATGATGAGCTTCTCATCATCCAGCACCCCAATTCCTTTCCCTCAGCACTGCTCTCCATCTGTTCTCTGCCCAGGCTTGAAGCCTCCACAACTTCTCTGGGCAACCTGCTTCAGTTCCTCACCTTCTTAATGTCTCATCTGAATTGAGTTCCTACCAGTTTGAAGCCATTAGCCCTCACTCTGTCACTCCAGCAGTCCTGTAGTCCCCTTCAAATAGTGGCAGGTTGCTATGTCTCCCTGGGGCCTTCTCACCTCCAGGCTCAACAACCTCAGCTCTCTCAGCCTGTCTTCACAGCAGAGGTGCTTCAGCCCTCCTCTGGACCCTCTTTAACAACTCCATGTGCTTCTCGTGTTGGGGGCTCCAGACCTGGACACAGGGCTCCAAGTGGGGTATTATATCTTGCAGGATTTAATAACTACAGGACCCCGACAGTTGTCCCAAACAGCAGAGCAGAATTTTAAATGTCTGGGATCAAGATTTGTACACTCTTCATTAGCACAGAGGTCACCCATCTTTGCGTTCCCATCCCACTGACAGCTTATTACAGCTTCTACCAAAATGGGTATCTCTATCAACTTCACCTGCAGCAGAACACATCCAGGGGCATCTCGCTGCTGTTTGCAAGTGCATGGCAAAATGCCCTTGATGAGGCACAGGCACAACACCAGAAATAGTACTGACAGGACAAAAGTATCCCTAAAAGCACCGCCATGAAAATACACCCTAAAAGCAAGGTTGTTCATTACAATTGCATTTAGAATGCACACATGTACAATCACTAAATCTTCTCAGGCAAGTGAAACAAATCCACAACCTTCTCCCACAGCAGCACGACAGTTATGACTCACCTTTGGACTGGAAACTGCAGTCCAGGTCTATAAACGCTGCTGCTCGGCACCCGACGCCCTCCCAGCTATGGGATGTGCCTGTTAGTCAGGAAGAAATTACTCAGTTAGAGTGTGCATTTCCTTAGTTTGTCTCCATGACCTGTCTGCTTTTGCCATCTAAAGTCCTGCTGTTTATATTTTTCACTCTTACTGTGAACTGAATTCCTCTAAGTGTCACATTTCTTAGCTAAACCACACAGAGCAATGTGTCAGACAAGGAAACTGAGCTCCTTTGGGTACACCAGTGTGCAGAGATGGCTCAGTCAGAACATCAAGCTTGGTTTAGGAGAGACACACTCTTAACGGATGAAGGAAAGGTTCTGAGTGTTCTCTACGTGGCCTTTATCTGACTTTAGTAAAGCCTTCGACACCGTGTCCCACAGCATCCTCCTGGAGGAATGGCTGCTTGTGGCTTGGATGGGTAAAAAGCTGGCCCCAAGGAGGGGTAGGGAATGAAGTTAACTCAATTGGCAGCCAGTCACAAGAGGCGTTACCCAGGACTCACTGCCGTGATGAGGGGATGGAGGCATGAGCAGCAGATTTGCAGAAGCTAACAAGCTGGGAGGGTGAGCTGATCTGTTGAGGGTAGGAAGGCTCTGCAAAGGGACTTGAACAGACTGGATCAATGCATCAAGGCAAAACCTTTGAGGTGCCTTCCATCCTAAACCATTCTATGATTGTATAGGGGTTTGAACCGGCAGAGGGGAGATTGAAATTGGATGTTAGGAGGAAGTTAGGTGGTGAGACACTGGCACAGGTTGCCCTGGAGGGCAACACAACCTTCCTGGAGGTGTTCAAGACCAGGTTGGATATGGTCTTGAGCGACCTGTGGTGGGGGGTTGGAACTGGATAGGCTTTGAGGTCCTTTCCAACACAAACCATTCTATGATTCTAAAATACAGGAAGCTTAATGAGGACAAGTGCTGGGTCCTGCACTCAAGTCACAAGAACCACATGAATGATACAGGCTTGGGACAGAGTGGCTGGAAACTGCCCAGTAGAGAAAGACCTGGGAGTGCTCACTGACAGCCAACGGAGGTTGACCCAGCATGTGCCCAGGTGTCCAAGAAGGCCAACAGCATCCTGGCCTGGAGCAGCAATAGTGTAGCCTGCAGCAGCAGGGCAGGATTGTCCCCCTGGAGTCAGCACTGGTGAGGCCACAGCTTGGGTCCTGGATTGGGTTGTTTGCCTCTCATTGCAGGAAGGACACTGAGGTGCTGGAGCAGGCCCAGGGAAGGGCAGCGAGACTGGGAGCACAGCTCTGGTGAGGAGGGAACTCGGGTTGGTTAGTCTGCAGACGAGGACGCTGAGAGGAGACCTCATTGCTCTCTGCAGTTCCCTGAGAGGAGACTGGAGTGAGTTGAGTGCAAGTCTCTTCTCCCTTGCATCAGGTGATAGAGAGGAAATGGTCAGAAATTATGCTAGGAGAGATTTAGGTTGGATATTAGGATAAAATTAATTCCTGCAAGAGTGGTGAGATGTTGGAACAGGCTGCCCAGACACCCAGGGACAGAAAAGAAGAAACAGTCTCAAGCTGTGCCAGGGTATGTTCAGGCTGGGTATTAGGAAGAAGTTCTACACAGCAAGAGTGATTGGCATTGGAATGGGCTGCCAATGGAGCTGGTGGAGTCCCCATCCCTGGAGGCGTTTAAAAGGAGGCTACATGAGGCACTCAGTGCCATGGGTTAGTTAATGAGAAGGTTAGGTGATAGGTTGGACTCAATGATCCTAGAGGTATTTTCCAACCTGGTTAATTCAGTGATTCTGTGGTGGAGCTACCACCCCAAGGAATATATGGACATGGTGCTTTGGGACATGGTTGTGGTGATGTTAGTTTGATGGTTGGGCTCAATGACCTTAGAGGTCTTTTCCAGCTGAAACAATGTTTCAAAAAAAACCAAAACCTAATGTTCAAAAACTAATGTTTTAGCATCTGCAGAAGAGAGCAATACCTTGCTGAACAATGAGAGAGAGATTTCCTGTAAAATGCATTTCATGACTGCCAGGAGCCAGAGAGCCCCTTGGGATTTACAAACAAAACACATGAGTGCAGTACTTGAGTTATTTTCTTATACTACCTGCTGTTCAGTTACATTAGTGCAAACAAATGAAAAAGACATTTAATCATAATTCCTTAAGAGGGAAAAAAATGTGCCTCAACCAAATTCTTGGGTGATCATCAACTGAACTACTGAGAATGATTATTTTGCTGTTTATAAGGCATGGGCAGTAACACCAGGATTTGCAGACTGTTCAATTGCTTTCAATTTCCATCAGAGAAACAACTCAGGGGAAAAATTAAAGCTTTCCCTTAAAGCTGTGGGTAAATGAGCAGACCACTGGAAAATTGTTTCCTAAGCTTAACTGAAAATTACCTTTTAGCAGCTTTGTTTCCATCACATAGCACAACTAAATAAAAATGCAGGGATCAGAGGACTGCAGAATACTGGGGGCTTAAAGGGACCTCCAGAGTTCACCAAGTCCAAGCCTCCTGCAAGGCAGGACTACTTAGGGCAGGTGACTCAGGAACAGATCCAGGTGGGTGGGGAATGGCTGAGAGCAGACGTCATTCTTCCCAGGCATCACAGGATGCTGGGGAAAGAGGCAGATGATAACTGACCTGTTCCTGATTTCTCTGGACCATCTATGAGTCCCTTCCAGGGCTCCTCCTCTTGGCAGGCGTGGGCAGGATGTCTTGCAATGTGCAGCCCCAGCACGGAGCTCAGGCCTATGGCCTGGAGGCGTTTAAAGCTCCTTCCTGGTGAACTCCAGGCAGTTGTTTGCAGGCAGCTCCGGATGCAGCAAGGCAGTGAGGCAGAACTCTGCCAGAAGCAGAGAGCAATGGCAGCAGGCATTCTCACCACTCTCACTGGAAAGAACTTCTTAATACCCAGTCTAAACCTCCTCCTTCCCAGGTCAAAGAGCCTCATCCTGTCATGACGAGCCCTCGTAAAAAGTGTCTCCCCAGCTTTCTTGTAGCCCCCTTTAGCTACTGGACCAATAAAGTCTCCCTGGAGCCTTCTCTTCTCCAGGCTGAAGAGCCTCAATTCTCCCAGCCTGTCCCCGCAGCAGGGCTGCTCCAGCCCTCTGATTATCTCTGTGGCCTCCTCTGGACATGCTCCAGCAGTTTAATGTCCTTCTTGTGTTGAGGGCCCCAGAACTGCATGCTGCCAGTGAGAGTGGTGAGACACTGGCACAGGTTGCCCAGGGAGGCTGTGGATGCCTTCTCCCTGGATATGTTCAAGGCCAGGTTGGACCTGGGCTAGTGGGAGGTGTCTCTGGCCATGGCAGGCAGGTTGGAACTGGATGAGCTTTGAGGGTTCTACACTTTGGCCACAAGAACCCCAGGCAGTGCTACAGGCTGGGGACAGAGTGGCTGAGAGCAGCCAGGCAGAGAGGGAGCTGGGGGTGCTGGGAGATAGGAGCTGAAGAGGAGCCAGCAGTGTGCCCAGCAGAGCCAATGGCATCCTGGGCTGGAGCAGGAGCAGTGTGGGCAGCAGGAGCAGGGAGCTTATCCTGTCCCTGTGCTCAGCACTGCTCAGCACACACCTTGAGTGCTGTGTCCAGTTCTGGGCTCCTCAATTCAAGAGAGATGTTGAGGTGCTGGAAGGTGTCCAGAGAAGGGCAGCAAGGCTGGGGAGGGGCCTGGAGCACAGCCCCAAGAGGAGAGGCTGAAGGAGCTGGGGGTGTGCAGCCTGCAGAAGAGGAGGCTGAGGGCAGAGCTCCTTGCTCTCTGCAGCTCTCTGAAGGGAGGTTGTGGCCAGCTGGGGTTGGGCTCTGCTGCCAGGCAGCCAGGGACAGAAGGAGGGGACAGAGGCTCAAGCTGTGACAGGGCAGGTTCAGGCTGGATGTTAGGAGGAAGTTGTTGGCAGAGAGAGTGATTGGCACTGGAATGGGCTGCCCAGGGAGGTGGTGGAGTCCCCATCCCTGGAGGTGTTCAAGCCAAGCCTGGATGGGCACTGAGTGCCATTGGCTAGTGCTCGGGGATAGGTTGGACTGGATGAGCTTGGAGGTCTCTTACAGCCTGCCTGGTTCTATTTTCTATGATTCTATGATACAATTTACTGTGAGTTTCTTAGTTCACCTTAATTTCAACACAGGGAAGAAAACATCAAGAAAGGGTTAATGGATTAATATAACAGGAATCAGCCTAAAATAAGGTTGTAGATAGTGAGCTAAAAGCAAAAAGCTATGACAATCAGGTAAAGACCCTCAAGAGAGGCTCCCCGGAGCCTGCTGCTTGAATCTCCATCCCTGGAGGTGCTAAGGGGCATGGCAGGCCATGGGACCAGAGTTAGGTAATGGTTGGACTCAATGATCTTAAAGGTCTTTTCCAATTGTGACTGGAAGAATTCTATGATTCAACAAAACAGTGCCAATCAGGCAGCAGGAGTGGATAAACCACCTAAATGCAGCTACATTTTTGCAAGTTGTTCACATTTCAGCCTTTTTTCCAGGTATTTTTCCACAGTATTTGGGACTTTAAAAAATGGTGGCAGAAGCATTACACAAAAAGCTTCTGATTTCACCACTGGGAGGGCTGCCAAGATCAACAACGTTGCTGAGCTGTATTAAGATTTACAAATGCAGCTCCTTTATTGAAGTGCTCTGATAAGCCCTTAAGCTTTCTGTGTATCCAGGCTAAAACCACAAGTTTTGGATCTCTGGGTGGTTTAAAACACAAACTTCAATGCAGTAAGGTGAAAGTTCTGGTTTGAGAGGCTTCTATCAGAGCAAAATTCTCTGGAAGCCTCTCAAGTGAGAGAATTTACTTACTAGGCAAATGAAGCAGGGCCCACAGCTCACTGACAGTGATGCACCAAAACCCACCAGAATAAGGGGAGCAAGGGGTAAATAAATAAAACTCGAAACTGCCAGAACAACAAAAGGGATTGCAGGTCACAATAAACAAATGTGCTGCAAATAAATAAGATATAAGGGAATTAGGTAAAGAGTAGGTATTAAAAGGAGGAGTATTGAAGTGGAAGGAAGCACTTTGGCAGAGTTGTTGGGTAGCCTGGTTGGAGGCTGAGGTTACTGCCACTGTTCCCTCTCCAAGGTGAAGAGGAGAGAGTTCACTGCACCATTGTAGAACACACAAACACAACTAGCAGGTCACTACTGTTCTCCTTCAGCTTTTGAAAGGCAACAAGAAGTGATTGCCCTGTGTCAGAGGGAGCAGTGACATGCTGGAGGTCAAGGGAAAAGCCACAGGCATGACTCTGCAGACATTTTTCCTACCTGCCCTCTAACCTTTTAGCTGTGCTCTGTTGCAGTACATTACTAAAGATTGTTGTGTAAACAACATTCAGATGCTAGAGATGAGAGCCCTGGTTCTTGAGGGGGATGAGAAGCTTCTGAAAGTTGTGTCATGATACACACCACAGTTCAGAGACATTACACGGGTTTGCTCTCCATAAGCAATTCTCAGCCAAGTCATTTCAGTCTAAAAGTCATAATCAGCCAAGCTTCAAGGAGTTTCAAAGATATTTAGCACCTTTAAATCATAGAATTACAGAATTGTTCCATTGTCCAGAGGGACCTCAACAGGCTGAAGAGGTGGGCAAAAGCCAACCTCATGCGTACAAGGTCCTGCAGCTGGGTCGAGGCAATGCCAAGCACCAATCCAGGCTGGGCAGTGACTGGCTGGAGAGCAGCCCTGAGGAGAGGGACCTGGGGGTGCTGGGGGAGGAGAAGCTGAAGATGAGGCAGCAGTGTGCACTTGCAGCCAGAAAGCCAAGCAGAGGCTGTGCTGCAGCAGGAGCAGTGTGGGCAGCAGAGCCAGGGAGGTGATTCTCCCCCTCTGCTGAGAGCCCACCTGGAGTAGTGCATCCAGTGCTGGAGCTCCTGGGACAAGAGGGATGTGGAGATGCTGGAGGTGTGCGGAGAAGGGCCCTGAGGATGCCCAGAGGGCTGCAGCAGCTCTGCTGTGAGCACAGACTGAAAGAGTTGGGGGTGTGCAGACTGGAGGAGGCTCCCAGGGGACCTTCTGGTGGCCTTCCAGGATCTGAAGGGGGCTACAAAAAAGCTGGGGAGGGACTTTTGAGGCTATCAAGGAGCGACAGGACTGGGAAGAATGGAGCAAAGCTGGAGGTGGGGAGATTGAGGCTGGCGATGAGGAGGAAGTTCTTCAGCATGAGAGTGGTGAGAGCCTGGAATGGGTTGCCTAGGGAGGTGTTTGGGGCCAGATCCCTGGAGGTGTTTTTGGCCAGGCTGGCAGAGGCTGTGGGCAGCCTGACCTAGGGTATGGTGTCCCTGGGCATGGCAGGGGGGTTGGAACTGGCTGTCCCTTCCAACCCTGACTGATTCTATGATTTTATGTTTTCTCCATTTAGGCTTTGCCTGTTGCCCACTGCCCAAGACTTAAAAGCTTCATATACAAGGATGCCCCTCACTAAGTAAAACTGTATCTAATTTCAGATCCTAACCAGCAAGCACCCTGGTTAAAATGACAAGGTTCCCCTTAAATATGGCTCTATTGCCATGGAGACAACATGTCTGAGATGCCACCTGTCTCTCTGACATTTGCATGCTTCGCTGCAGTTCTAAATTCACCAGGTATCTCATGACACCTTGACACAATCTGTTTTACAAGGGCCACAACACAGCTTGGAGCAGCAGCTAAGCAAACTGCCCAGAGTGCTCTTTCCTCTCACTACCTTCTTACCTTGGCTGCACATTGGCCTTTGGATTTATTCACAGAATGGTTTGGGTTGGAAGGAACCTTAAAGCTCATCCAGTTCCAAGCCCCTTGCCATGGGCAGGGACACCTCCCTCTAGACCAGGTCACTCAAGGCCGCATCCAACCTGAACACTTCCAGGGAAGGAGATCCACAACCTCCCTGGGCAACCTGTTTCAGTGGCTCACTACCCTCACTGTAAAGAATTTCTTCCCAGCATCCAGTCTCAATCTACTCTTCCCAAGTTTCAATCCATTCCCCCTAGTCCTATCACAGTTCAAGCATTTGCAAAAGATTCCTCCCAGCTTTCTTGTAGGCTACTTCAGTTACTGGAAGACCTCTTGAAGCATTTTTGCTCCTGCATTTACCTAGAGACTGCAGCTGTTGCCTATCCCATGCCTGTCTTCTCATTCTCCCCCTCCAATGGTAACTCACTTTACCTCCCATGGCTATCTGCCCATTGAGATTGCTCATGCTATGCAAGACTTTACATGCATGTATAAAACCTCTGTACACACTTCAGGCATTTTGTGACCTCAGACACCTTTCCACAGTAAAACAGATTGCCTAACATTAAAAAAAAAAAAAGAGAAAAACAAAAATGCAAATCACAGAACTGGGGCTGGAATCACCTAGTTCAACTCCCCTGGTAAAGCAGTGTCACCCACAGCAGTGTGCAGGCAGACTGCAGGTCTCTCCAGAGAAGGAGACTCTACAGCCTCTCTGGGCAGCCTTCTCCAGGGCTCCAGCACCCTGACAGCAAGGAATTTTCCCCCCATGTTTAGGAGGAACTTCCTGTGTTCTAGTCCATGCCTCAACAAAGCCAAACTGGACATGTCACCGTGGGAGTGAGGGACAAAGACAGAAAGACAAAGATTCATGACCCCCATCAGGCATTCCTTGTTCGTAGCAGCAGCCTTTTATAAGCAGCTCTGTAAGTGATGGAACACAGAACTGGGTAGCACATTGCTTGTAATGTTCTTGCCGGGTGGCACTGAGGCTCTGGCAGTCCTACCACAGGCTACTCTCAGTTCTCTGCTCCAAGTTTGCTGTGCTTCTCTGCAAGCATGATCAAGTTACACCTAGTGCAAGGAGCATGCAGCAGCCACACTAAATGGGAAAGCCATCCTTGGGAGCAGGAAGAGGCACAGGACAACAAAACACCCAAATAAGATACACCACCAAGAAGCTCAATTCCCCTCAGCAAACTTCCCCTTTTATACCGAGTGTGATGCCTGTGGTCTAGGATACACCTGGAGGCAGCTCAGCTCAGCTGTGCTGCCTGACTCAGCTGATGATGGCCTGCAGCCCACAGCTGGTTTGGCAGCACCAAGAAGTATAGATGTCAAAGTTTTACACCGGTGCAAGCCTGCCTTACTCTCGATAGCAAAGCTACCTTCAGTAAGTGGGTTACAGCCCCACTGAGGTAGCACATGACACAGAGTGAGTGACACAAAGCACAGGGTGAGGATATCAACTAAGGGTACTTAGTTCTGAAAGGGTTGCAGCCAAAAAGAACATTGAGTTACACTCAAAATTACATGATCCATCAGCTACCAGAAAGAGCTGCAACACTCCAACCCTCTGCTATTGAACACACATTTATCTCAGAAGCTCTATTTGGCACTGACCTAGGAGAATGGCCTGCCTGTCTCTGCCATTTCTGCATTAGCCCAGACCATCTCTCAGATGCTGTTAAGACTTAATAGCCTGGGAGTCCAGGGTCAGCAATAATCATTTACTCATAAAGGCGAGCATAAGATATTTCACCTCCAGGAATGATGTAATGAAGTACTGTAGCAAGCTGTAAGACAGAGGCAAAAGACTGCATTAAAGATCCCACATAATGGCCATTGGTTAGTGATACCTCAGGCACCCCCATCACATGGTGTGGAAGAGTTCATCTGTAGGGCAAGGTTTAGATTTCAGAGCTCCTCCAGCTGCAGAACTCAAAGAAGACATTGTTAGGACAGTCCCATCACAGGTGTATTCTGTCTTATGAGCAGCAAGGCAATGTCTCAGGCACTGTGGTGTGGATAGCTGATAATATTTTCCCGCAGCCACAGTGCATAAGCAGCAAGACTCCCAAAGATGAGGCAATATGCTGGTAACCAGCATGGCTTCACTCGGGGCAAATCGTGCCTGACGAATTTGGTGCCCATTTATGATAGTGCTACAGCAGCAGTGGATAAGGGGAGAGCAACTGATGTCATCTACCTAGACTTGTGTAACACGTTTGGCATTGTCTCACATGACATCCTGGTCACCAAACTGGAAAAGTATGGACATGAGGGATGGGTTCTTGCCGTGGGCTCTTGCTCTTGGAAGATTGCTGTCTGGGCTGCACATGCACAGACAACTCCAGACCAACCTTCCAGTAGGTGAAGGTGGCCTACAAGAAAGCTGGGAGGGAGCTTTTACAAGGGTTTATAGTGATAGGATGAGAGGGAATGAATTGAAGCTGGAGGAAGGGAGATTTGGAAGAATTGAGAATAAATTCTTTACAGTGAGGGTGGTGAGACACTGGCACAGGTTGCCCAGGGAGGCTGTGGCTGCCTCCTCCCTGGAGGTGTTCAGGATCAGGTTAGATGAGTCCTTGAGTGACCTGTTCTAGTGGGAGGTGTCCCTGCCCATGGCAGGAGTTTGGAACTGGATGAGCTTTAAGGTCCCTTCCAACCCAAACCATTCTGATCCTATGAAGAAGAAGACCTTATAAATGGTATGAGCACAAGGAATCTGACCCTGCAAATCACAGCTAAGATGCCTTAAACACTGCCAGAACAAGTCTCTTACCCAAACTGTAATACAAGTAGGACAGTGACACCTGCCTTCTTCGGCTGGCCTGGCTTGCAGGGAGATGAAGAAGCTTCCTGTACTGCTTGCAATACACAAGGAAAGAATTCCCTCCTGCTAACCATAGTGTGCAATGTGTGAGGTGAGCTCTAGAAGGCTCACTGCTCTTTTAGAGCACTAATGAAGCATCCTCTTGAGTTGCGCATGAAAAAGTACAGCAAAATATATTAACTTTATCATAGAGTTTGTTGGCAGCACTTCTGTAAATCAATTGATGGCGACAGTCAGAGGAGCAAGCCTTAAACTCACAGCTGATAATCTACAACTTGTGGAGGACTAAGGAAATGATGCCAAATGCCTGAGGACAGGCATGAAAGGAAAGTCAGTCTTAGGGGTTGGAGCAGAGCATCTCTAAGGTGCTCTCCAACCTAAGCCATTCTATGATTCTGTGATCATCTCTTTTGGATTTTCTCATTACTAATGGCTTCAAACCACACATGAAGGCCTGATCTATCCTCTTCTTGCTCTCTCCTTACCCAGCTGATTTCCACCCTGCAGTAGCACTTTGCCACTCTTTCCATGCAAACAATTATTGTACCTAACACCCATCACACACGTGCTTCACATTTCACAAACTGATTCACTCTTCAAACCTTCTGGGATATTAATTATTTTTTGCCTTCAGTGTGTGGGTGTTCCCCAGGAGTCTTTTGATAATTCCCCACTCTTTGTCTCTTCATCCTTGGCAACCAGTATTTTTATCTCCATTCATGGTGCATGCCATTGTTTGTCAGCTGACAAGCCTTTGTATTCCATTTTCTCATCCTTTCTTCTTATAGATCTGTGATTTTACCTCTGCTTTTTTTTGCTTTTTTTCCTTCTCATTTTCCCATGGATGACATGAAAGCTATGACTACCAAAATGTTATTCACCTTAAAGCACGTGCGCAGCTCCAACCGATCCTGCAGAAGGACACTGAAGAGGCAGGGCTGGAGGTCAGTGCCAACAGGAGATAACAGCATGCTTGAGTTGGCCAGAGGTTTGCTGGAGAGAGGCTGTGCTCTCTGCCTCCACTTGTTCTCTCATTTCTGAGGCATCTGCCCATAGGTGAAAAGAGCAACTCACTTCAGCCTCAGAAGAACTAACACCAGCCAAGGCTTATGGAATAAACCAAAAGCTGATTTCATCCTAATAGCAGCCTGTGCTAATGGAGGGGGGGTTTAAGTTACAGAAGAGGTTTAGAAGTTTGACGTTATTTATCCTTCTTGCTCATGATTCAAGAGCAAGATGGAGGTGTTTTGGTTACTGTACCCTTACTGTACTTAATGTGGCTACCAAAGTTGTGTACCCAAGAACTTCGCTGAGTTCTCCTTGATGACTCCTGTGACAAAAGCAAGAAAATAATGATTCTGTAGAAGAAAACTGAAGCACTGAGATCAAGGTTCACAAATGTAGAGAGGGAAATTAGAGGCAGTGCAAACATAGTGGCATACACAAACTGTCCAGGCAGCAGCACTTCCTCAGAACAGATGCTCCTTGTTCTGCACAATTCAAAGGGCTCAGGTTTTTCTCATTATGTTTTCAGCAACAGGAATGGGTCCTGGCTGTAGACCAGGCTGTAAGAATCATAGAATATTTTAAGCTGGAAGGGACCTCAAAGCTCAGCCAGTTCCAACCCTGCTGTGCCATGGGCAGGGACTCCCACTAGAACAGGTTGCTCAAGGCCTCATCCAGTCTCTCCTCACAGGGCCTGTCCCATTGCAACCAATATCCATGCTTCTTTGGGGGCTGAGCCTAAGGGATTTGGTTGTCCCAGACCATCTGTTTAAATGCATGCCCTGACCAATGGCTTCCTGGCAGTTTCTTACCTATCACTCCCTCTTCATTCTTTCTCCCCTTGTATGCCTCCTCTCTAGTGCTTCACAGTTCCTTCTGGTTTATCTTTATTCTCACCTCATGTATCTTCAGGTTCTCACCCAAGCTATCCCTTCACCCTGGAGCATGTGAGTGGCTGCTTACTTTGATTTTGATCCTTTTTCACACATGATTGATGCTTGCCCTTTTCTAACATGATTCTTGATCTTTCCACCATCATGACAGTAGATAAAACAAAAGCTTCTGACAGGGCACTTAGAAGAGATAAAAGATTGAACTTGGCAGAAAGTCCATTTCTCTGCCTCTTTCCTTCTCAGTGGGTTTTGAAATATTTCATCACCTGCATGACAACAGAAAAAGCCTCTCTGAAGCTGTTGCACTACATGTCAAGGTGACTGAGACCAGGATACAGCTGTAAAATCAGCTCTTATCTTTCCTAATATAACATGTGTTACTAGGTCTAACTATTTTTATTTCCAAATGGGTTCATAAATCAAGCAAACAGCACTTACCAGAGCACTCTCATATAGGGAAGCTACTTGCCAAGCTACTTGCTTCATATTTGCGTGGTTGGGGCCACATGGCTGGAGGTGTTTGCAGCCAGGCTGGCAGAGGCTGTGGGCAGCCTGAATCTAGGGTAGGGTGTCCCTGGGCATGGCAGGGGGGTTGGAGCTGGATGGTCCTTGTGGTCCCTTCCAACCCTGACTGATTCTATGATTCTATTTCACTTGCTCACAAGCGCTTTTATTTAGCTTTTAAATGCCACTATTCCAAATGCTACTGTTCCAGATGCTTTAAGGAATAAGTAGTTCCAAGTGTTGGGCCAAACTCAAGAGTTCTTGGTTCTTCCTGAACCCTTGATATCCCAAATACAAAGGGAGCTGCTAAAGGTTACATTAAACAAAAGATATCAGAACACAGTCCAATAAATTGTCCTTAGAGAGTTTGCTCTCCACAAAGTTATCATGGCTCTGTATCTGCCTTGACAGAAACTACCTTTAAAGCGTCTGGTTTATACACTTTGATTTTTCCTGGATCCTCTCAGGAAACAAGCAGATTGTGCTGCAGGTACCTCCCATGGTCCCTATGTTTCCAGCTCAGCGTAACCCCTGAATCACAGAAGCATTACAGCTGGAAAAGTCCAACAATTACCTAACCAGACCAAGTGTGGTAAACCCTGTCCCTCAGCAACCCATCTTTGCCTCTGAGAAACAGCTCCTAGAATAGGGATTCAGCCTGTGCCAGTCTTTGAGAATCCTTTCAGAGAAGAACTTTCTTCTAACATGCAAACTAAACCTCCCCTGGTGCAACTTGAGGGCATCCATTGGCCCTCCAGAATAAATAGCAAACTCTCATTACATTTCTTCTTGCTACACTCTGTGAATATTATTTTATGCTCAACATGATATCGTTTTGGTTAATTTCTTAATTGAGAAGATGCTAAATGTCATGATGTGAGGCTGCACATTTCTGACATCACACATCTGGTCTATGTGTCATGTCAGGAAGTCAGGCTCCTGTGGTGGGAACTCTACCAACTCATGTCAGAAAAAAAAGAAAGGGGAGGGGGGTGGGTAGGAAAAAAGTCTCTTGTGACCAAAGCACAAAGTAAATGGCTTCCTGCAGGCAGAGTTCAAACAACAGAACAAGGTTTCCTGGATAGCAGTGCTATTTCTGTCGGTCTCTGCTGCTCTCTGTGACTGCTAGAAGGTGCCCTAAGACTTCCCAGAGATAGATCATGGCTCAGTGACAGGCCTGGGAGTCAGCCAACATCTGGCAACACAACCTGGAGGTGGTGTGCTGAGGAGAAGCAGACAGTCTCTGTTTTAAGGAAGGAAAGCAGAAAATATTGACTCCTTTGCAGATGAGCCTTAGAGATTAAAAGAGTCAGCAGGGAAGCTAACACTGATCTGTTCTTTTGACAGCTCCTGCCTGCCATCCCACTGCTGGCAATGTACCTCAGGCACAGTTGTGTCCTGACAGAGATCAGATGCTCAGAAGTGAAGTTGGTGACACACAGCCTGTTGATTGTTGCTGTCAACAGTAACAAAAACCTCCTCTCACAGTGGAAGAGGAAGTCTTTTTGGTCAAAAGCTTGTTTAGATCCTGGAACCAACTTCTTCCTTTAAAACTTCTATAACGGCCACTGTCTCCAACTGCTCATCTTTGCCTGCTCCTCTTTGAGCATGACATGGATGCTGAGGTGCTGGAAGGTGTCCAGAGAAGGGCAGCAAGGCGGGGAGGGGCCTGGAGCACAGCCCCAAGAGGAGAGGCTGAGGGAGTTGGGGGTGTGCAGCCTGCAGAAGAAGAGGCTGAGGGCAGAGCTCATTGCTCTCTGCAGCTACCTGAAGGGAGGTTGTGGCCAGCTGGGGTTGGGCTCTGCTGCCAGGCAGCCAGGGACAGAAGGAGGGGACAGAGGCTCAAGCTGTGGCAGGGCAGGTTCAGGCTGGATGTTAGGAGGAAGTTGTTGGCAGAGAGAGTGATTGGCACTGGAATGGGCTGCCCAGGGAGGTGGTGGAGTCCCCATCCCTGGAGATGTTTAAAAGGAGCAGCAGTCCCTCATCAGGTTGAGCAGATGGATCTTTGTATTTTGTGCCAGAGGATGTTTTTGAAAAGCTTTGCAGTGAACTTAAGTTGGTGTGGAACCAGGACCATCATTCACCTGGTGGAGATGGTATCTTTGTATCTACCACAGATGGCAGGCAAATGGATCTGTAAGAAGCAAGGAATTCCTGAGTGCTCCTAAGCTATTGAACTAGACAAGTTCAAGGAGCCCTTGCACTGAGGTGCAGCTCAGCTTCCCAGTCTGCTTTCTGGTGATAAAATCCTCTTGCTCTAGCACAGCCTCAGCTTCCAGAAAATAACCTCAGCCAACTATAAAGGCTTCTTAGAAGCAGTAGGAGTTGGGAAGAAGTAAGAGTTTTCTATGAGTGCTGTTAAGCTCACTGAAAGAGGACAGTAAAAAGAACAAAAGCTATGAGAGGCAAGAAGTTTCTGCCCATCTCTGCTTGCCAAAGAGATAAAGATAATTCATCCTAAAGTCCTGGGCTCTTATTCCTGGCCATTCAGGCACTAGGGAAGGGAAAGAGCTTTAAAGAAATCCATTACTGTTAGCCTTTCTGGTACAATTTCCGTGTACTCTGTCATCAGCATTTTTCGGTAAGCCAGTCAAAAGAAGAAATATACAAACCCATCCTGTGAGAAACCAAGACTTTTGGCATGAACCACATTTAAAATAAAAGGGAAGGGAAATACATTTCAATATAACTCTAATTCTTAGCCACATCCAGAAAGAAAAATACAGCCATAAAAACACATTTATCTTCTTGTTCATTGAAAGCTACACCGAGTACTGCAAGCTATTAAAGGCAGCAGCAAAGCTGATGAAGGGTCTGGAGCACAGAGTAGAGCCTGAGGGAACTGGGGTTGTTTGGTCTGGGGAAGAGGAGGCTGAGAGGAGATCTTATTGCTCTCTACAACTACCTCAAAAGAGGTTGGAGTGCAGCCAGTGATGGCTGCTTCTCCCAGGTAACTACCACCAGGACAAGAGGTAATGGCTTCAGGCTTTGCCAGGGGAGATCTATATTGGAGAGTGGTAAAAAATATTTCCTACAAGAGTGCTCAGGCATTGGAAGAGGCTGTCCAGGGAGGTGATGGAGTCACCAGCCCTCCAGATGGTCGAGAAATGAGTAGGTGGACATTGCACTTTTGACCATGGTTTAGTGGTCATGGAGGTGTTGGGTAGGAGGTTGGACTCAGTGATCTTAGAGGTCTTTTCTAACCTTAATGGTTCTGTCAGGCTAGATGCCTTTTACTGTGGATTAAATGTTTATTCTGTTGAACTGAAAGAAGAAACTTGCAGCAAAGAGCAGAATTTGGCTCCACAAAATGCTTTGACAGTGTATCCCAAGTCAGTGTGCCTCTTACAGACAGCAGATGGATCCCATTTTGATTTAGTACTTGTGTGATGAAATGTGACTCTCCTACCCTACATTTTCATGTATTTATTCACCTCCTCTCCTCTTTTCATTATTTCACGTATGAGTAGTTTTGTCCACATTGATATTATTTTATTCTATATTATTTGTGGAGACAACTCAGCACAGCTAAGAGAGATAAATCAGAGTGAAGGTTCTAGTTAAACACATTCAGCCTGCCAAATCTAATGAGATGTGTTCTGTACCCAGTGTTGTCCCTCTGCTCAAAAAGGTCATTCAGGGCCTTAGGAGAGGGAGAACATTCATTCAGTCCCAGGTCAGCAGCTGCTGACCTGATAACCTCATCAGCTTTAAGGTTTAAAACAGCTATTTTTAAAAGGTGGTTAGAATTTAGAGGGCATGGAGAACCACCCTTGACTTGCTGGCCACACTCTTCTTAAAGCACCCCAGGAGGCCAACAGCCTTCTTGGCCACTGCTGGCTTATGATCCATTTGCACACAGCTGTACGACAAGCCTTGGTTCAGCTTCACCTGGAGCAAAGCCTAAGCTGAGCAGCTGCAGTCTGCAGGGTCTGGTGGGTGCCAGATGAGATGAGATGAGATGAGATGAGATGAGATGAGATGAGATGAGATGAGATGAGATGAGATGAGATGAGATGAGATGAGGAGTGTGGGACCATGTGCATTTGAGAAGTATGGAAGAGAGGTGTTTTTCATCCCTTCTGACCTGCATCTGCAGCAGCTCCTGGCACAGCAAGTTTGGGTCTAATAGTGTTGAGTATGTCAACAGTCGGGCACTAACCTGAGAGCAGCCACTTGGTGTTTCCGTGCCATGCTGTGCTGTCAGCAAGGGCTTGCTGGCTGACATCTGGTGTTTGGCCGAGGCTAGCAGGACACTCAAGGGCCAAAGTGACAGAAAGAAGTCACTGAAATGGTCCTCTGGATGCAACTCCTGGCAACTGCACCTTAACTAAGTGCTGCAGAGCCAAGGTAATCCCCTTCTCTGGCTTGCAAGCACATCTGCTTCATGGTGTCAGCATCCTCAATCCTTTCCTGTGCTTTTGGTAGCACTAGAATTACCCAAGCTTGTCCTCTGTCCAGAAAGACCTGACTTTCCCCTCCTCTATACTGTTACACTCTTCAATGGTCAGGCACAATCAATACTAGGCTTTAAAGCACCAACAAGAAGGGGACAGACATTTTAGCCTGTTGTGACAGGACAAGGGGTAATGGTTTAAACTAGAAGAGGGAAATTCACACCAGAAAGAAGAAAGCTTTTACAGTGAGGGTGGTGAAATAGTGACCCAGGCTGTCCAGAGAGGTGGCAGATGATCCATTCCTGGGACCATCCCAGGCCTGGTTGTTGGGGGCTTTGAGCATCCTGCTCTAGTTGAAGATGTCCTTGCTCACTGTGGGGAGTTGGACTAGATGATGTTAAGGGGTTCCTTCCAACCTAAAGATTTCTGTGATTCTATGATCCAGACCTGGCAATGACTGGGATAACACAGTGAGTATTTCTTGAGTAACTCAGCAAACAAACTATTCACAAACCACATTCTTTTGTCTCTTCATAATGAGTTATAGCTCTGGATAAATCTTTTCCATTTCAAGATGCAGGCTTCTCAGTCTAATTACCTTCTCTGGAAGGATCTCTACTTCTTTTTCTTTTTTACTATGTGAATCAGTTGGGCTTAACAAACAAGTAAGAAGCATTTGTCCTAAGTTTGTATTTGTATTACCCCTACCTCTCCAGTCCTTGCACCCTCAAAGCAGGTCCAGTTCTTCTCAGTTGGGCCTATACACATCACATAGAGACCCAAGTATGTTAGGTACAGCACCAGCAAGAGAGAAAAACAGTAAGACAAGTACCAGAACTCTCTCTTTGACTGCACAGCGGTTCCTGAGCAATATCTGTGGTCAGACTCATGTCAGTCCCCACCTAGAGACCCACACTCCAGTGGGTGAAAAGTCAAAGCAAAGTCAGCCCAGAAAGCCAAAGCTTCTTGTGCTTTGCAACCAGCACTTCAAAAATAATGAGCTTCATGTGATTTGCAGCAAAGTTAATTCAAAACATTTGTGAACCCTAACAACCCTTTCAACAAACGTGGTGACATTTGTTAAGAAACTTAAAGGCAGGCAAGTTTCACATGATCTGTTAGCAGAATTTGGCCCAGTCTAAAGCAGTGAATCAAAGCTTGTAAAGTTTACAGTGACAGGAAGAGGCAAACCCCCAGGGCCTCACTGCAGTGTGGGGTTCTCTCTGCTTCTCACAGCTAATCCATTTTTGCAAACCAATTCAAGAGCAAATCTTCACCTTCTGCTCTTCCTTGATCTTCAGCTGCACTTTTAAATCTCCTCTGTTTCAGCACAATGTTAAGTCATTTATGCCTGGAAATCTCACAAGTCTTATCTCTTGAGATTTCTAGACCAGACAAAAAAAAAAAAATCATCTTAGAATCACAGAATGATAGAATTGTTGAGGTTGGAAGAGACTTTTGAGATCATCAGATCCAAATGCTAACCTAGAGCTCACAATTCCACTATCACTGATAAGCTACTACCGCTGAACTGTGTCCTTCAGTACCACATCAATGCCTGCCTGAAATACCTCCAGTGATGGTGACTTCTCCAGCTCCCTGCCAGCCTGTTCCCATGCCTGAGAACCCTTTCTGGGAAGATTTTTGTCCTAATATTCCAGGCTGTTTTCAAGGGTGGCCAGTGATAGGAGATGGGACAAGGGACAATGGGTACAAACTAGAACACAGGAGGGACAATGGGTACAAACTAGAACACAGGAGGTTTCACTTGAACTTAAAGAAAAGCTTCTTTGAGGGTGGCAGAGCCCTGGAGCTGGTCCCTAGAGAGGCTCCAAAACCCACCCAGATGAGATCCTGTGAAACCTGACCTAGGCATGCCTGTGCTAGCAGTAGGGCTGGACAAGGTGACCTCTAGAAGTCCCTCCCAACCCCACAATGCTGGGATTCTGTGATCACATTTACATATCACACATTGTCCTAACATCTTCCACAGCTCTTTGAGTGACTGAGAAAGTAGACAAAGCAGTGGTTACCTGCTTTCCTCAGCTGTCCTGCTCTGAGTTCCTCAGGAGGGCCAGGTGGCCACTAAAAGCTTCTCTGCAAGGGATTTTTTTTTTGTCCATCTCAGCTAAGAAGGAATCCCAAAGCTGCTTGGATCGTGACCAGCTCTGACAGCAAACTGAATAAATGTTACATGATAGATGAGGAGCATGGAAATTCCTCTAGGAAACCCTTTGGAGATCCCTCAGTGTTTCTGCCTTTGGCTCTATGCTCTGAATCTCCAGAGAGCAATTATCATCCTTGCTAAATAATTTATAAACCAGATAACACAAACTTCTCTTGGGAGGAGCTCCTGCCAGTCAGGAGTAGCTGTGAGTCTCATCTCAGCCTCTCTAAGCTGTTACACTAACAGGAAACAATGGGAAGCAGATCAAAAGGCCCTCAAATAACTTCACACCATACTACCACAGAATTGTTTCTATCAGAACAGATCTCTAAGAGTACTGAGTGCAACCATGGATCAGTTTGGTATGATCAGCAAGGCTCACCAAGGTACACCTGACCCCATCACCCAGATCACCTGGGTGATATTCAACAGCATTGAGCCCAATACTAGTCCCTAAGGGATGTCACTTGTGGCTGGCTGCCAGGCTGCAGAAGCTGTTTGCCAACACCTGTCCCACCACACAGACCACTTGTCCAGACTCTAAAGCATCCTCTTCCCTAGGGGGAGGCTGCGGGGAACCACATCAAAAGCCTTGGAGGAATTCAGGTAGACAATGTCCACTGGTCACCCCACATCAACTGAGCAGGTGACTCTGAAGTAGAAAGTGAGCAGGTCTGGAGGAAGAGTTTGCCCTTGGTAAAGCCTGCTGGCTCTTCCCAAGCACATGATTCCTTTGACTTCTGACAGCCCCTAGGAAGACTCATTCCAAAACTCAAATGAGTTCAAAGTGGCTCACTTGAGTTTGAGATCAAACACAGATCTCCCTTTAAAATGACTAAATTGCTGAGCTCAAATCAGAAGTTTTGTGTTGACTTTACAGAACAGTTTGATAATCATTTCAGTTGTTCCGCCCCAGATTTGTTGGGTTTCTTGCTTTTGATCTTCTGGGCCATTTTGGCAGGTTTTCTCACTTAGAATGATCAGATCTTTCCCTCAGCCCTCAGAGACTGGCAGCTTATTTTGCACATCATTTTCAGTTTTCTGTGATGTGCTTGCCAGAACACAGCATCATCAGATATTCACAGAATGGCTTGGACTGGAAGGGACCTTAAAGATTATAGAGTTCCAACCTGCCTGCCATGGGCAGCAACACCTCCCACTAGACCAAGCTGCTCAAGGCCTCATCTAACCTGGCCTTGAACACTTCCACAACCTCCCTGGGCAACCTGTGCCAGTGTCTCACCACCCTCATTGTAGAGGATTTCTTCCTAATATCCAGTCTAAATCTCCCCTCCTCAAGCTTAAAGCCACTAACCTTCATCCTGTCCACTACAAGCCCTTCTGAAAAGTTGCTCCCCACATCCTTTCATGTAGGATCCTTCAGGTACTGGAAAGCTGCTGTAAGGTCTATCTGTGGCCCTCTTTCCTGACTCTGTCTCCATAAGGGAGGTGCTCCAGCACTCGGATCATCTTTGTGGCCCTTTTCTGGACCTGCTCCAACCATTCCATGTCCTTCTTGTGCTAGGAGCCCCAGGACTGGGTGAGGTCTTCAAGTGGAGTCTCACAGCAGAAGAGGAGAGAGGAGAAAACCCCTTGCTAATCCTGATGTCTTTTTATTCTCAGGCAGCACAGTTGGAAGTTATGGCTTCAGCTGATCTGCTTGAGGTCTGATCCCCACATTCACTGGAGAAGAGAGTTGGTGATCCATACATTTTTTGTGATTTTAAATAGCTCTTTATGCCCATTTCCCACCTTTTTCAGAGACCTGAAATTAAAAAGCCTTTCCTGGAAATGGAAAAGACTCTCAGCTCAATTTGGAGAGCAGAACATGTCTCTTTTCCACATTCCTACTTAGTCCTTGTGACTCTTCAGTCATTCCAGCTGGAGAGATCTTTTCAAGTGGACTGCTCTGCACATCTCTGCAAACAGTTCAAGTCAGTCAAGTGCATCTTCCAAAAGAGAGAAGCTGGAAGTGCCAAATCTATGATCTCTGTTCATTCCATGGCCAGAATTTCTCAGCTGTTCACCAGATAGATCAGGATCAGCAGCTGATGAAGACCCTGGAAAGTCTTCCCAAGGACACTGGGTGGCAACAGTGTCACCGAGGCCATGCATAATCCACCAAGCCATTAAAAAGTGAATAAATCTCAGCATAAGAAATGCTGGCACGATGGTCAAGTTAAATTTTTAGCTTATTAATGTCATCCTGCTGCTATTAATAGAAAGTCCTCTGAGTTATTTATTTGTGGGTTTTTTTCATCCTGCCTATAAATAGCTTTTCTATCTCCACTTATTAATTGCTAAGCCAACACTATAAACTCATTTCATTTTAATATAGTTCGTCAAACAATCTATGCAATCTTCAGTGATTGCATGAGTCTAGAAGGGGGTGGGGGGTGGGGGGGTTATCCCCACAGGAACCTGAAAATCTTCTCATCCTGATCTGGAATGGGAAACCAAAAATCTCAGCAGAAACAGTAATGGTGAAACATCCCTAAATTGTTTTGATGGATCATGTTGTACAGGAATACTTGCAGGTGAATTTGGAATGTCTCCAGAGGAGACTCCACAAGGTCCCTGGGCAGCCTGCTCCAGGGCTCCAGCACCCTCACAGCAAAGAAGTTTATTCTCATCTTCAGGTGGAACCTCCTGGGTTCCAGTCTGTGCCCATTGCCCCTTGTCCTGTCCCTTGCCCTGTTCCCTGACCTTTGGATTCTAAACTCCACCATCTCATGGGCACTGTCTTTGGACTTACTCCCAACAGAGCTCTCCTTGTTATTGAGCATAGTTCAGCATTGCAGCCTCTCCTCACTGGAGCCTCTTTCAGCCTGGCTCAGGAATTTGCTATCAATCTTCTCCAGGACACTCCTGGACTGCTTATGGCCTTCTGTTCCAACAGATACTGGGGTGTTTTAAGTCTCAAGTGAGAGTGGAACATGAAGCTGGTTTTAGCTATCTGTAGAAGACTCATCCACTCCTCCTTCCTGGTCAGGCAGCCCACAGCAGGCTGTCATCTGCAGCAGTCCTGCTCCTTCTTCCTTACCACAAGCTCTCACTTTGCTGATCATCTCTCTCCAGGCAGAGCTCCATCCACTTCACTTTCACATATGAAGGGCAACTCCCTCCCCTTGTCTTCTCATTCTGTCTTTCCTAAGTAGCCCTCATGAAGGCATGGGACTGCCCTGGCCACACCAAGCCAGCTTTCAGCTGCTCTCTGCTCTCCAAGCCGGCTCCCTGACAGGATATCTCTGAGGGAATGATCTCAAGGCTGCAGAAAGCTGCAAAGCAGATGCTGCTTCTCAGGCATCAGTAGCCCAACCCTCTTCATAGAGACTAGGTGATTAATTCCAATCATCAGACTTGCCCAAAGGCCAGGAATCTCTGATGAAGTAATATGCTGCTGCCACTGCAACACATAATTTTGCTGCTCCAGTAAACTAGGTCACCCTGACCTTTACGGTGGCAACAGAGCTTTGCCAGCATCAGCCAAATCTGCAGGTGCTTAGGTCCTTGAGCCTGACCTTGTTATTATTCATCATGTCATTTATATGCTCTTTTTCCCTCCTCCCAATCCACTGATGGCAACATTTTTTTCAAGGCTAGTATAAAACAGCTAGTGAGGACATCCACAGAGAGTGTCACCAGTGTCATCACATAGAGCTGAAAGCCATCGCTTAAAGCAGGGGAAAAGCAAAACAAAATGGTACAGTCAAGGAAAGCCTGCACAGGACTAAAGGGACTTCTTTGGAGGCAAAAGTCATCCTTGCTTCACCCTGGTCATTTCTCTGGAGCTGCCTATCTGGCCATGGGACAGGAAGGCAAGATGATTTACCATGCTGCAAGGCCAAGGTCATCCATTACCAGCAGTGAAGATCTGTCAGCTGGCCTGCCAAAAAACTGAAGGAGGGAGGGAGCCTTACAAAGATCAGGCAGATGGGTTTTGTCTGAAACCTGTGAAGCAGAGCTCAAATAACAGAAGCATCCAGTTTGAAAACAGGGCCAGGTTGCCAGAACAAAGACCTTTGCCTAATTAACTGTAATTTTAATGTTGAAGTTGACACCCCTCAATATGCTAATGAGGAAAATCATGTCCATGCTAAACAGATATGTCTGCATTACTCAGCGCTGCTCCCAAATCATGCTGAGTGGCACCCAGAGGGCAGGGACAGCCTGGGATGGGATATAAAACCCATGAGAGGGACATCTCAGGACATTGTCTCTGGCAGTGGGGAGCAGGCATGCCACCAGCATGGGTGCCAGACAAACCCCATGCAGTGACTGCTTGGCTTTCTGCCTTGGCTCTCCCAGGTCACCTCCACAGGTTGACTTGGGAAGCATTTCTTAAGGCATGGTTCCTATTTCCTCAGTTCCTTCCTTCCTTAAGATCTTTAATCAGTGGACATACTGGTGCTGACAGCACTGCCTGCTAGCTCAAAAGCAGGACACAGGCTGCCCAGAGAGGTTCTCTGCAGGCATTCAAAACTTGCCTTGATGTGTTCCTGTGTGACCTGCCCTAAGTGATCCTGCTCTGGCAGAGGTGTTGGACTCATTGGTCTTTGGGTGTCCCTTCCAGCTCCTAGCGTTCTGTGATCCTGTGGCAGCAGGCACACAGCTGAGATGCTGGCCAGCTCTCACTACACATAAACCTCAGCAGGGCTGTTCCCACCATACCAATCCCACAAAGTCTTCACAATGTGGATGTAAGACAGCAAGCTTAACATGCAGTGTGGATGTACCCTTAAGTCTACCTCCTTTTCCACTGAGCTCTCCATCACCTCCATAAAACATCTGCAGGGTGTTCAAGGTCTGATTGCCTTAACCAGACGCCCACCCCTACACAGTGAACTATTTCCTTTTCTTTTCAAAAAGGCTCGATCACTTCTTCCCTTGAAAACATCTCACCTAAAGGGATGTCACCAGCTTTTTTTTTAGCAGGAAGATTCATATCTGACAACAGCCACTCTGTGGTGGTTGAGAAAAGCATTGGGAGTGTTGCTGACATCAAGTTTTGAACCCTTACATGCAAAACCTTAGGAAATGTCCCTGGAGATGTTCAGGGAATGTATGGATATGGCACTTTGGACATGGTTTAATGGCTGTGGTGTTGTTGGGTTGATGGTTGGACTCAATCTTTAGAGGTCTCTTCCAACCCAAACAGTTCTATGATTCTATGTGGTTTTAAAACACAATTAATGTGCTGCTCCTGTCATCTGTCATTCTCATTTGCCAGCTTCTGACCTCAAAGGCAGGAGTAAAACCAAACAGGGAAGCTTCTTTAGAGCAGCAGCAGCAGCACCAGGAGTTAGACTCTTTTCCAGAGACTGTGAGGTTTACGTAAGATCATTAATTTAGTTGTACAGCAAATAACAAGAGCTGGGAACTCTGCCCTTTCCTGTTACTGTTTTTGTTTTTCCTCTCTCCTAATTGTGTGTGAAGCACCCAATAAACCAACAAGCAACTTTCATCATGTCAGGGAAAACATTATCTTAGCTATATTTAGCCAGTTTGAAGGCATAAGGACCACAGTGCTATAGTAGCCCTTTCCCCTCTATTTCTCATCAACAGAAACAATCCTAGACCCTGTTTAAAATTTGAGTGTTTCTTTCCAAGCTGATGCCAAATACCACTCCACTCCCTTCCTCCTTTTATCCCTCTTTGTTCTGCACTATTTGGGATGGCTTTTAAAATTCCCATCATGTACAAATACTTGGCTTCCACACCACAGCACATAAACCTTCACTGCCCATAGAATCATAGAACGGTTTTAGTCAGAAAAGACTTTCAAGATCATCAGCCCAACACCACTATAGCCATTAAACCGTGTCCCCAGGTGCCATGTCCACACACTTCTGGAACATCTCCAAGGGTGGTGACTTCACCACCTTCCTGGGCAGCCTGTTCCAATGCCTGACCACTCTTTCAGTGAAGAGGTTTTTTGCTACTGTCCAACCTAACTCCCCACTGGTGCAATCTGAGGCCATTTTGTCTCATTCTATGACATGATCCTAGAGAGAATAGGGCCAGAAGACACAAGAAAGAAGGACCATTTCCAGAAGGAACTTCTTGTGGGTCCCTTGAGACTCAGAACTGTAAATATTCTTTCCATGTGCCAGAAAAGCTTTCCATTAACTGCTGAAATCTCAGCCAGTTAATTATTTTTTTTTATAACACTGTTGTGTCCTTGACGAATCTGCTCACACTGACCAGATTGATCTTTATGCTCTTGTCTGATAGAAAGTGTGCAGCTCTGGCACTTGGAGCATGAATTGCACATACCTTTTCGAAGGACTGATTCCTTTGTCATGTAGGGAAACTCTGCTCTGATCCGGCAGCATGGAGAAATGCTACAGGACAAGGAAGAAATAGAAAAGACAAATAAGCAGGTGTGAAGCTTGTGGGGCTTGTGTGTTTTGCTGCTGTCATTAAACAGCCCTCTGAAGAATGGAGCTACATTATAAAGTATCATAGGATCATGGAATCACAATATGGTTTGGGTTGGAACCTTAGAGATCACCTACTTTCAACACCCTGACATGGGCAGGGACACCTCTTACTGGACCAGGTTACTCAAGGCTCCACCCAACCTGCTTTTGAATGCTTCCAAGATTGGAGCCTCCACCACTTCTCTGGGCAGCCTGATTCAGTGCCTCAACACTCCCATGGCAAAGAATTTATTTCTATTGTCTAACCTAATACAAGCTTCTTCCACTTTGAAGCCATTGCTCCTTTTTCTGCTGCCCCATGCCTTTGTAAAATCTCTCTTTCTAGCTGTCCTGGAGCCACCTTCAAAAACTGGAAGGCAACCACACTAAGTATTTTATTGCTACAACACTAGACATTTAATACAGCATCACAGAATCCCAGCATGGTGGAGGCTGGAAGCCTCTCCAGAGGAGACGCCAAAACCTCACTGGACAGCCTGCTTCAGGGCTCCAGCCCTCTCACAGCAAGGAAGTTCTCCTCCTGTTTAGGTGGAGCTTCCTGGGTTCCAGTTTGTGCACACTGACCTTCGTCCCCTCCCTGGGCACCACTGAATAGAGTTTGGCTCCATCCTCTTGCTCCCTACCCTTTAGCTCTTGATGAATATTTCAGGTTGCAGGTCGTGCCCTTTGCCTCTTATCACTGGGCAGCACTGGGGACAGTCTGGCCTCACCCTCTTGCCCCTCCCCTGTAGCTCTTGCTGAGCATTGAGAAGATCTCCTCTCAGACTGCTCTGCTCCAGGCTAAACATCCCCAGGGCTCTCAGCCTTTCCTCTTCACAGGGATGCTCCAGGCCCCTCAGCATCTTTGGACCCCTCTCCAGTAGTCCCCTGTCTCTTGCAGTCTGCTGACAAAACCTTGCCATGCTATTAGTGGGGGAACCAAGCTCCCCAGGTTGCTCAGGAACTGTTAGCCCATCTGTAAGTGCCTACACCAGTTTCAGATCTCTTTGTTCAGGCCAATATGTTCCAGTGTTTTATCTTACATTGTTCAGTTCATTTTGTCACACACACACCTCCCCCTCCCCTTCAAACAAACAAACAAACAAACAAACAAAAAAAAAAAAAAAAAAAAAAAACCCACAACCCCCAAACAACAGGGAAAAAAATTCCCAAACCAGAAACTATTGGAGGAAAAAGAGGCTTTGTTTCCTTAGTTTCATGGGAACCACCTGAGCTTCCAGTTTCCAAAGCACAATTGTCATTGTTGTGTGTTAGAATTCTTGTAAATACCAGGGCAGTGAATTCCCTATTCCAGTGGAACCTGGAACAGGGATGGGAATGGTTTTTCCCTCACCTCTTTCACAGCCCTGCCCACACTGTGGTAGCTACCGGGAAGGACCTGTTCCCTGTTCTACGTTTTTTTCTGCCTTTCCCTTTGGTGTTGCAGTGACAGTGGTGAAGCCCTTTCTGTCACCTTTGTGATGGGGATGTGGTGATCAGACACACTCGTTTCCCACCTCTAAAGATCAATCAGAGACAGGCTGAGAGAGGTGGGGCTGTTCAGCTTGGAGAAGGCTCCAGGGAGACCTTAGAAAGGCCTTCCAGTACCTGCAGGGGGCTACAGAAGAGCTAGGGAAGGAGTTTTTACAATGGCTTATAGTGATAGGACAAGGGGCAATGGCTTTGAGTTGGAAGAGGAGAGATTTAGACCGGAAGGAATTTTTTACAGTGAGGATGGTGAGACACTGGCACAGGTTGCCCAGGGAGGTTGTGGCTGCGCCCTCCCCGGAGGTGTTCAAGGCCAAGTTGGACAAGGCCTTGAGCGACCCGTTCTAGTGGGAGGTGTCAGCCCATGGCAGGGGGTTGGAACTGGCTGAGCTTTAAACCATTCCATGAGTCTATGATAAACTTGCCCCTCGTGACAAAGTAGCAGCAGCTGCTGTAAGCAGTGCCAAGTGCAAGCCTGGCTTTTCAAGGAAACCACAGGGAAGGGATTCCATCAAATGGCCTGTTCCTGCCTCATCTGCAGGAAAACTACAGCTAAGATACTGATTAAAGCTGAAATTATTTCTCTTGCTGGAAGCTTAATCCTTTAGGAATTAGTTTTCATACTGAGTTTGGAGTCTTATTTACTTTCTAACTTTGTGGTGCAAGAAAACAAGTCAGAAAGCAAGCCTCTAAGTACTGACATTTCCTTACAGCCACGGAGCTGCTCTTGCCATTTTAATGAACCCCACTGGAAATATGACTGTGGCACTGCCATCGTAGCATCACAGTTAGGATATTTTTTTTTTCCCTGGTGCTTTTGTTCTGAAGCTCCTGGGATTGATAGGTCAGCCATGAAGATTTGTTGTGCAACCCCCATGTACCTTGAGGTGGGTGAATATCGGTGGGATGCTGCCTGCGCTGGAGGGAAGGGCACTCGGAAAGGTTGGAAGCTCCCCGGTGGGCACCTACAGGAGCACCTGTCCCTTTTGGAACAAGAGTGAACAATCACATATTGGGTTGGAAGGGACCCTCAAAGCTCATTCTGTCTGACCCCACTGCAGTGAGCAAGGACATCTCCAACCTTCCCTGCAGGCATCCTGCTATACGCACATTGCATTGTTTTACCCTCCCACCTCAAAACAGCAAAATGACTCATTTTGCCTTCAAGAAACTCAAGTCCTGGTTACAAATTAGCATGCCAGTTCAAGCTGCATTTCCCACTGGGGCTTGTCTGTCTGCAATTTTGCCTTCACTTCCGTAGCTCTTTACCTTCTTTGGCCTTCACCCTTGGTAGTTTTTCCTGAGAGAGATGGCAGCCCTCCCCTCTCAGCCTTTTTCTTGCTCCTGCCCCTTGCTGAAGCTTCTACAGCCCAGGAAGAAGCACACCTGCCCAGCTGTTGCTGAAGGCAGGAGCTCACAGAACTGAGGGCACCTCAGCACTGTGCCCCAGCTGTGCAGCAGGCCTGGCACTTTCCTGGCTCAAGCACAATTCCAGTTCCAGGAACAGTTTTGCATTTGTTCTTTTCTTTGCATTCAAATCTCTGCCCATTTTTCCTCTGAAATTCTCCTGTGACATAGAATTAATTCACATTTCAACCCAAGCCAGACTTTTGGTCTCAGGCTTTGTTAGCTTGGCAAAGGGAAGACGCTTTGGGGGAAAGGTAACAAGCTGCATGTAGCAGAAAATAACTCCCAGCTCTGGCTACCAGAGAGTACAGGTCAGCCACCATGCTGGTTCCCTGGTAATGCAGGCTGCTGTTAAGGACTGCACACTGTGCATCTTGTCATCATCTCCAGGTAAGGTGTCCACCCTACACGGCTCTGGTGAGACCTCATCTGGAGCGCTGTGTCCAGTTCTGGTGCCCCCAGCGCAAGAAGGACATGGACCTGCTGGAGTGGCTCGGTCCAGAGGAGGCCATGAAGATAAACAGAGGGATGGAGCAGCTCCCCTGTGGGGACAGGCTGAAAGAGTCGGGGCTGTTTCAGCCTGGAGAAGAGAGGGCTCTGGAGAGACTCAGAGCAGCCTTCCCATGCTTGAAGTGGGCTGGGGAGGACCTTTTACAAGGGCTTGTAGCGGTAGGATGAGAGGGAATGGATTGAAGCTGGAAGAGGGTAGATTTAGACTGGAGGTTAGGATTAAATTCTTCACAGTGAGGATGGTGAGACACTGGCACAGGTTGCACAGAGAGGCTGAAGATGTTCAAGGCAACCTGGGCTAGTGGAAGGTGTCCCTGTCCCCGACAGAGCTTAGAACTAGATGATCCTCAAGGCCCCTCCCAACACAAACCATTCTATGACTATTGACTAGCATTCAGCTGAAGGACATTTTGTGAAGTGACAGAAAAGAAGGTTTGCTACAGAAACACAGAGGCTCATTTACCTTGGGCATATGATCTTTATTTAAGCAGTCACTTGGGAATAACTTTATAGAATAAGATTTCTCAGGAGAATTGTTTCTCTGTCCTCCTGTATCTGCTCCAGGTTCTGATGTTCAAACTTTAGCTCCCAGACTCTTCACCGGATGAATAATTACTTATGTACATAAATCGTATCCTGAGAGGCAGCTCAGTGGAGAGGAGAGCTCCCTGTTTGTTGGTGGCTATCACCCGCACAAAGGGAGGTGAGAGAAGGGAGCACACAGCCAACAGAAGTCATCGGGAAGAATAATTACAAAAGAGGAAAAATTGTTTGGCATATGAAAGTTTCTTCACTACTCCTTAACAGATTTATAATCCATGTGGCCTGTAAAATGAGACCTGTGTCCCTCCCCAGGGTTTGCTGGTAAAGCCCTACAGCTCTGAGCAGCCTGCTCAAAAGCAGGTCAGAAGGGATGGTGCAAAGCGGCATCATAACTCCATGCAGGCACAGTCACTGGACGCAGGCACTGCTCCTTTGCCAGGACAATACCTCCAGTTCTGGAAAAGCTACCATTTCTTTAGGTCCATGTTCAGTTCCTTTGCCAGGGATCTTCTACTGACTGCCAGAGATCACAGGTGAAAGTCTGAAGCGTGCTGCAGGAAGGCCCAGGAGATGCTGCCTGCGCTGAGCTCAGTGCTGCACCATCTGCAAAATCTCTTTGCTGACCAGCATTACCCATGGGAAAGTCACTTTACCCTTTCTGCAGCTAAGAGGTCCATTCCCCTGGGCACTCTCCTGTTTCTGGCAGCTGCTTCTGAATTCCGTGACAGCGAGGTCCAGTGGAAGTAGAGAGCTCTGCAACAGCAACGCTGATGGCCAAGCTCAGGAGCAGTGACCTCGGCAGCAGGCAGCTCTTTGCTCTCAATGCTCAGGAGCATTTTCTCTGTCTCACTATCTCACAGGTCCATGGTAACAGATCTGAAGTCTTTATGCTGCGCTTCTCTCTTTGTCCTCTTTCCTTTGTGGTTTTGGAAGGAGGAAATGGAGACAAAAACAAGCCTTGAGGAGCAGCTTACACCAGGATATCGCTTCTCTTGCTGCACCACACAACCAATGTTATCATGGCACATGTCAACATGACTGGGATCAGGATCAGAGTTATGAGAATTTCATCTGGTGGATCTTCCCAGTGAACCTTGTCTGAAGTACAGTTTGAAAAGAATTGTTTATGAATCCCAGTGATAAAGCCCTCGGCAAGGGGGTTGGGCCAAAAGCAGCTGGCGCTATTGGCCTCCCGCTCTGTGCACTGGGTAAAGTTGTCGTAATACCTAGGAGGAGACAGGGGAGAGAAGATGAAACAGCACACACGAGCACATCACACCTGGGGAAAGCTGCAGAGGGTGCCACATGGAATCTGAGAGAGTGGCCTTGTCCTGTGCATGCTCTGCTCAGTGACGTGTAATGGAAGCTGTATATAAGGAGCCAGGGTAACTGATTCACAGAGTGGAAACTAATGCCTGAGCAGAGAGATTTCAGGTGGAATTCTGAGATCCCAGATGGACAGCACTCAAGACTCCATCTTTTGGGTGCTGTTACTACAGCCAGGACCTCCTATACCATTTCAGTAAACCACTCACTACAGGGACGATTTACAAGGGCTTGTAGCGATAGGACAAGGGGCAATGGATGTAAGCTGGAGGAGGGGAGATGGAGACTGGAGACACTGGAACAGGCTGCCCAGGTTGTGGATGGCCCCTCCCTGGAGGTGTTCAAGGCAAAGTTGGACAGGGCCTTGAGCAACCTGGTCTAGCAGAACGTGTCCCTGTCCATGGCAGGGAGGCTGGAACTAGATGATCTTTAAGGGCACTTCCAATCCAAACCATTTAAGAATGAAACATGCCAGAGAACAGGATGCATTGAGCAAAGCATGGGCAGTTCATGCATCACCTGCCACTGGATTTGATACTGTGGTGAAAATGATGCCCTGAGGCTAGCCTGAGCCGTGACACACAGCACCCTGCAAATAGCTCCAGTTCTGTTGTACTCTCAGACAGTAAGAAGATAATGAGAAAATAAACACACAAAGCTTGCTTGTGGCATACTTTCATCTTCTTCCCAATTCCAGCAAGTGCCCAGAAGGAAAAAAACCAAACAAATTTCTATTTACACATTGGCAATGTTGATGAGAGATTGGGAACTCCTGGTAATGCCTGACGTGTGGCCTGCAGGACCAGGGCAGTGATTGTCGTCTGTATTCAACACCGGTGAGGCCATACCTTGAGTAGAGGGTTCAAATTTGGGGCCCTCACCCCCAAGATAGACATCAAGGTGCTGGAGCAGGTCCAGAGAAGAGCAACAAAGCTGGTGAAGGGTCTGGAGAACAGGGCTGGGGAGGAGCAGCTGAGGGAGCTGGGGTGTTTAGTATGGAGAAAAGGAGGCTGAGAGCTCATTGCTCTCCACAACTCCAATTGAAAGGAGGTTGGAGCAAGGTGGGGGTTGGGCTTTTCCTCCTAGTATCAGGTGACAGAAGAAGAGGAAATGGCCTGGAATTGTGCCAGGGCAGGGTCAGGCTGGATATTTAAAAAAAAATTTATTTCTTGCGAGATTACTCAGACATTGGAACAGGCTTCCCAGAGAGGAGTCACCATCCCTGGAGGTGCTCTCAGAACGTGTGGACATGGCACCTGGGGACATGGCTTAATGGCCATGATGCTCTTAGGTTGAGGGTTGGACTCAATGATCTTAGAGGTCTTTTCCAGCCCAAACGATTCTGTGATTCCATGACATATCCACAATGTACACAGACTTTGAGCAAAGCTCAGAACTGGGAAGGAAGCTCTTGTGACAATGCCAGCAGCTGCAGTGAAATAACAGGAACTGGGCTAAAAATGAAACACAAATATTAGCTGGGTGTTATTTTTACAGTGTGACCTGGTAGCATCCATTCTTTATGTCCTTGGACTAAATTAGCAGCTGAAAATGTCTAGCTGAATGTGACAGAGATGACCCCAGAGGTCCTGAAGAATAATACATCCAAAGGCAAGCCTGCAAGGGCTGGGCCGGTGGAACCAGCAGCCAGCTGCTCAGGGCTCTGTCTGGCACAGGCACCAGGCAGGGCTCCAGAGAGCCCCAGGCTCTGCTCCAGCCCTGCTCCAGGACACGTTGTGGTGAGGAAGCTTGTCCCATCAACAGCTGCTCCAGCTCCTCGCAGCCACCTCAATCTGCCCACCTGTTGGTGCAGAATAACAAAATTCACCAGGGCAGAATGGAAGGCCAACAGAGTCTTGCACTTGAGGGTGCTGGCTGACAGAGACCTGAAGATGAGCCAGCAGGTCATCCAGATGGCCAAGGCCAACAGCATCCTGGCTAGCACCAGCAATAGTGTAGCCAGCAGGACCAGGCCAATCCTTGTTGCCCTGCACTCAGCACTGGTGAGGCCACACCTTGGGTCCTGGGTTTAGTTTTGAGGCCCTCACTCCAAGAGGGACATTGAGGGGCTGGAGTGGGTCCAGAGAAGGGCAATGAAGCTGGTGAAGGATCTGGAGAACAGGGCTGGCGAGGAGCCGCTGAGAGAGGCTGGAGTGAGGTGGGTGTTGGCCTCTTCTCCCTAGTAAAAAGTGATAACAGTGAGAGGAAATGGCCTCGAGTTGCACCAGGGGAGGTTTAGGTTGCACATTAGAATAAACTTCTCCACTGAAAGGGTTCTCAAAGACTGGAACAGGCTCCCTAGAGAGGTGCTTGAATCCCCATCCCTGGAGGTATTTGAAAGAGGCAGAGATGAAGTGCTGAGGACGAGGTTTAGCCCCAGCCTTGGCAGAGTTAGATGATGGTTGAGTTGGATCACCTGAAAGGCTCTCCAGCAGTAGTGGTTCTTTGATTCTGATAGGGAAAGTAATGGAGATTCTCCTGGAACACAACTGCTGGTAAAGAAGTATTGCAGCACAGCCTCACTGAGGGCCAGGCTGTGCCATGGCATTAGCTCCACAGCACCTCTGTGGCCAGAGCTGGACCGTGAAGGTGCACATTTCCAGTACTGCCCTGCAAGTGCCTACCTAGGGCAGGTTTTCTAAAGTGTACAGCTCTTTTCTCCCCAGTCTGTTAGGTAACAGATGGTAAACATTATTATTTCTGCTCCCGTCAGCTCCCAGCACAACAGCAACACAATTGCTGGAGAATGAGATCCTCTTCCACCGCTCTGCTCGCTTGCATGGCACTGATGTGCATGCTGCTCTGCTTTCATTTTGAAAAGAGTCACTGGAGGAAAATAATTAAGTTCTTGGGGTAATTAATACCAGTCTGGTTTTGCCAGTGCTGCCATCCCCTCTAGGAGGACTTTTTAAAATACAAATTCACTGGAGGGTTTGATATTTGAAGAGGGGAAAGAGATGCCCAGGCAGAAAGGAGGAAACATGAGCGTTTCACTGAGTGTCCAAAAACAAACAGCAGCAACTCGTTCCTGTCTGGAAAGCCCAAAGGAAGACCACCCTGCTAGAGAAAGAGAAAATGCCAGCACCTACCACAGCAGTCCCTGGCTTTCAAAGCAAACACCTCATGATAAATGAACTGCACTGACACCAGGCCACGCTGAAGTGCAGGTTCCTTCAACCTTTCTTCACAGAGCAGCCACCATGAGAGCATGAGAGGCTTTACAAGTTTGATCTCAACTTACTGAAGAAAACAGGGAAAAAAAAAGAAAAAGAAAAGCCAAGTGATCACAGGGTTACTTTCAAGTGAGCTTTTCTATGTAATTGGGGAAAAAAGGATTCCTGACAACAGAAAGAGTTTTACTGCATCAGCAAAATATGTAAGAAGGTGCAGTGGCTGCTAACTGGAATCAGACACTGATGAGAAAGAAAAGTCACTTTGCCCTGACTGTGAAGAGTGAACTCTCTGGAACAATCTGGCTGTAGAGGGAATGGATTCCTGGTTATCTGGTGTTTTTCAGATGAAGAGCTAATGCCCTTCCCCTAAGGTACTCCCTCCCTCTCAGGGCTATGAAGTAGTGCCTGCTGGGCAGATGGCCTGGATCCTTCAGGGGTGCAGAGCAGGTGTCCCTAACTGCCACCCCTCTAGCTTCAAAATCACTGAAATTGTGATAAGGACACTCAGAACCATTTGGAAAACGAGGAGTCAAAAAAAAAGAGAGGAGATACTGGTGCTTGGGAGCAGGCCAAGAGCTTAATAAGCCACTGAGAAGCAGCACGAGCACATTTCAGTCCCAGATTTCCAGAGGGGTTTTAGGGCTGGGAGAAACATGGAGATTTGTTTGGAGACTGTTCCAGCTAAATCGCTGCCACGATTTAGTCGGAGGCAGTTAGAAAGCCCTTTCATTAGCTAAGAATAGAAAGTAATCCGTGCAGCTACACCAAGAACACTTTTTCAGGCTCCTGGAAGCCAGCTCTGGGCACTCTCATGTCAGCTGGCCTCTTAGTCAGGCTTTAGGCACACCTGGCCCCTGGGACACAGCCCTGCGTAACCAGACTCAGACTGGCCACACCAAGCAGGGGGAAAAGAACATCTGACCCTGCATAACGAGCTTCAGTTTCAAGTATCTGTTGTGGCTAAACACCCCTGGGGCCCTGTACTCAACACTTCTGACTACCGGGTTGAGTTTGGGGGCCTTCACTACAAGAAGGACGTGGAGGTGCTGAAGCAGGTCCAAGAGAAGGGCAACAAAGCTGGTGAAGGGTCTGGAGAACAGAACTGGTGTGGAGCAGCTGAGGGCACGGGGGGTGTTTCAACTGGAGAAGAGGAGGCTGAGGAGACCTCATTGCTTTCTAAAACTCCCTGAAAGGAGGTTGGAGTGAGGTGGGTTTTGGTCTCTGCTTCACAGAGGAAGCAGAGGAAATGGCCTGGAATTCTGCCAGGGGGAGATTTAGGTTGGAGATTAGGAAATACTCCTTTCCTGCAAAAGTGGTCAGGCATGGGACCAGGCTGCCCAGGGAGGTGGTGGATTTGCGGTCCCTGGAGGTGTTTAAGAAACATGTGGACATGGCACCTTGGCACATGGTTTAGTGGGCATGGTGCTGTTAGGTCAGAGGTTGGACACAATTACCTAAAAGATCTCTTCCAACTGAAGCAATTCTACAATTGTACATCATACAGAAGTATTACAGATATGTTATTACACACACCAAAAATCAAAAGCTTTCTGCACTTCCCTGCCCCTGGCAAACAAAAAGTCCATTTGCTTTTGTTAACTCTGCAGTTGGCTTTCTCCCACGCTTCAGACTCTGCTTGCTCACTTGCCATGCACCATAATTCCCTGTCATTCAAACCACTCAGCTGCATTTTCATCCTCAGGGCTCCCTGTGAACAGCCTGAAAGCACTGGCAAACCTCTGACAGTCGATTCCCTCCTCTTATGGCAGTGAATGTCTCCAGCTGTTCCGTGAAGGTTTCACCTTTCTTGTGCAGTGTTTCTGGCTGTCCTTCACCTTCTGCTGCCCCATCATGAACCACTGACACTTACAATGTTCAAATGGCTTGAAAGATTTTTAAATCTCACTTGGGATCCCTCCTCGTATTTCAGTTTTCAAATACCTTTAGACAGTCTTTCCCCAACCCTAATTTCTGCATGAATTCTCACAGGACTAACAGTGGATGAGAAGCTGACACGAGCTGGCACCATGGGCTTGCCACCCAGAGCCAACCATTTCCTGGGCTGCAACAAACCCAGTGCAGGCAGCAGGTGGAGGAAGGGGATTCTGCCCCTCTGCTCCACTCTGCTGAAACCTCACCTGGAGCACTGCTTCCAGCTCTGCAGACCCCAGCAGAAGAAAGACGTGGCACTGTTAGAGCGGATCCAGAAGATGGCAGAAAGGTGACCAGAGGTCTGTGTCTCCTATGGACACAGGCTGAGAGACCTGGGGCCATTCAGCCTGGAGGAGAGAAGGCTGCAGGCACACCTTAAAACAGGCTTCAGTATCTGAAGGGACTACAGCAGAGTTGGGAAGGGACTTTTGTCAGAGGCATGAAGTGACAGAAGCAGAACCAGAAGCTGGCCTTCACTGAACACCTGCAGCCTCCCCTGGTCTCAGCTGTGGCAGAAGGCACTCGGTGCTTCCCAAACCCCAGCACTAGGCATGAGCAGGCTCGCTCGGAAGATGTTCCACAGAGCAAAAAGTGTCACCAATCACACAAGCACTGCAAGTTTCCTTCAGAACAGAGTCTGCAGATTTACAGAGAGATGCTTAAATACCTCCAGCAACTGCAGAACAGAAATAAGAGTGAAGAGAGTGAGAGATGTCACCCTCAGTGCCACCAGGCTCACAGCATTTCAGGCACAGAATTGCAGATTGCATTGGGTTGGAAAGAACTCTCAGAGGTCATCTTATCCAACTGCCCCTGCAGCCAGCAGGGAGATCTCCAGCTAGATCAGGCTGCTCGGGGCTCCAGCAAGTCTGACCTTTAATGTTTCCAGGGATAGGACCTCTACCACCTCTCTGAGCAACCTCTTCCAATATTTCACCACTTCATTACGACAGACTCCCTCCTAACGTCCAAACTAAATCTACCCTGCTCTAGTTTAAAAACTAAAATGGATGCTGCTCACCCTCCCCATGCTGACATAGAAAGAAGCTTCAGCAGTTTTAGTAGGACAAGATGATTTTGCAAAAGAGGTAGAAGTCTGACAAATCTATCTGGGGAAATGTTGCTGAATCCTTCTTATTTATTTTTTTTCATTAAGAAGATAGAGGCTGAGAGAGTTGGAGCTGTTCAGCCTGCAGAAAAGAAGGCTCCAGGGAGACCTGAGTTGCATTTCAGTATCTGAAGGGGACCTACAGGAAAGCTGGGGAAGGACTGTTGAGAAGGGCTTGTAGTGATAGGATGAGGGGCTATGGTTTGAAACTGGAGCAGAGCAGATTTAGGTTGGATGTGAGGAGGACGTTCTTTACAATGAGGGTGGTGGAACACTGGAATAGGTTGCCCAGAGAGGTGTTGGAGGTCTCATCCTGGAGACATTCAAGGTGAAACTCAGTGGGGCCTTGGGCAAGCTGATCTAGTTGGAGATGTCACTGCTGACTTCAGTGGGGTTGAACCCTCTGAGGGTCCCTTCCAACCCAATGCCATCTGTGACTCTGTGAGGAGACTGCACTGCTACCAACAGGAAACAGAAGAGTGATTTTACAAGCACATCACCTCAGCAGTCTCACAAAAAAAACTCCTGACTTCAGTTACATTTGCCTAAAATGCCCCAAAATAAGGACTACATATAAGCAGAACTGCCTGAAGTGAGAGCAGCAGCAGCCAGTGTGGACTCCCTGCTGGCCAGCTCTTCTGGAGGTGCTGTGCTCTGGGCACTCCTGCAGTGAGGAGCTGGGTCTCTGGGCACCTGTGCCCCTACTGCAGGGACTGGAGGGCTGCAGCTCAGCACTCTGCAGCTGGCAAGCAAGTACAGGAGGATACTAATTGATCTGGGACACAAACACTGCATGCATTAGGGATATATCAAGGAGTCTTCTCAGGTTTTTGAGGTGATTCATCTTTCTGAAGGACAAACATCATTATAAGGTAAGAACCATTGAGACCCAAACTAACTCTTACATGATGAATTCTGTCAGGTTGCACCATTTTTTGGAGTCCACTTTCTTCATCATCTCTTCAAAGGATTTCCCACAGACAGGCAACTTTTCTAACATGAGAGATTCATTGCAGAGACGAGTCTGTTGATATTCACCTGGGCAAAAATCAGAGAGCACCTTCAGTTTCAAACCCTGAAACAGGAGAAGTATGAACACATCCTGCACAAACTCCTTCACACAGCTCTGCTTGCCACCTACACTGCTGTAAATGTAAAACATCCAACTTGCCCATCAATTTTACGGAGTAGGTAAAATAGACCTTCATGTATGTTTATTAAAAACACACCTTAGTGTAAAATACTACAGGCTGCCATATCTAGTGTCACCTCAGACCTAGCATCTAGTCACTTTCCTAACCTTGCTTAGCTTCTACTCATACGAACTTAAAACTGCCCATTTGCAGCTTTAGTTAAAGGCTAACTGGAGCTACAGATCACCCCCTGCAGTGCAGAGGGAGTTTCTCAAGCTTGCACAGTTGAATCCTGTTCAACCAGCAATGTGACACCATCACAAACATCAGTACATGTTACCAGCTGAAAGACTTCATTCCCACAGTCACCATTCAGCTTTTTCATTACTATATACAGTCACAGAATCATTTTGGTTGGGAAAGACCTTCTAGATCACCAAGTCCAACCATTCTCTAACTTGACCAAGTCTGGGGCTAAACCTCAGCACCACATCTCTGCCTCTTGGAAACACCTCCAGGGAGGGAGATTCAACCACCTCCCTGGGCAGCCTGAGCCAGGATTTGAGAACCCTTCCAGTCAAAAAGTTTCTTCTAATATCCAACCTGAACCTTCCCTGTTGCAGTTTCAGACTACTTCCTATGGTGCCATCACTTGTTACTAAGGAGAAGAGACCAATGTCCACCTCACTCAATCCTTCTTTCAGGGAGCTGTAGAGAGCAATGAAGTCTCCCCTCAGACTCCTCCACACTGAACACCCCCAGTTACCTCAGCAGCTCCTCACCAGAACTGTTCTCCAGACCCTTCCCCTTTTGGCTTTGTTGTCCTTCTTGTAATAAGCATCCCAAAACTGAACCCAGTACTCAACCTGTGGCCTCAGCAGTGATGAGTGCAGAGGGACAATCCCTCCCTTAGTCCTGCTGGCCACACTATTGATGCTTTGAGAGAAGCTGAGCAAAGCTGCTTTCCCTGGCAGAGTACTTTAAGCAGTCAGCCAGCACAGCATTTATGAGCCTGCAAATCCAACAGAACGCAACTTCCTCCTCCACTGTCATGTACACTGACACTTTGCTCCAGCCCATTCCCATGCTTAAATGGACTTTCCAGGGCCTTGGTGTTCTGGTTGTCTTGCTTCAGAAAAGCAATCTTTTGCAAGGTTATAGGAAAGGCTCCTAGAGAGGCATGTGACTGGAGTAACTCAGCAGCACAGCAGTTGCTGTGTCACTGATCGAAGGAGTTCACATCCAGACAGGGCAACGAAGTTGGTGAAGGGGCTGGGGAATGGGTCTGGTGAGGAGCAGCTGAGGGAGAAGCAGCTGCTCAGCCTGGAGAAAGGAAGGCTGCTGGGAGACCTCATTGCTCTCTACAAGTCTCCGTAAGGAGGTTGGAGCAAGGTGGGAATCGGTCTGTTCTCCCTGATAAGAAGCAAGGGGATGAAATAGCCTGAAGTTGCTGCCCAAGGTGGTGGTGGAGTCACCATCCCCAGAAATGTTCCAAAACTGTATAGGTGTGACACTTAGGAGCATGCTTTGGTGGCAGTGTGACCTTAACAGCTGGAGTCAGTGGTCTAGGAGGTCTTTTCCAACCATAGTGATTCTGTCAATCTATGACATCACAAATGCTCCTGCAGTTTTACCCCTGCCATTCAGACTGGCCTTTAAAATCCCAGCAGCACTCCTGGCTGATCAGGCCAACAGACAAAGCTGCACAAGAGCTGACCAGCTGGACCGAGATTGGGTGGAAGTGCGTCTCCAACGGCTGCCACCAGCAGAACTGAAAGAGAAGCTTTTGTCTTAGAAGTAAAGCTCACCTGCAAATCCCAGCGTCATTAGACTATTAACTAGAGGAGAAAAAAAAGAGAGAGATGAGTTAGATACCTCCACATATCAAAGAATTAGTGCAGACACAAGCCAACCTGAGCATAACTGAAGGGGGCCTGCAAGAAAGCCAAGAACGGACTTTTTCCAAGGGCTTGCAATCGTAGGACAGGAGGGAAGGGCTTAATTTAAGCTTGAAAGGAGTAGGTTTAGGCTGGAGATTAGGAAAAAAATCTTTCCAGTGAGGGTGGTGAGACACTGGCATAGGTTGTCCAGGGAGGCTGTGGATGCCCTCTCCCTGGAGGTGTTCAGGGCCAGGCTGGATGAAGCTCTGAGCAACCTGGTCTAGTGTAAGGTGTCCCTGTCCACGGCGGCAGTTGGAACTCAGTGATCTTCAAGGTCCCTTCCAGTTTAAACCACTCTGTGAAGCCATTAATAATTCAGCTTCCAACAGAATAGTAACAATGCTCATTCTCACACTGGTCTGAGCTGTGACAAAGAATCTGTCTGATCAGAAACAGTGACATTTAGAGAGCTTTATGTTCCTCAACTTTTCACCTGCCCCATAAGTGGCTGAGTCATCGAGCCTTGCCCTGGGGCTGTCCACTCCAAGCTCTCAGGCCTTCCAACATTAAGGACTAGGAATGAGGAAGTTTTTACTTTAAGATTCTTGAGGGTGAAAAAGTTGGGAGATGCTAACACTTTGTCTCAGAATCTTGGGGAACTGCACGTTGCAAAGTAAAAATCCTTTTACTATTGAAATGCAGCAAGTCTCTGGTGGTGCTGGTCCAGCTGGTTTGACCTGGGCCTGTGATGGTGGCACTACAGATACCTCATCATGGCCTGGGCTGCCTGAACTGCTTTGGGGCCTCTAGTGTCACATCCTGTGTGGAAACACTCTCCTGTCCAACCGCACTGGGCAGCCCACATGAAGTGGACCTGAACATCTTCCCTACAAAGAGAGACCTGAGCCTGTTTAGTCTTGAGACGAGAAGGCTGAGCCTAATAAAGTCTAAATGTCTGAGGGGTGGGTGTCAAGAAGGTGCCAGTCTCTTTTCAGTGGCACCCAGAGGGTGTCAAGAAGGTGCCAGTCTCTTTCCAGTGGTAACCAGAGGGCAATGGCAGGAACTCAGCACAGAAGAAGGATGCCAGGGATCTGCAGGAGCTTGTAATAAATAAGGTACTTAAAAGAAGGGCTACACTTGCACTGAAAGCAGGCCCAGCAAAGGCACTCCGCAGCAGATGGCCAGGCAGGGGGCAGGGGCAGCCCTGGGGTAGGGGGGACTGGTCTGTCTGAGGCTGAGCTGGTGTGACAAGCAAGAGCAGCTCTGCACTGGCCTCTGTTTTTCCCTTTTAATACACTTTGTCCTTCTCTAAGGTGCATCTGCACAGCAGATACATCTTAGTCATGGAAGTATTCTGGTCAACACTAAAAGCTGTGCCCAGCACTGCATTTTGAGGCACTGCATCACTGCTTTGGGCCCAGGAAAGGTAATTTCCACCAGTCAACAATTCTGGACACGCAGAGCAAGGAAAGCATGAAAAAGAAGCAATTTAAGCTCTTTGGTTTCATCAGTACAAATCAACTGGGAGGGCATCAGCTCTTCAGCCTCAGGTTGGTTCAGAGGTCCCCAGCTTGCCCCTGGCTGCAAAGAAATGTGGCAATTATCCTGAACTCAAGTTTCAATGAGGTGCTTCTCCGAGCAGGGACACAGATGACTGTCCTTTACATTTCTTTGTGAAGTTCTTAAATCACTGCTGGCAGCATACAAGCACACTTGAGCAGTTTGGAGCAGTCCATGCCTAGCTCCAGAGGCAAGAGATGGGTTTCTGCATCGCTGTTTGAAACTACTGTGTTTTATTGCAATTAATACATAAGCAACTACACTTTTCATTATGTTCATATTTATGCATTAAATACACATCTAAATTAACCACACCACAACCTCTCTGGGCAGCCTGCTCCAGGCCTGCAGTCTCCATTTCACATCAGCTGCACAAACAAGCAGAGCATCACAGATTGCACTGGAATGGAAGGAACCCTCAAAGGTCATCTAGATCAACCCCCTTGCAGTGACAGGAGTATCTCTATTGGATCAGGTTGCTCAGAGCCCCAGCAAGTTTCACCTTGAATGTCTGCAGGAGTGGGGCCTCCAACACCTCCCTGGGCAACCTGTTCCAGTGTTCCACCACCTTCATTGTGAAGAGCTTGATCCCGATGCCCTGATCCAGTGCCAAATCATTGCCCCTCATCCTGTCACTACAAGCCCTCCTAAACAGTCCCTCCCCAGCGTTCCTGTAGGTCCCCTTCAGGTACTGAAAAGCTGTTCTAAGGTCACCCTGGAACCTTCTCTTCCCCAGGCTGAACAGCCCCAATTCTCTCAGCCTATCTTCACAGGAGAGGTGCGCCAACCCTCTGTTCATCTTGGTGGCCTCCTCTGGACCTGCTCCAGCAGGTCTGTGTCCTCCTTCTACTGAGAGCCCCAGAGGTGTACGCAGTGCTGCAGTGGCAGAATCACCTCTCTCCATCTGCTGGCCATGCTTTCCTCCATGCAGCCCAGGATGTCATCTGCCTTCTGGGCTGCAAGCTCCCACTATTGGCTCATGTCCAGCTTTCTACCCATGTCACTCCACTCTCAGGACAAAGGCTGGGACCATCTCTAGCCTTGGGACCATTTGTACCAGCATCGACATACTTTCTTTCAAACCCTCCAGAGGAACAAAGCTGCCTTCACACTTCAGAGTTGTTTCAGCAAAGCCAGCAGAAGAATGGTGAGCAAGCCAAAGCCTTGTAAAACAGAAGGCTTTCTGCAATTCTACTTCCCTGCTCCTTCCTTTTTTCTTGTCCACATATCCTTGTGCCAAGTGGCCCAGAACTTCTTCAGGCTGGTTCTACATACACAGCCAAATTAAAACAACTTTTTTTTCTTTTTTTTAATTTATATTTCCCACTATATTCCAAAGCAACTCTAGCTGTGAAAAGACTCTTTTTATTTTGGAAGAAAAAAAAAAAAAAAAAAACCACCCAGAAAACAGAAAATGAAAAGCACAGGCTGTTTTCATCAAACAGCAAGCAAGACACTTCTACACTTCTGAAATAAGGTGCTTCGTGCCACAGCTTTTGCTGAAACAAAACAAGGTGTGAATGAAAGCAGGGTTCATTACCTTAGTGAAAATGAATCTCTTTGCCAGCCCTAAACAAGAACACAGTTCACTTTCTTCATATCTCTCTCTCAAACACTAATTTCAACACCAAAGACACAGACGGTGACAACCATTGTTTTGTAAAGTACCCCCACTCACCATATCCCTTACTCTGGTAGGACAAAATACAGTCTCATTCCTTTGCCACCAGTCCAAGCCATGGATCATCTCTGTTGTCAACAGGGAGGTGGGAGGCACTGCAGCAGGCTGCCTAGAGAGGCTGTGGAGTCTCCTTCTCTGGAGACTTTCAAATTCCACTTTGACATTGCAGTTATGGGCAACTTGCTGCGAGTGACCCTGCTTTTGCAAGGGGGTTGGACCGGACGGTCTCTGAGATTCCCTTCCAACCCACACCATGCTGAAATAACAAAGTGCTGCGATGTTTAAATACAAAAGCACCCAGAATTCCTTTTGAGCCCACCCAGTCAGGCTCAACCCCTTTCCTTAACACTGGTGGTCCAGATGCATTCGTACGTACAGCAGTACCTGGCTATCGCGGCAGATATTTCTAGCTGCAGCTCTCAGCCTCTGGCTGCTTTCCTCAAGTTCAGCTACAACTAACCCAAAAGCTAAGGCTTCAGACCTCCAAGTATTTAAAGACCCAGCTCTTAAATTTTACTAGCTAAGTTGTTTCCAGGACTGCATATCAGTGGTGCAAAGCAGGTGCATGAAGCCCATTTGCTTCCTTCCCACCTCCAGCTCGCGTCACCCCGAAACACACTGGGGCGCTGCCGGCTGCTGTCTCCTGGTGTCCTTGCGGACCTCAGGGGAAGGAGATACGAAAAGAGTGAGGGACAGCGAGCAGGCTGTCTGGATCCATCAGAGAGGATGCATTCACACCCCGTGTTCTGCTCTCAGGACAGACGTTGGGGGGGGTCTGCCAACTGCCTTTTTGTTTACCTGCCGTTGAGAAAACAAAGCATCATGGTGGTAGAGAGGTGTTTTTTTTGCAGCTCTTTGGTCTCCCTCAAAATCAGATGTTCTGCTTTGCAAAGGTTTATTTGTTTTCTGTGCCGTTCACCCGGGGCTATTAAATTCAGGGCTCCCACAGCAGTTTTCCCTTTCTTGATTCCACCCTTTGCAGCTGCAGAACAGCATGATAATAGAACAAACAAAACCCAGCTTTGGTTTTCAACCCAATAAAAAGATTTCCTGTTTATTTTTCCGCTTCATTAGAGTCCAAAAGCCCCAGGAGTTAAGGATGTCATGTTCTATTAGAGAGGAGCTTGGCACTGGGCAGAATTTGCACTTTACTGCACAGGTCTTCCATTATTGTTTCAAGGAATGGGGAGGAATCACTTTAGGCTTAAGGAGGGTAGATTTAGGCTAGATCTTAGGAAGAACTTGTTTACAGTGAAGGTGGTGAGACACTTCGACAGGTTCACCTCTCCTATGAGAACAGGCTGAGAGTTTGGGCTCTGCAGCCAGGGGCAATCTTTGAGCTCTGCATAAGAAGCCTGCCCCAGATAAGAATTGCACCATCCCTCTCCAGATTCACAGCTTTACTCTGGTAGCATATAGATTTAGATGAGACTGCTTTGCTGGTTGTTTTGTTTGTCTCGAGGGTAGCTTTGAGCCCCTTCTGGGCAGTTCTTCTTTATCTGGGAGGGAGTCTGAATTTTTGTATTATTTATCATTTGTATCTAATTGTAAATACTTGTGAATATGTTGTGCATATATGCTTGTAAATTTTGCCATACTGCAAAAATAGCTTCAGCTTACTTCCAGGCCCTCTGACCTGGTCTAGTAAATTTCAACAGAGGGAGGGAGGAAGTTCCTGACCCACCACAAGCACTGACATGCAGACGCTGTATAAAAGGATGAAGGAGCAAATGCCTGGGCAGTTGTGCTGAAATGGCAGCTTGTGTGAAAAACTTGGTCTGTTGAAGTCTTAAGGGCCCTTAAGTTTCTCCTTGCCACAGTTTCTACAGGTAAGAGTGGGGTGAAAGGATCTGGTATTACAGTAGCAACACATCTTTCTTTCTGAGCTGCCTGGCTCCTGCAGTAGGGAGGTATCTGCCAAGTGTCTACAGCTCTTCTAAGCACATTAGAGAGGATTTCACCTTACAGCTGGCACGCCCAGCTCAGCACCTCACCCCATTCTGGGTGTTATCAGCACTCGGTAGGGGAAACAGTCCCGATAAGGTGCCTGTGCAGCAGGTTCCCTCGGTTCACACATTCCTTCAGCCCTGCTACACACCCCCACACGCACACACAGAGCAGGTACAACCTCTCCTACAATCCCTGCGCTCCCAGCCAGCAAACACGCTGCCTTTGACCGTCCTCTCCTAGGATGGTGCTACAGAGTGATGATGTTTAAAGAGCTCTAGGCAGAATGATATGCAGAAAGCAATGGTCTGAGGTTAGAGAAGTATGGTCCAGGTCCCCACCCAGACAGGCTTCATACCAAATTCCACCAGAGCTGACACAGAGCAGTCCTGGCAAGAGTTTTACCTTAATGAGAGAGGTCCTGGATCTCTGGCTAACCAGAGGGAGGGAAACACACTCAACTATGAATCCTTCCAAAACAACTGATAAATGTTTGTATTACTCAAAGAACTTTAGCTTTCTACAGTTAAGGCTTTCTTTATTAAAACAGCTCAGTTTCAGATCATAAAACTCCCAAGAGTTTTCTACCAGGAAATCCATCTGATTTCACTAGTTTCTGATGACACCAACCCTTTCCAGTTCCAGCAGAAAGCAGCACATTATCAGTTAACAGACATCCTTCACCTCACTTCCTTCGTATTATTCTATCAAGAAAGCTACCAGCACAGTGAAAAATGTCTAAGTACAATTGATTTACCCATGTCTCTCTGATTAAAAACGTCTCCAGGCTTGCTCGGGTTGGAAGAGTCCTGTGGGGAAACCCACACAACTCCCAAGCCCGCAGCACGGCCAGACCCACCCGCCACGGCCCCCGGAGGGTTCCCCCTCCCCAAAGGGAGCTCCCGCTCCTAACTTCTCCCCGCACCCGCAAACCGCCGCCCGCAGAGGCCGGTCCCAGCCGCTTGCGCTGGCGGGGAGGCAGCGCCGAGCATCGCCCCCTGCCACTTACCCCACAGCAGCAGGACGGGCAGCCGGCGGCGGCGCGGCCAGCAGCCGNCGGCTCCCCCGCCCCGCCGGGGGGCTCCCGAGCCGGGGTGGAGAGGAGGGACCTGCCCGCACCGCGCCGGGCGGGGACGGGAGGAGAAGGAAAAGGAAGGGCGCTGCAGAGTGAGCGCAAGGCAGGGGCTGGAGGTGTGGGCGCCTGAGGGTGGGTGCGCGGAGAGGCTGCCGCTGCCAACCCAGGTGGGGGAAAGGACCCTGCCCCTACCACCAGCAAGGGTCCGGTCCGAAACGTCCGAGGGGGCCGGGGGCTCTGCTCCATGCCACAATAGCCTGGCAGGGGGTGAGGGGCTGGAGAGCCACCTCTGTTCGCTCACCCACAGCCCTTAAGGTCCGGCCGACACAAAATCATAACCGCTGGAAAAGACTTCCTCAGACCAGCGAGTCTGAGCGTTACCCTGACAGTACCCAGCGCCACGGCTCCACGTGTTCTCAAAGACTCCTCCGCCTCCCCGGGCAGCCTGTCCGCTCTTGCAGGAAAGAAATCTTTCCTATTGCTCACCCTAAACCTCCCCTGGTGCACCTCGAGGCCGTGCCCCCTTGTCCTGTCACCAGTTCCCTGGGAGAAGAGACCAAGCACCACCTCACTCCAGGCTCCTTTCAGGGAGCAAGGAGATCTCTCCTCAGCCTCCTCCAGACTAAACCCCGCAGCTGCAGTTCCCTCAGCTGCTCCTCATCACACCTGTTCTCCAGAGCCTTTGCCAGCTCCATTGACCTTCTCTAGACCTGCTCCGGGACCTCAACGTCCTTCTTGCAGCGAGACACTTAGTGTTGAGAGCTGAAGGCAGGCAGTAAGCCAGCCTAAGCCCACACAGCACCACAGCAAAGCGGCTAGGAGCTCGAAGAAAAACACACAACTGTAAAATGCTTAATGTGTTTTCATGCTGTCATTTCATCTTTGTATGGCTCTTCTCAGAGAGTGGTACAGCTCTTGCCTCTCATCAATATTTAAAGGCTGTGTTCCTGGAGCTTTCTCTCTAGGAAGTTAGCATTTCCAGCAAGAAACCTAAGATTGAGGAGCCACTAAAGAAGGCTCTTCTTAGCTAAAAATAATAGCACTGCTCACTAATAAAGATCCAGGGTGCACTGCTAGGTGCGTGGACACTCCACCTCATTACCTGCCTTTTAGCAGAGCATTAAATCACTGCTGTTGATGAAGGCCAAATGTAGCACAACACTTCGAATCCCACAATGATCTTCCTGAGTACCCCCCTGCAGTGATACTCCAGATCAAAGAAAGAGGGGTAGATTTTGTGGGAGAATGGCAAACACTTTGTGCCTTCCCTGCTGGAGGGAAGCTCCCCAGACAAGCATCCTCCTCTTGGCTTTACAGCTGGCAGTGCAAAAGGCTCTCAAGCACCAATCTGAAAGGGCTGGGATGCCTCACTGATTCCCAGGTGGCTTTCTCTTCTAAAAATGATCATGCCAAAGCTGCTGAAACCACATCATTCTGTTCCTGTTGCACACCAGGCAGAGGCTTTAGCATAACAGAAAACCTGTCTGGCTCAGACAAGGGAAACAAATCATGTCTTGGGTTTTAATGTAAACACTAGCAAAATGCACGCAACCCTCCATTCCTTCTACACTAAATAAAGGCAAAATTAATTTATGGGGTTTTAAACACTTCATTGTCAGTTACGTTCTAGAGGCCCTGAATTTTCACTCAGCAAATGCATTTCTTTTTCCATGGCAGGCTGTCTGAGCAGCCTTGGAAATGCCAGCAAGAGAATAATGTGTGGACTGTCTCCATATATGGTGTGTCTCAGAGAAATAACTCAGCTCGGAAAGTCAGAGAAAAAGGTACAAGAGGAGAGATGGAAACACACACCTCTTTGTTGGTGTTTTTTTCTCTTCTCTTTTTAGACATAATAACACTGCTACAATTCCTCTTCCTCCAAAATCTTGCAGAGCTGCAGCCTGAACTCTAACAGGACTCAGTCACCAATACTTTTGCAGCCACCTGAAGGAACATTCAGGGATCATCTTACAGCCTTTGAAAGTTAGCTGAGTCTGCAGAGATTGCTGAAGCAGCAATTGTTGCAGTTATGCAATTATCCAGCATCTCTTAACATGAAACCAGACAAAATTGTCCTTCTGAGGTGTATGCAAGACAGGCTCTAGGGCTGAGTAAGGCAGAGCCAAGATATTCGAGACATTTCCATTCCATGGAAACATGCAGCACTGTATAAAATGGAAAGCATTGCCATAGTAAATAAAAGGTTATTTGGAGCCACAGAATGAGTGCATGCTATACCACTTCCCATTTTCCAGTCCTACCAGTTTGCCTTCTAAAGCAAACCAGAAATTAAAAAAAAACCAAAAAAGTTCTTAAGGCTGAGTTCAGTCTCTATTACACTCACACACTCTGATTTCTGCCATACTAAATCATGGGGCAGTGGCTGGAAAGCTGCCCAGCAGAGGAAGACCTGGGGGTGTTGATGGACAGCTGGCTGAAGATGAACCAGCATGTGTCCAGGTGGCCAAGAAGGCAAATAGCATCCTGGCCTGCTTCAGCAGAGCCAGAGAAGGCCTTGTCTCCCTTCTATCACGTCTCCCCAGAGCTTTCTCTTCTTCAGGCCCCTCTACTCTGCCCTTCTGAGGCCACTTCTGGAACACTGTGTCCAGTTCTGAGCCCCCCAGGTCAAGAGTGACACAGAACTGCTGGAGAGAGTCCAGCACAGAGGCACAAAGATGCTGAAGGGAACGAAACAGCTCTGTTACAAGCAGAGCCTGAGGGAGCTGGGTCTGTGCTGCTGGGAGAGGAGGAGCCTGAGAGGTGACCTCAGCAATGGTTATCAATATGTGCAGAGTGAGTGCCAGAGGCTGGAGCCAGGCTCTGCTGGGTGATGCCCCTGACAGGACAAGGGGCTCTGGGTGGAAGCTGAGGCACTGGGCCCAGTACCAGCCCCTGAGAGATGCCATTTGCCATCGGTCTCTATTTAGGCACTGAGCTGTTGACCACAACTCTCTGAGCGTGGCCATGCAGCCAATCCCTTATCCAGCCCTCACATCCATACTTCTGCAGTTTGGTGACCAGGAGGATGCAATGCAGGACAATGCCAAACACTTCACATAAATCCCAGGTGATGCCATCAGTAGCTCATCCCCTATCCACTGATACTGTAATGCCATCACAGAAATCCAACGAGTTCATCAGTAAGCTCTTCCCTGCCTCCCTCGGTTATAAACTGAGCAGTGCAGCTCTCTTTTTTTCCCTTTTTCACTTGGGAACCAAGAGATTTTATGTCCCTATGGGAAAATGATGTTCTAAGAACCTCACTTTTCTGGTATTTGAATTACCACAAGCTGCCTAAGCAGTGGCCTCCCCCTGGCTGCCAGCATCAGTTCTGGCCAGCTCAGCTTTTGCAGTTTCCCCCAGCTGTTCTGACCTGCCCTCGACAGAGCCCAGTGTCACACAAGCAGTGATGCTGTGATGGGAGAAGTGGAAAATTCTATTAAACACCAGGGAAGGGCTTAAAGCAGAAGCAGCTGGCAATATCAACTTAGTCTGTGCACCCAAGAGACGTTTGCTACACGCAAGCACAGCACCAACACAAGTTGCCTTCAAATAATGGAAGGCTACTCATTAGATTTATCATGCAGTCATAGGCTTGTTGAGGTTGGAAGAGACCTTCGAGATCAAATCCAGCTGCTTGCCTGAAGCTCACAATCCCACCACTACTGTGAAGCCACTGCCAGCAAACCATTCCCCTCAGCACCACAACCACACATCTTGAATGGTGACTCCACCACCTCCCTCGGCAGCCTGTTCCAGCACCTGAGAATCTTTTCTGAGAGGAAATATTTTCTAATATCCAATGTGAACTTCCCTGGGCACTACTTCAGGCCATTTTCTCTCATCTTGTCACTGGTTGCACGTGAGAAGAACCCACCCCTCCTTGCTCCAGCCTCCTTTGAGGGAGCTGTAAAGAGCAATGAGGTCTCCTCTAAGCCTCTCCCTTTGAAGAGCAAACAAGCCCAGCTGCTCCAGATGTTCCTCACTAGACTTGTGCTCAAGGCCCTTCAACAGCTTAGCTGCTCTTCTCTGGACCTGATCCAGCATATCAGTGTCTTGCAGTAAGAGGCCCAAAACTAAACCCAGTACTGAAAGTGCGGCCTCACCAGAGCTGAGTGGAGGGGGCAATCACAGCCCTAGACCTGCTGGCCACACTGTTCCAGATACAAGCCAAGATGCTGTTGGTCTTCCTGGCCACCTGAGCACACTGATGGCTCACATCCATCAGTCAACACCTGCGAGCCCTTCTCCAGCCTTTTCTGCCCCAAGCCTCTAACAGTGCATGGGCTTGTTGTGGCCAAAGTGCAGCACTCAACACTTGACCTTCCTGATCTTAGAAGTCTTTTCTAACTTAAACAATTCTGTGGTTCTGTGATTCTTCAGCACCCATGGGCACACTTCTTGAGGCCAAGGAGGCTTAGATGACCTCTCTTGGGACTTTTGCCTTAAATTTGTTCAGAGGAAGTTAAGAGCATTGGACAAAAATAAACACACTATGAACCACACTTGATAAACAATGCTCTTCATCCCACCCAGAAACCCCAGAAAGAAAAATAAATGCTTGGCACTCAAGTATGAGCAGTCTTAAAGGCAAGGATAACTACTCAGAACAAACACACAAGCATCTCCCAGGTCGCCACTTTCACTCTACTTAAAATAAATGTTTCCTAAGGATGCTGCAGTGTATGCTCAGCAAAGTACTGTAACTAAGCAGGACCCAATCAACAATCAGAGGATTCTAAAGTTTTAATGTTACCTTAAAAAGGAGCTGGGAAAAAACTGTCTAGAAAAGGCACAGAAGGCTTAATGTTTGTGTCTGCCCACTACTATTCCTGAAAAAGAAGTTCCTCAGGCAGAAAAGTAGGATCGTAGAATTGTTTCAGTTGGAAAAGACCTTTAAGATCACCAAGCCATTGGTGGCTTCATTGCCAATGCAAAGGAAAAAGGAAAGCATCCAAAACTTTGTTCACACCATGAAAGAAACAAGAAAAGCCTGAGCCTTTGTATTCACGTGTTACACGATGCGGATGGTTTGCAAATTCCCTCGAGGCTCAGACCTGTCTGCATTGAGTAAAGGATGACTTCAGAAAAGGAAAACCAACCAACCAACCAAAGCCCTGCACAACCACGACAAAGCACAGGCGCCTGGAAACCTTCCCTCCGGCCTGAGGGCAGTCAGCGCAATGGCCTGGTGGAAAGCGCCGCCCAGTGGTCATTCGGGGTCACACACAAGCAGCTCCACACACTGAAACTGCCTCCAGCCTCTTCGTGTCTGAATCCAGTGACAGCACAAGGGGCAACAGGCACGAACTGGAACCGGGGAGCTGCGAGGGTGTGGAGCAGGCTGCCCAGAGACATTGTGGAGTCTCCTCTGAAGAGATTCCAAACCCATCTGGACATTGTGGTGCTGGACAGCCTGCTGCAGGTGACTGTGCTTTAGCAAGGGGCTTGGGCTGGATGATCTCCGGAGGTCCCTTCCAACCCCCACCAGCAATTCCATATCCTCCTTATGCTGTGAGCACCTGAACTGGATGCAGCGCTCCGGCAAGAGCAGAGTAGAGGGGGAGAGTCCTCACTTCTCCTGTTGGTCACACTTCTTTTGATGAAGCCCAGGACATGGGTGCATTCTGAGCCCCTAGCTACCATTGCTGTCTCACATTGAATTTTGCATCAACTGACACCCCCAAGCCCTTCTGGGACTGCTCTCACGTCATTCTTTGCCCGGCTTGGATTTGTGCTTAGGACTGTGCTGACCAGGTGCAGGATCTTGCACTTGGCATTACTGAACTTCCTGAGGTTGGCCTGGGCCCACCTCTGAAGCCTGCGCAAGTGCCTCTGGATGGCACTTCCCTTCACTCCAGCACGCCAACCAGACCACACAGTTTGGTAACTTCACAGAACTACTTCAGTTGTAAAACACCTCTGAGGTCACCAAGTCCAACTGCCAACATAAGACCACCATGGCCATTAAAACATATCCTGAAGTGCTGTGTCCGCACATCTCTTGCACAGCTCCACCACCTGCCTTGGCAATCAGGTGGTACCAAAAACATCAGAGTTGTGTTGTATAGAACCAAATGCTCTAATGCAAAAATCCCTCAGCAAGACAAAGTGGTTTGTCAGTCATACTGGCAGTGCTGAGCAAGACTTCAGCAACCACCTTCCTTAACTGACTTGGTGCTGTGGCAGATGCATCCTACTGAAATTAATTTCCAGTCCTTTAAGGACCATCAGGAGGTTACAACAGCATCCAGACATTCAATTTATATTTGAAAATAGTAAATTAAAGATAGGAAGTTAATTCAAATCCATTTTTGGTACTGTAATTTAACAGGACAAGATAGACTAATGTAACCTAAGTTGCCTTACCTTGCTATCTGCATGGCTTCTCTGGGACAAGATGGGCTATGAGGATGATGAAGGGACATATCTGATGAGGAAAGGCTGAGCGCCCTGGGGCTGTTTAGGCTGAAGAGACGACTCAGAGGAGCCCTTAGGAACGTCTATAAATATCTGACGGGTGTCAAGGAGCCGCTCTCTTTTCTGCGATAGGGCACTGGGCGACGGACACGAACCGGAACACAGCAAGTTCGACCTCAAGATGAGGAAAAGCTTCCCTCGCCGTGAGGGTGTGGGAGGCCTGGAGCAGGCTGTCCAGAGAGATAGTAGTCTCCTTCTCTGGAGAGACTCCAAACCCGCCTGGACGCTGTGATCCTGAGCAGCAGGCTGTGGGCGACCCTGCCTTAGCAAAGGGGTTGGATTCTCTGATCTCCAGAGGTTTCTCCCAACCTCACCGCGCCACCCTCCCCGTCCCGGTCCCTGCAGCAAACAAACTCCGGCGCAGGCGCAGCAGAGACCTAGCCGCGCGCGAGCGGCGGAAGCCCGCACCTCTCCGCGCACGCGGCGCGTCCTCATAGGCTGCCGTGCCCCGCCTTGAGCCCGCCCCCTCACGGCTCCCTGCCAATCCTGAAGGAAGGGACTCATCTCCCCCCGCCCCCTGCGGCCTGGCCTCTCCCCGCGGCTCCCGGGGGCGGCCCGCACCGCGTGTCGGCCGGCGGTTGGCGAGCCCCCCGGCAGCCAATGGGAGAGCGGCACCTCAGAGCAAGGCGTCTGATTATGCGCTGGGAGAGGCGCACCCCGCCGCTCCGCTCGCCCGAGCGCGTATCCTGCAGCAGCCGAGCAGCGGCGGCCCCGGGCAGTGGGGGTTGGCGATTGGTGCCGGCACCGCTCGCGTCGCAGGGCGGCAGCCAATCAGGGCCGGACGCGAGAGGGCGCGGCGGAACGGAGCGGAACGGAGCGGGCCGAGGGGTGCTGGGCGCCATGAGACCGAGGGGGCTGTGGGTGCTGCTGCTGCTGCTGGGGCTGGCTCACATCGCCCTCCTGGCGCGGGGGGCGGCGGCCGAGGAAGACGATGGAGGTGAGTGCGCGGCTGGGCGGCTGTGGTGGGCCCTCGGGCGCCGGTGCGGAATCTTGTTGGCGGGGCCAGCCCTTGGCTACGGGGCCGAGCTCCCTCGGCGAGATCCTGCTTCTCGGGCTTGCCAGGTCCCGGCGCTGGGCGCCGTGGGGAGCCTGACCCCGAGAGGTGCCGGAGGGGCCGGGCAGGCAGGCGGATCCCCGCAGGCCTCTGGGCTGGGCCAGTGGACGCGAGGTGCTCCCCGCAGGTCGCTCCCCGCCCTCCGTTCGGGCTCGGGCCCCCTGCTGACCCTTTACAGGCCTCTGCTTGCCTCCCCAACTTTCTGTTCAGGGCTCTACCCGCCCCGCAGCTCCTTTCTGTGCAGGGTTCTGCCCCCCCCCAGCTCTCTTCTGTGTGCAGGGCTCCGGTCGTTCCCCCATCTCGACAGGGCTCAGGTCCCCGTCCCGTCTCGTTTTCCCTCCAGCCTGTGCAGGTCACTCGGCCGTCGTCGCTTTCCCCCGCCTTTGCCACAGCGCAGTTGGCTTCTCCTTCGCTGTGCCTGGCCCCTTCTAAACGCGGGTTTTAAAGGCGTGCTGCGACCCGTGACGCAAAAAAAAAATTGTGAATTTCCAGTTTAGTTATCCGAGGCAGCGCTTTTCCCTGCCCTCAGTTGAGGGCTTGTTTTTGCCCAGGAGGAAGGCCTCCTGTAGCTTGTTGCTATCTGTTCCCATTGTCTCTGTATTTCGCTGGTCTGTGCCTTGCCAACGCTGGCTGAAACAAAGGTGCTCTGAGTGGACCATCGGAGGCAGACGTTTCAGGGTGCGTCCTTTTCGGTTTTAAGAATCTTTTACATGAGTTTTGATGAATCTCACACCATTCGTATTGCCTGCATTAATGCTGCTTCTTGCTCAGTGTTAGAGTGCGATCACAGCATGGCAGAGGTGGGATAGGAGCTCTGGAGATCATCCAGTTCGATCCCCCTGCCAAAGCAGGGTCGATCCCCCTGCCAAAGCAGGGTCGGCCACAGCCAGTTGCCCAGGATCGACCAGGAGGGTTTGGAATCTGTCCAGAGAAGGAGGCTCCACAACCTCTCTGGGCAGCCTGCCGCAGGGCTCCCACACCCTCACAGCAAAGAATTTTTTCCTCATGTTTAGGTGGAGCTTCCTTATTCTAGTTCATGCCTGTTGCCTCTTATCTCCTTTTTTCACCTGTGTGAAGTGCAATACATTTACTTTGCACCAAGAAAGTAGCTTTATGTAAACTGTTCAGAAGACAAAAAGTTAAAATGAAAGTAGACTTGTTTGGAAATGAAGTTTGACTGTAGCCGTGAGACAGATACAATTGCAGCAAAATCAGCTTAGATCATGACCTTTGCATCCTGGTGAAGGAGTTAGGAGGGGTCCTTGTGAAGAGACAGAAAAGACTGAGGAAGACAGCTTTCAGCTGAAGAGAGCTTTGGAGTGCCCTGGCAACAGGTGGCCCACTACACTATCAGACTGAGTCTTAAAACTGTCCAATGCAGGGGAATCCCCTTGGGAGACAGTTCCAATATCTGACTCTTCTCCTCGTGCAAAATTCTCTTCTGGAGTCCAGCAAGAATCTCCACAGAAGTAACTTTGTACCCATCACCTCTTGTCCCTGTGGTCCTTTTTTTCTTTTTACTCTACTGGGGAACAGGTGGTTGGCAATCAGGAATGAGTCTCAGCCTGGTGCTTAGTTGGTGAGGTGCATGAGCAGAACCGGCCAGCTTGTGTCAGGGAAAGCTTGTAGCAAGTTGCTTGGAAAAGCATGGGGCTTGTGCAGCTTGCTGGGAATTGAGGCAAAATGGCTTTGTCAGCAGGACAGACCCTTGAGTGTGTGCCTGCTGGAGGTTGGCTCCAGGGGCACTTGGCAGTTCAGCCCTTGCACTGCTGACGGAGGCAGTGACACAGGAGCCATTGTTCACTTGCAGATAGTGCCTGTAGCTGCCTCCCAGGTCCGCTGAAACAGTAGATTTCTTTAACAGTGGTTAACAAAACTTTATCTAGATGGCCACTGTTGTGTGACAGATGGTTTCCTCTATGCTCACTCCCCTCAGCAGAAGCTTTAATATTTTGATGGTGTCTAAAGTTGGGTTCTAACCAAAACGAGAGCATTTTCCCCAGGAGCTCATGTTCCTTTCCAAGACCAAAAAGGCTTCTGGGTTTTAACAGTTTCTGCTAGCGGAGAAAGAGCCAGAGCACTTTTTGGCATCACTTTCTCCATGGTGAGCTTGTTCTGTGGTCTGAGAATGATGTGGGTTGGTTTTTCCTCATTTTCATGCCTGGGTATTAGTTTATCATTCTGTATTTGTGAATACTTCCTTGTCATGCCTAACTTTTGAATTCCAGTGAACTTGGAATACTTTCAGATTCTTGTCCTGAATACCTAACTTACCTGTGTGTGATTTGCTGTCAAAGACTCATAGAATTGTTTCAGCTGGAAGAGGCCTCCGAGGTGATGCGACCCAACACCACCATGGCCATTAAACCATGTCCCCATGTGCCATGGCCACATATTTCTTGAAAACCCAGGGAATGAGGATTCCACCACCTCCCTGGGCAGCCTGTGCCAATGCCTGGCCACACTTGGAGGAAAGAGATCTTACCTAATACCCAACCTAAAGCTCCCCTGACACAATTTCAGGACATTTCCTCTCAATCACCTGATACTAGAGAGAGAAGACCAATTCCTACCCCACTCCAACATCCTTGGAGGGTGCCGTGGAGAGCAGTCAGGTCTGTCCTGCTGCAGTAGCTCCTGTCCACTTAGCCAAAAAACAGCTGAAGTGAAAGAGGGAATAGTCTTGAACAAGAAGCATCAATGGTTTAAGTCCCAACCCTTAAACTGCCAGTGGTGGAGAGGCTCTTAGCTGCACTGCTGTTCAGTTTCCCTGGTGGATGAGGAGTGGATGAGGAAGTGTCTACTCATGGCTTTGCTGGGTGTCCAGGCCCAAGGAGCAGTGGGAAACAGAGTCCGATGGGCAGCTGGTCACGAGTGGATGGAATCCCTTGCCGGTCAGTTTAGGGTCACCTGGCCTCTCCTCTTCATAGCTGCAGCCTTTCCCTTCCTGCACCCTAAGGTGGAAAACAAGATGAAGCGGTGCCCTTGGTCTCCAGCCCCACCTCTAGTGCTAACTCTCCCCATCAGTGTTGTCACTGCCAGCAGCAGCCACTGCCCATGCAAACCTGCCCTGGGCTGCAGAGAGTGCCTCACTGAGCAGAGCCTGAGCTGGGCACTCTCAGCCCTGAGCAGTCAGTGCTGGCCTGGCTCACACCAGGCCATGTCTCACTTCTCCTGTTTCACCAAGGTGCCCCTGGGACCTTGGTAGTGACTGTGCCATGGGTCTGTGTCACCAGCTCCAGCTGTGTCCATTGGGTTAGCTCACCCCAAACTGCCAAACACGGACTGAGACTTTTACTGAGCTGTGGCTTGAGGTGGCTGTCACTGTCTGTGAAGCAGGAGCTAACCATGATGCGCTTCTTTTACTGGGCAGTGTTAATGTAAAGTGCTGGAGACAATCTCATCCATCTCACCTTTTTGCTTTTCCAGAATCTCTTGCAAAAGAAGCTGAGGAAGATGGTGATGATGATGATGATGATGAAGAAGAAGAAGAAGATGAGGATGATTCAGAGGTTAAAGAAGAGAATAGTGTGTTAATCTTGAATGATGCAAACTTTGACACCTTCACTGCAGACAAGGACACTGTGCTGCTGGAGTTCTATGCACCCTGGTGAGTTTGCAGCCTGTGGGACCTCCTTAGGTGCAGGATGAGGTGGCTGCTGGGGGCTTCTCTGCAGGACACACTCCTAAAGATGAGATAGCTGTGGTTTGGCTGCAGGAGCAGCACAGGACTCCAGGGTAGGAGGGGTTGTGGTGGTATGGAGGTGCCCTTTTCTGTGAGCCCTACCATGCAGCTACTAGATCAGGGTTGGTCTCTTTTTTCTAGTAGCAAGTGATAGGGGCTGAGGAAATAGGAGCCTTACATTGTCATAGGGAAGGTTTGGGTTGGATATTAGCAAAAATTTCTTCACTGAAAAGGTTCTCAAAAACTGGCACAGGCTGCCCAGGGAAGTGGCTGGATTTCCACCCCTAAAGGTGCTTCAGAGAGATAAAGATGTGATGCTGAGGGACATAGTTTAATCCCAGATTTGCTAGAGGTAGATAGTGGTTGGACTGGGCAGTCACAAAGGTCTTTTCCAACCTTAACAACTCTGTGGGTCGTGCTCATTGTGGTGGGTGTGAGATTTCATTAGGCCAACTTAGCTGTTGGTTTGGTCTTTGCTATAGTTGAAATGAGGCTGCTGCATGGAGAAGATGAACCCAGCTTAAGAAGAAGCCCAAGCCTGAGTGAGGTCTCATTTACAAGGGGCAGGGAGGAAGGAGAAGCAGAGTCTAAGGCTTGCTGGTTTGTTGTGACAGCAGTTGATGAGACTTTTGTGTGAAGGTTTTAGGAAAGAGGCAGAGATGTGCTGCCTTCTGTTGGAGTGAAGGGAGCAGAGCAGTCCGCAAGAGGTCTGGAACGGGCAAGCAGCACAGCGGTTATGGCTACTCTGTCTCCATCCCTTGCTGAGGCTGTGGCCATCTGTCAGAAGGTGTCGTGTGGCAACGCAGAGCAGCAGAATACCCCTGCAGACTTGCTGTGCAGTACTATGCCTGCTTATGTCTTCTTCTGGCAGGTGTGGGCATTGCAAGCAGTTTGCTCCTGAGTACGAGAAGATCGCCAAGGCTCTGCAGGAGAACGACCCTCCCATTCCAGTTGCCAAAGTCGATGCCACGGCAGCCACTGCCCTGGCTAGTCGGTTTGATGTCAGTGGCTACCCAACCCTCAAAATCCTGAAGAAGGGGCAGCCTGTCGACTATGATGGATCTCGGACGCAAGATGGTGAGCACCAGCCCTTTGTAGCTCTCTCTGACAAAGGCAGGAGGTCTGTGCTCTTGCTTCTTCATGTCACTTGTTGGAAGGACCTTCAGGTCCTTCAGCAGAATACTGTCACAAAGGCTGAAATTCTGCCTGTCTTCTGAATTGGCTGCCTAGGAGGCTGGGGAAGGGTCTGGAGAACAGGACTGGTGAGGAGCAGCTGAGGGAAATGGGATTTTTCGGCCTGGAGAAGAGGAGCCTGAGGCGAGACCTTCTGGCTCTCTACAGCTGCCTGAAAGGAGGTTGGGCTGAGGTGGGGGTTGGTCTTTTCTCCTAGGATCAGGTGATACAAAGAGAGGAAATGGCATGGAAATGTGCCAGAGGAGGTTTAGGTTGGATACTGGGAAAAACTTTTCTCCTGAGAGAGTAGTCAGGCATTGGAACAGGCTACCCAGAGAGGTGCTGCAGCCATCTTACTAGAGGTGTTCAAGAAACGTGTGGATATGGCATGTGGGACCTGGTTCAATGGCCATGGTGATGTTAGGTTGATGATTGGACTTGATGACCTTAGAGGTCTTTTCCAAGCCAAAGTATTCTGTGATTCCAGAGGACAATTTTTGCAGGTGGTGGGTAATGCTGTTCCTGACAAAAGAATTTTAGAAACGTGACTAGAAGAGGGGGAAATCTCATCCCTGCTGGAGGATCTGCTGGTCTTTGTGTTGAGTGCTTATAAAAGCACTTGCTTCTTGCTTGGTGACTGTGTCCCACTTCACTGGGAGGAGGTTCTGCTCCTGGAGGCCATGCTTGCCACTCTGCCTTTAAACTGATGCTGCGAGCACTTGCATTTGGCATCTGCCTGGTGTGGTGCCACAGGTGTGCCAACTGAGCTGCTCAACTCTGTTACAGCAATTGTGGCCAAGGTCAAGGAAGTTGCTGACCCCAACTGGACCCCCCCACCAGAAGCAACCCTGGTGTTGACCCAGGATAACTTTGACAACGTTGTGAACGATGCTGACATAATCCTGGTGGAGTTCTATGCTCCGTGGTAAGCAAGAAAGCTGTCTCCTGTACTGTGCTAGCACGGTTGGGATGAGCAGGCTTGGTGGCCCTGCTCTCTGTAGTTGTGCTGCTGTTTTAATGGCTGGACTTGACCTTAAGGGTTGTCCTCAACCCATATGGTTCTGTGGATCTCAAGAGGCTTTTCTCCTGCCAGGTGTGTTGTAGCTCTGGTGTACCTTAGCTCCAGTCTGGAGGTGGGATCACAGCACAATTGAGCCAAAGGGTCTGTGTTTCAGAAAGGGATGGGCTCCATGCCTTCACTAAAGATTCTTTCCTATAAATTAGTCAATTTGGGAAAATGCTGAGAAACACTGAAAACAAGGCAGTTGGTCCTCAGTTTAAAAAAAGCCTCTAAACAATGAAGCTGCATCTAGAGATGCGAGGCCAGACACTGAGGGTAGCTTCAGACTGCAGAGACAAGGCTGAAGTGTCCTCTTGAGACAGAGCAACCTCAGTTCTGCTTTCTCCTTCTGGAAGACTCTGCCACTTGAGGGCAGGTATCTAGCAGGACTCATGACTTGTAACTGCCTTCTACTCTGCTTCCCTAGGTGTGGCCACTGCAAAAGGCTTGCTCCAGAGTACGAGAAGGCTGCCCAGGAGCTCAGCCAGCGCACACCTCCCATTCCCCTGGCTAAAGTCGATGCCACTGCTGAGACTGAGCTGGCAAAGAGGTTTGATGTCAGTGGCTACCCAACGCTGAAGATATTCCGCAAGGGCAAACCCTATGACTACAACGGTCCACGGGAAAAATACGGTAATTGCAGCTCCTCTTGCTTCTCCTTTTCTGAGAGCTTCACTGCAGATGCTTTGACATCCTATGACAGAACAACCCCGTGGACACTGCAGGCTTGGGGCAGAGTGGCTGAAAAGCTGCCTAGCAGAAAAGGACGTGGGAATGTTGATGGGCAATGAGATGAAGATGAGCCAGGCGCGTGCCTGGGTGGCCAGAAAGGCCACCAGCATCCTGGCCTGGATCAGGAATGGTGTGACCAGAAGGACCAAGGAAGGGATTGTACCCCTGTACTTAGCGTTATCAAGGCCACAGTTCAGTTCAGTTTTGGGGCTCTCACTACAAGAAAGGCATTGAGGTGCTGGAGCGTGTCCAGAGAAGGGCAACAAAGCTGGTGATGGGGCTGTTGAGAACTGGCTGAGGAAACTAGGGTTGTGCCTGGGAAAAAGCAGGCTGAGGGAAGACCTTCTGGCTCTATGCAACTCTCTGAAAGGAGGATGTAGTGAGGTGGGTGTTGATCTCTTCTCCCTACTAACAAGTGAGGGGATCAAAGGAAATGGCCTCAAGTTGTGCCACAGGAGGTTTAGGTTGGTGGTTAGAAGAAATGCTGAAAAGGTTCTCAAAATGTGGCACAGGCTGCCCAGGGAGGTGGCTGACTCCTCATCCCTCTCCTCAAACAGGCAGAGATGTGGTGCTGAGGGACATGGTTTAGCCCCAGACTTAGCGGAATTAGAGAACAGTTGGACTCAATGATTAAGCTTAAAGGTCTTCTCTGCCTGAAACAGTTCTCTGACTTGCAAACTTGTTAACATCATAGCAGTGGGAGCTGTAGGAACCTCCAAACCTGTGCTCTCATACCTACGTAGGCTAGCAGTATAAATCTGTCTCTAACAGCTGATCTGAAGGTAATTCTGTACACAGAGCAGTGGCTGTGTGAGTAAACAAACAGTCTTGAATTGCACTACAGTGCACTGCTAAGTGCTGACAAAGTGCTCAGTATTTGGGTTTAATAAGAGGGAAGTCTGAACCCTGTCTTAGTAGAACTTTGGCTCATAGCAGTGCCAGGAGATAGCAATGGGTCTGGAAGTTCAGAAAGGATTACTTGGAAAATCATCTGCTATCCAGAACGGCAGCTTGAAAAGCTTGGAGTGACCTCTTGCTTATTTGGTCTCCTAGTTATAGGTGGGAAGAGTGCACAGAAAGAAAGGTGTCCACAGGAAGTGTGGTACCAAAGAGTGCTGTGGAGGGATGCCTGACCCTTTCCCTTCAAGAAATGTTCTAAGCAGCTTTCTGGGGATGGGTTTCTCTTGCAGGTATTGTTGACTACATGATCGAACAGGCTGGTCCTCCATCCAAACAGATTCAGGCTACCAAGCAGGTACAGGAATTTCTGAAGGATGGTGATGATGTCATCATCATTGGTGTCTTCAGTGGAGAGAGTGACAAAGCCTATCAGCTCTATCAGGAAGCGGGTATGGGATGTTTTAAAATACTAATGAAATGTGTGTTTTGTTGGGATCCCACACAGGACTTTGGACACAGAGAGATCTCTTGTTTGTACTCTTAGTTTGAGGGAGATTGGAGAGAAGTAAGAGGAAGGAGAGGGAAAGGTCAACTGCTTTGACTCAAGAAAAATCTCACCACATTTTGAGGACACAGCTCAAGTGTCAGCCAGGCCACTCACAGGAGATAGTTCCTCTTGGAACTGTGTCCCTAGAGACTGCCAAATAGAGAGGGGGGAAATTCCCAGGTTAGGAAAAAACTGCAGTTTTTCGGTGTGAAGCCTTGCCCCCTTTCCCTCTGCCATGGCTTGCTTTGTGTCTGACAGTTGCAGAAGCTGGGTGCTGATGAACATATTCGGGGTGGGGAAAGCTAAACTGACCCAGAGGTCAGGGGTGGTTCTAAGCCATGCTTACTAAAACCCTTTGGAGATGACACAGTGACAGCCCTGTCACTTGATGCACTCAGTCCCAGCAATCACTCCCTGTGTCTCACATGACTGAATCACTTGCAGCCTCAGGAGGGTCACTGTGGACAGTTCTCCTCCCCCTGGCTGTGACTGCTTCTGGGACCACCATTGCTTATGGTTGGATTAGGAACTGATTTGGTTGCTCCAGCATGGCAAGATACACAACTGTTTCCCAGGCTGCCCAAAAGCAAGTGGACTGGGTGACCTCGTGGGGTTTTTTGAGCTCTGCTTTCTCTTACCTGGGGGAAGCCAAGAGGTGCAAATAGCTGCTGTGTTCTGGAAGCTGTTCAGAGTTTTGATCTGTAGAACAGCTCATCAAGTGTCTGAGTTGTTGAACAGCATTCACATAGTGCTACTCCAGCTGTATGTGTTTGTAAAGGCTTCTCACCCCTGTGAGGCTCTGGGTTGCTCCATGTACTACTGAGAATGGGAAGAGAGTTTCCCTGCAGTGCAGTCTCCAGATTTTCAGTTGCAGGCTATCGGTTCACTTTTGGATGACCTTCCCTTCTCCCCAACCTTCCTTTTTCAGCTAATGGCCTAAGAGAAGATTACAAGTTCCACCACACCTTCAGCAGTGAGATTGCAAAGCTACTGAGAACATCTCCAGGGAAATTGGTTGTCATGCAACCAGAAAAATTTCAGTCAAAGCATGAGTCCAAGATGCATGTTTTGGATCTTAAAGTGAGTAACTGGTTCAGATCTACAAAGTTTCTGAGCAGGTTGAAGGCTCTCCTTTGCAGGCATGAGGAGTGGGCATCTTCCTATTGGAAGTACTCCACTAGATACCCGAGGAGACTTGTTTTGTCCCTTGACTCTCGAGTGGGTCCAGATGGGGCCACAAAGATGATCAGAGGGCTGGAGCACCTCTCCTCTGAAGACAGGTGGAGGAACTGGTGTTGTTCAGCCTGGGGAAGAGAAGGCTCCAGAGAGACCTTAGAGCAGCCTTCCAGTATGGGAAGGTGGCTAAAGAGGAGCTGGAGAGGGAGATTTTACAAAGGCATGGGGCTCTTGACTTCAAACTGGAAGAAGCTGCATTTAGATGAGATATTGGGAAGACATTCTTCCTCCTCAGGGTGGGTGAAGCACTGGGATGGGTTGCCTGCTGAAGCTCTGGATGCCCTCTTCCTGGAGGCATTCAATGCCTGGCTGGATGGGGCCTTGAGTAGTCTGCTCTAGGGAAAGGAGTCCCTGCTCATGGCAGGAGGTTTGAACTTGATGACCTTTAAGGTCCTTTCTGACCCAAACCGTTCTATGATTCTCGGAAATGAGATTTCTTTCTTTGAGAAAGCTTCATGAAATGACCCAGGGGTTTCCTAGGCAAATAATAGTTGTCCATGTCCAGCTCTTTCTCACTCCTGCACACGCAGATACCAGTTTGCAGTAGAAAGCAGCGAAAATACCCCTGAGATGCCTTTGAGCTGCTTTCTCCCAACTGTTTTCCACCCAGGACTCTACAGATGGTTGGGAGATGAAAGAGCACGTGCTCAAACATGCCCTGCCCCTGGTTGGGCACCGCAAGCCTTCCAACGACGCCAAAAGGTTCTCCAAGCGTCCCCTAGTAGTGGTCTATTATTCTGTAGACTTCAGCTTCGACTATCGAGTGGGTGAGTTACTCAAGGCTGCCTCTGCTCCACTTGGAGAGGAAGCGAGCGGTGACCAGCTGGACACTGCTAATCCTCTGGTGCTCTGGTGTTTCAGCTACACAGTACTGGAGAGGCAAAGTCTTGGAAGTGGCCAAAGACTTCCCTGAGTACGTGTTTGCCGTTTCTGATGAGGAAGATTATTCTTCCGAAATAAAAGACCTGGGCCTGCTGGAGAGCGGGGAGGATGTCAATGTGGCCATTCTGGATGAAGGAGGCAAGAAGTACGCCATGGAGCCGGAGGAGTTCGACTCTGATGTGCTCAGGAACTTTGTCATAGCATTCAAAAAAGGTACAGCTTCTGAAGCTCTCTGCTTTGCCTCCCCTTGTTTGCCAAGAGGTTTTGCTGAGGCAGCAGCTGTGAGAAAGGGGAGGTTTAGGTTGGATATTAGGAAAACTTTCTGTACTGCAAGAGTGCTCAGGCACTGGAGCCAGCTGCACAGGGAGGCCCTGGAGTGGAGGAAGCTTCTAGGGAACTGTGAACCAGCTTGTTGCTGTGTGTGCAGGGTGAGTGCCAGGAGGGTGAAGCCAGGCTCTGATGGGTGATGCCTGATGGCAGCACAAGGGGCAATGGGTGGAAACTGAGGCGCAGGAAGTTTCATGGAAACATGAGGAGGAATTTTTTTCCCAGTGAGGGTGACAGAGCACTGGAATAGGCTGCCATGGGGAGTTGTGGAGTCTCCCTCTCTGGAGATACTCAAGACCTGCCTGGAAGCATTCCTGTGTGATCTGGTATAGGTGATCCTGCTCTGGCAGAGAGGTTGGACTGGATGATCTCTGGAGGTCCCTTCCAGCCCCTGACATGCTGTGATTCTAAGATTCACAAAAGGACTGTGCCAACAGATGCCCAGCAAGCTGTCCTGTGCTCCATGCAGAGCTGGTTTCATTCCTGGTGCCAGGCCTTGCCTTTTTCTCTTTGGCACAGATCAGAAGGATGGTTTTTGCTGTGTCCTAACTGTGCTCTGTGTTTCATCTCCTAGGCAAACTGAAGCCTATTGTGAAGTCCCAGCCAGTGCCAAAAAGCAACAAAGGGCCCGTGAAGGTGGTGGTGGGTAAAACATTTGATGCCATAGTCATGGATCCCAAGCACGACGTTCTTATCGAGTTCTATGCCCCGTGGTGTGGGCACTGCAAGAAGCTGGAGCCAGTGTACACCGAGCTGGGCAGGAAGTACAAGGGTGAGAAGCAGCTGGTGATAGCCAAGATGGATGCCACTGCCAACGACGTGCCCAGCGACCGCTACAAAGTGGAGGGCTTCCCCACCATCTACTTTGCCCCAAGGGACAGGAAGAACAACCCCATTAAATTTGATGGGGGGGACAGAGATTTAGAGCATCTGAGTAAATTCATAGAGGAGCATGCCACAACACTCTCCAGAACAAAAGAAGAGCTTTAGCTGGGATGGGGGCAGGGAAAAAGAGCCCTTGGTGTGCTGTAGGGAGAAGCAAGTTCTGACACACCTCAAGCTGGAGAAGGCTTGAGCAGCTGGAGCCAGGAAATTACCGAGCAGTAAGGCAGTTGCAGTACCTTTTGTTTTTTATGTATGCCAGAAGAGATTCTCTGGACACTGAACTTCTTTGGCACGAAGTCTTCAGTTAGTTACTGTTTGAACTTTTGGAGAAAAATACAGCTTTTATTTTTGGTGACTATCTCGAGCTTGATTCTTTGACTCCAATGCAACTGTTAAGAGATGTTAGCAAAAAGAGAACCAGATCCCTCTGCTGAACAGATTGTTTGTCTTCTTTGGTGGTATGATTACAGTGTGGAGCAGTGGTTGGAGCCAGTCTGTCTTCTGTGGTAGCTCCGTGTACCTCTGCATGGAATCACAGAATCCCTCTGGTTGGAAAAGACCTTTCAGGTCATCCAGTCCAACTGTTCTCTAACTTTACCAGATCTGGGTCTAAATCATGTCCCTCAGCACCACGTTTCTGCAGCTTTGAAACACCTCCAGGGTGGGAATTCGACATGATCCCTGGGAAGCATGTTCCAGCATTAGAGAACCCTTTCAGTGAAGAAGTTTCTTCTCATATCCAACCTAAACCTCCCCTGGTGCAACTTCAGGCCACTTTCCCTTGTGCTTGTTGGTAAGGAGAAGAGAACAGCTCAATTCTGCAGAGTGCAAGGTGTCCCCTTTCCTTTCCTCTGGGCTAAACACCCTGAGTTCCCTCAGCTGCTCCTCACTAGACCTGCTCCCCAGACCTTTCTGCAGTGTCGTTGTGCTTCTTTGGGCATGCTCCAGCACCTCAATGTCTGTCTTGGAGTGAAGGGGCCCAAACTGAACATGTTACCCAAGGTGTGGCCTCACCAGTACAGATCACTAGCCTAGTCCTGATCCAGGCCACCTCCCACAATGCTTGAGACCCTCACTCCAAGAAGTGTTGGAGTGGGCCCAGAGGAGGGCAACAAAGCAGGGTTTGGTGAACAGATCTAGTGAGGAGGCCCTGAGGGAACTGGGATTGCTTGGTCTGGAGAAGAGGAGGCTGAGGGCATACTTGCTGGCTCTCTACAATTACCTGAAGGGAGGTTGGAGTGAGGTGGGTGTCAGTCTCTTCTCCCAGGTAACAAGCTACAGGGCAAGAGGAGGCAGCCTGAAATTGTGCAAGGGGAGGTTTAGGTTGGACGTGTCCACACTGCAAGAGTGGTCAGGCATTGGAACAGGCTGCCCAGGGAGGTGCTGGTGTCACCCTCCCTGAAAGCATTCAGGAAAGGTGTAGATGTGCTGCTGAGAGATACACTTTACTGGTGGACTTGACAGTGTTGGGTGAGACTCAAGGAACTTGGAGGTCTTTTCCAGTCTCTATAACTCTGAGCAACTGGGTTCACATCATGGCACTGTGCTGTCTGTGACCCTTTCCAGCACTGTGCTTTCTGCACCATGCCTGAGTGTCTGGCTGAGCTCCACACCCATAAACACACCACTTGATACTAGGGAAAAGAGACCAACTCCCACCTCACTCCAACCTCCTTTCGGGGAGTTGGAGAGAGCACCCAAGTCTCCCCTCAATCTCCTCCCAGTTCGCTCAGCCACTCCTCACCAGAGCTCTTCTCCAGATCCAGAGCTGAACCCAGTATTTGGGCTGTGGCCTATGCACCAGTTTCTGCTGGAGGATGCTGTGGGAGACAATGTTGAGGGCCTAATTACAGCCCAGGTAACAACATCTGCAGCCTTTCCCTCGTCACTACGTGCATCACCCTCTCACAGATCAGCTTTGTCAAGCAGGACTTGCCCTCCATGGACCCAGGCTGGCTGGTTGCTGTGCCACATGCTGCATAGTGGCACTCGGGAGACCTGCTCCATGACCTTTGCTGGCACCGAGGTCAAACTGACAGCTCTGGAGTTGCTCTTACTGAGCATTGAGAAGGTCTCTTCTCAGGCCGCTCTTCTCCAGGCTGTGCAGCCCCAGGTGTCTCAGCCTTTCCTCCTCACAGAGATGCTCCAAGCCCATCTTTGGAGCCTCCACTACTTCCCTGCCTCAAGGCACTGTTCCTAAGGAAACACACACAGGTAACAGCTACTGGGTCAAAAGATGACAAAAGGAACGTCTGAAGGTACTTCCACTTGGCTGGTGCGCCCTTGTGCCGCGAGGGGCCCAAAAGACTAGTCAAGTGCAGTAGTGGGAAGGGGGGAAAGAGAGAACGAGGAGATCAATCTGTAACTGACTGTGAACAATCAATTGAGATGCCCCACTACCTTCGGACCAGCCGACTGCAACTTGCCGCGGCAGCGCTATTTATACCTTTGTTATTCCAAAGCTTTATCGTTGCGGCGAGTGACACCGCACTCTGCCTACGCCTTCCTTGCAAACGAACTTCTACTTCCAATCGCGGCAGCAGGAAGAAAGGCACAACCAGAGCAAAGGTCATGAAGAAGCGCAGCGAGATATCCTCCCTCGGGCCGGAGCGGCCCCGCTGCATTCTGGGAGAGCGGTATGCAAATCAGCAGGCGTCGCCCCGCCTCCCGCCCGCCCGCCTGCGGCGGCTGTGTCCGGGCTGGGGCAGCTGGGACGGGCGGAGTAGCTCCAGCGCTGAGATGTGGCATGCCCAGGATGCTTGAGGTTCTAGTAGTGGCTGCAAAGGAGACACAACTATTTGTGAATCGCCCCGATCGGAAAAGCTCTCCAAGATCAGCCAGTCCAATCTAGCCCAACGCTGCCAAGCCCACCACTAAACGATGTCACTCACTTTACATATCTTTTAAATCCCTTCAGGGATGGGGACTTCACTGTTTCCCTGGGCAGCCTGTTCTGGTGATTGAGAACCCTCTCAGTGAAGAAATTTCTTCTAAGATCCAAATGAAACCTCTCCTGGCAATTTGAGGCCATTTCTCCTCGGTGTATCACATGCTGCCTAGAATGAGACACTGATCCCCATCTGGCTCCAGCCTACTTTCAGGGACTTGTAGATAGCAAGAAGTTGTCTCCTAGTCCTCTTCTCCAGGGTGAAAAACTCTAGTTCCCTCAGCTGTTTCTCATAAACCCCTCGGCTGCTTCTCCACACCCTTCCCCAGCTTGGTTGCCCTTCTCTGGACATGCTCCAGCACCTCAGCGTCCTTCTTGGAGTGAGGGACCCAAAACTGAACCCAGCAGTCAGTGTGGCCTCACTAGTGCTGAGTTCAGGAGGACAATCACTCCCCTGGTCACATTATTGCTGATCCAGACCGGGACACTGGTGGCCTTCTTGGCCACGTGCTGGCTCATGTTCAGCCAATTGTTCATTTAATATGCATGCAGAAGGAGACTCTCACCCACTTCTATGTTCTCTCCTTGTCCCTTCCCTGAACCATGGCCATGTGTGTTCTTGTCCTCCTGTGACAAACTGCCACTGCTATTGCATGACCCTCTGAGAGGAGCCTCAAGAAGAAGAAGAAGAAGAAGAAAGCTGGATGAAGTAGATTGTTAAAGAAGCCCAGAGGCTCCCTCGGATCTGGAGTGATTATGGACAGAAACATGAGACAGGTAAAACTGACTGCAAGAGGAAAGGAAACACCACTGTGATAAAAACTCAAGCTTTCAGCAGGGTTCTCTCTTATGTAAAGCAATCAGCTAGGTCACCTCAGCAGCACTGCTTTGTGGACATGGGAAAGCTCAGAGAAGGAGAGGAAGAGAGAGAGGAGAAAGAGAAGAGAAGGGAATCCTTCAAAGGCTACACTTGCTGTACTTGGTTTAAAATTGTATGATAAACGTTCTCTGCATTGTCCCCTGCCTCGTCCCCTGCCTCAGGTTGGGAACTAGAGGGCTACAGATCCTCTAGGGACCAGAAAAAAAGTGTTACTCAATGCCGTAATTATGCTATTTGTTTGTAAACTAGCAGCAAGGCCAAGTCGCTCTCCTTTGCTCCCCCTCCAGCCCCGAGTCTGGCGGGAGCAGCCTCACGGGGACAAAGGTGCCAGGAGCAGGCCTGCTCCGGGGCCTCCGTGGGCTTGTGCTTAGGCCTGCAGGGGGGAGCACTGGGGATGGTAGATTTAGTTTTGGGCTGGGGGGGAAATGCAAGGGGGTTGCTGCAGACTTTGTATCTGCTTTGTAATGTCCTTCAGTATTTCTCTTTCCAAATGTAATTCTGTTTCCTCTGCAGTTCATTCGAGAGCTTCTGCTGGCTCTGTAAAACCAGGAGAGCCCCTCAAGAGCCATTCCCTGTAATGCTGCAGGTGCCCATCCGCAGAGAAGAGCAGGTGGAAGGGTGGGAACTAGCGGAGGCTGTTGGAATGTTTGGGTGCTTTGATTTCTCATCTTAACGGCAAAAGCTGTTTCATTATGAGCTACACAAAACAAAACCCTTCATGTCCCATCTTTATTTTGCACTTTTGCAGAATGGGCTGCAACTAAGTGTGGAAAATGAAAAGGCTAAGCTGCAAATACAGCTTTAGCAGAGAAGTAAGGGACCAGCAGCTTTTACTCACGCAGGTGAGGCAGGAATTGGCGATAGTCCCTTGCTGGATTCCTCTGCGGAAGCAGCTTCCAATAGCCTGGACCTAGGCGGCAAAGCTGCCAAGCTCAGAAGTGGCTCAAACACTTCTTCCACGAGTGGGATGATGGTGGAACGATGCTGCCTTAGGAGCGGCAAGGGAAGAGCCAAACCATGGGCGTCTTCCCAGCAGTGTAGCAGCCAAGCGGGTCCGGGTGCGGCCCCCCAGGACTTACGGAGCGGGCAAATTTGCACAGAATGGTGCAAAGGTGGGGAAGAAACGTCCAAAAGTAGGGACGGTGCAAAAACCGAGGGCCCTGCAAAAGGTAGGAGCCGTCCAAAACGGGAACTCTCCATGCGGGCACTCTGTCACGGCGGGACTTGCCCTGCGGGAGCTGTGTCGCGGCGGGACCTGTCCTGCGGGAGCTGTGTCACGGCGGGAACCTGTCCTGCGGGAGCTGTGTCACGGCGGGACCTG
>VWZI01000967.1:274382-357699 GCA_013396835.1 Psilopogon haemacephalus | reverse complement strand
CCTGCGGGAGCTATGTCGCAGCCCTCATTTAGAAAAGGTTCCACAGCTCGGGGAAGGGATGTAGTGAAATTCTACTAGGGAAGGGATTTGGAAACTGACAGATAAAATCCTGAAAGGGGAAGGGGTAAAAATGTGCAGGATTTAATTCTGTGGCAGCATGCAGGTTTCTGCCAGGGCGTGGATGGGTTTTGGGAGCTTCCTGATTCCTACAGCTGTGCCTGCTCACGGTGCAGCTGCATCCCATGGCTTTTGTGTGCTCAGCCTGTGGACACAGAGAGAGGGCTGCGGCGGAGATGGTGATGGGAGTGTACCCTGCAGCTTGGCCTCTGCAGCTCAGAAGGAACCTTTTGTTCACATGCTGTGTCTTTGTGGGGCTGGAAGACGTTCGTAAGGCAGCTGAAAGGGAGGCAGTGGAAACAGAGCAGAGGTGAGTGTGGAACGACAGTGGATTAGGCAGCAGGCGTCATTACCTGCACAAGAAATGCTGATGTAAGGAACCTAGAGGACAATGAATCTGTAGTGGTTGAGGGTATGCTTTTCTCAGCACAGCTCACGGCTGACTTAAGCCCCCAGTCTAGAAAGAGGGGTTCAAGATGGCTCAAGGGTTTGATCATCACCAGCTGTGAGAAACCATCATGCAAACAATGACGGACCCGGGGCTGTTTAGCCTGGAGAAGACTGAGAGGGGATGTCCTTAACGTTTACAAATATCCGAAGCGTGGGTGTCAAGAAGGGGCCATTCTCTTTTCAGTGGTGTCCTGTGGCAGGACAAGGGGAAATGAATGGAAACTGGAATACAACAATTCCATCCCAACGTGAAGAAAAACTTCCTTACTGTAAGGGTGCTGGAGACCTGGCACAGGCTGTCCAGAAAGGCTGTGGAGTCTCCTTCTCTGGAGACTTTCAAGACCTGTCTGCATTCATTCCTGTGTGATCTTGCTTTGGCAAGGCAGTTGGGCCCCATGATCTCTGGAGATCCCTTCCAACCCCTATCACTTTATAATCCTATGATTCCGTGAAATATTTGAGCCTCATCATGACCAACAATTAAATAGCTTTGTACAAAACCCCAGGGCCTCCACCTTGCTCAGCTGCTGTACTCCCTGCTATCCAAATGGCACATTTGCTAGAAGCACCCAGAGCAGCAATTCTTGTGTCTTGTATGTGAAAGGTTTAGGCAACCAGTGCTTAATTTCTGCTATTTATCCTCCTGTCCTGCTTCATTGAGCTGTGAACACTACAGTTGAGGTTGTAAGCATAGTGTAGCAGACATGAAAGCCACATAATTAAAGCAGAACCTTGGGTGAGTGACTTTTTTCCTCCTCTGCCCAAAGAATTGAGCAGTATTTTCAACTTCCATTGCACTTTAACCACCTCTGAAGTCCAGAGCCAAAAAAAAATCAAGTAGCAGGCACTGACTCTTCAGAGAGACTGGGAAGAAAGCATATTCCACAAGGGATTAAAATTTAAAAAATATATTCTGGTCTCGGTGCTTATTTACTCCAGAAAATCAGAGGCTAACAACAAAAGCTGTCAGTTTACATACTAAATTAGGAAACATGACCTACAAAAAGATGTGAAGTCACTAAAATACTGGGAAAAATCAGAAGCAGGATGAGGACGTAGCACGAGCGTAGTATTGGCAGTATCCCTGAAGTGTCCCTGTCGCTATGCATCCCTGCCCTGCCCTGCCCTGCCCTGCCCTGCCCTGCCCTGCCCTGCCCTGCCCTGCCCTGCCCAACAGCAAAAGACTAGTCAAGTGCAGCAGTGGGAGTGGAGAAAGAACAAAGAAATCTGTAACTGACTGTGATCAATTAATTATAAATACCACTGCCATCGGACCAGCCAATTCCAGAATCGTGCACCACAGCCAGTTATACCTCAGGGAGTCTCACACCATTTAGGTCACGATGTCTATTCCTGCCCCGAGAGTCCAACTGACTGCGATTTTCCTTTTCAGAAGGACGCAGCCGAATGTCCCTTAAACCCCAAAGTGTGGGCGACTCCCCGTCGATCTCCGGCTGCAGACGCGCACCGGCACCGCTGCACGATGGGTAAGGGCTATGCAAATCAGGCTGCTGCCACCGCGCCTCAGCGCTGCTTTTCCCGGCAGTGCAGAGGTGATCTCTGCTAGGAGGAGCTATGCTCCTCGTTCCCATGGGAAGGGTGCAGAATTGGCAGGAGCAGCCCTGCACCCGGTGCTGCATTTCTGCATCAGCAGCCCTGCAGGGACGGATCCATGCTGACAGCCTTGCACTGCTGTCCGCATGAGCTCCTAACGCCACACATGCCTATGCTCCGGAGGGGCTGCTGAAGCCTTAACTCCTGCTCCACAGTGCGGCGGTGCGCAGAGATGTGAGACAGCAGTAGCTGATGAGGGTGGATGGCCTCACGGAACCCCAGTGTGATGGGGATTGGAAGAGACCTCTGGACACCGTCCAGTCCCACCCCCCTCCTAAAGCAGGGTCACCTACAGCAGGTTCCCATGGTCAGAACATCCAGGTGAATTTGGAATCTCTCCAGAAAAGGAGACTTCACCACCTCTCTGGGCAGCCTGCCCCAGGGCTGCAGCACTCTCACAGCAAAGAATTTTCACCTTATGTTTAGGTGGAACCTCCTGGGTTCCAGTTTGTGCCCATTGCTCCTTGTCGTATCACAGAACATCAAGTCCTCAAACTGAAGATCTTTTTACCTTTCCTGATGGATGGTCTGTTTGGTTGTTCTGGGTTTGTTTGTTTTGCTTTGGATTTTGTTTGTTTTTTTGTTTTGTGTTTTTTTTTTTCCCTTCTGCAGAGTTCTTTTAGCTACATAGACCTACTGAGCAAAAAGAGACAGGAAAAAGCAGAGCATGTCATTGTACAAAATCAGACCAAATTCAAAGCAAAGGATGCACACAAAATTGGCATGAGCCCTGAGATAATTTGCTATCTCTTGTATTTGACAAACAACTTGTTAAGACTGTAACTACATTTGGTTAGGGATTTGTTACGTGTCCAAGCACAAATCCAGGCTGAGTGGTGAGTGGATTGAGAGCAGCCCTGCAGAGAAGGACTTCGGGGTGGTGGTTGATGAGGCACTTGACATGAGCCAGCAACATGTGCTGGCAGTCTGAGAAGCCACCTGTGTCCTGGGCTGCATCAAGAGAAGTGTGGTCAGCAGGTCAAAGGAGGTGATGCTGCCCCTCTACATTTCTCTAGTGAGACCCCACCTGCAGTACCATGTCCAGTTCTGGGGCCCCCAACACAAGAATTGCAGAATCACAGAGTGGTCTGGGTTGGAAGGGACCTTCAAAGGTCATCTAGTCCTCAGCTGGATCAGGTTGCCCAGAGCCCTGTCAAGCCTCACCTTGAATATCTCCACTGCTGGTCTGGCTCACAGCAGGGCAGGCTCACAGGCCTCGACTTGTCAGCACAAGATACTCTGCTTCCCCTGGCACTGGAGTGCAGAGCTTTGGTATGATTCCTGGCAGTGGCTTAGCTGAAAATATCAGCACTGTACAATGGCTTAGGAACCATCTCATATGCCCAGGGACATCACATAAATCAGACAGCTGGGGGAAGTCATTAGCCCTTCAACACGCTCACATAGATTTATCATCTCTACCTTTAAGTGGTCTCCTTGGTTATTTTTTATGGCCCAAGTATGGAATCGTAGAATCTGTTGGAAAAGTCATCAAGCTGATGGAGTGCAGCTGTTCTCTAACTCTACCAGGTCTGGGGCTAACCCATGTCCCTCAGCACCACAGCTCTGCTTCTTGGAAACACCTCTGGGGTGGGCATAGCCCCCCCTGCCTGGATAGCCTGTGCCAGTGCTCTGGGAGCCTTACAGGCAAGAAGTTGCCTCTTGTGCTGAGCTGCAACCTCCTGTGCTGCAGCTTCCATCCACTGCTCCTTGGCCTATCCCAGTGAGCAAGTGATCAGAGCCTGTCCCCCCACTCCTGAACCCCAGCCCTCAGATGGTTATAAACATTGATTAAAACCCCTCTCAGTCTTCTCTTCTGCAGACTCTCAGCCCCATGTCCCTCAGCCTCTCCTCATCAGGCAATGCTCCAGTCCCCTCTGCATCCTTGTAGCCCTCTGCTGGACCCTGTCCCTCTTCAACTGGGGACCCCAAAACTGAAGGCTCAAGAGGTATTAGAAGCTTGTCCTAATATCCAACCTAAGCCTTCCCTAGTGCAAGCACTTCAGGATTCAGAATCGTAGCTTTGTTGCTTCTTAAAACAAACCAACCCAGACACTGGGAAACTCAGGGCTCCTTACACCATACACAGCTACTCACTGAACCATGCCCTGGGAAGTTACAGCAGGTAGTGAGGACTGAGAGACACAGCTCAAAGAATTTGTCTGACAAGGGGCAGTATCACTGTAACTGCAGACTAACAGATGTGGCCAGCAGCTGCCAACCTGTCAGGGGAAGCAGGTGCTGGAAGGGCACTCAAAAGGCCAGTCAAGGCCGGCAGTGGGGTGGAACATATAAAGGTTAGCTTAACTAACAGTAATAATTTCTGTTAATCCACTACCATCGGACCAGCCAGTGTTGGGGCTCCTTTGGCTGCTATATAAACATCCCCAAACCCTGTTCCAGTCTGGTTAGGATGATTTCTTTAACTACTCCGAGCAAAGAAGCCGTCTGATGTACAAAAGGAACTCGTGCCGTGCAGACCAGTTAACAACCTCTCTGTCCCTTGCCCCATTTCTTTGCCACTTCAGGCAATGAGCCACTTCTTGGGCTGCCCCAAATGTGCATGATGGGAAATATAAGCAAATGCCAGAGCCGAAAACTCCTTTCTGTGCCACCAAAACTCTGAGCTGAGCCACTGGCGAGAGAGGCAGGCACTTGCTGACCAGAAACAGCGCCGGGGGCTTTGAAACTGGTGCGGGGGGGCAGGGGTTTGTGAGGCTCCTGCTACTTTCTGAGCTCTTCCGCATCTATCGCAGAACCAAATCCCACTCCAGGAGCGCGGTGAGAAAATGCAGCAGATGGCAGCACCGCACAAAGCAAGCAGCAGCCTCTGCTTAACTCAGGACTACCCTGAGCCTGCCCACTGCACACTTTCTCACCCTGAGCCGGCAGCCTGGAGCCCATCAATGGCTCCGGTTCACTGCGCTGGATTTCAACCGCAAGGATTCAGCCAGCCCAAATGCCTGGGCTAACAACAACCCCATGAACGCTTCCAGGCTTGGGGCAGAGTGGCTGGCAACAGCCCAGCAGAGAAAGCCAGCTGAAGATTATCCAGCATGTGCACAGGTGGCCAAGAAGGCCAGCAGCAGCCTGGCCTGGACCAGCAATAGGGTGGCCAGCAGGACCTGGGCAGTGATTGTCCACCTGGACTCAGTATTGGTGAGGCCATACCTTGTGTAATGGTTCTTTTTTGGGCCAGTCATTACAAGAAGGGCATTGAGGGGCTGGAGAGGGTCCAGACAACAGCAACAAAGCTGGTGAAGGGTCTGGAGAACAGGGCTGGGAAGGAGCAGCTGAGGGAGCTGGGGGTGTTTAGCCTGAGAAAAGGAGACTGAGAGGAGGTCTTCTTGCTGCAGTGAGGTGGGAGTTGGTCTCCTCTTCCTAGTAACAAGAGATACGACAGGAGGATGTGGTCTCAGATTGCACCAGCAGGGGTTTAGGTTGGATATTAGAAGAAACTTCTTAACTGAAAGGCTGCTCAAAGACTGGCACAGGCTGCCCAGAGAGGTGGTTGAATTCTCATCCCTGGAGGTGTTTCAAAGAGGCAGAGACATGGTTTAGCCCCAGCCTTGGCAGAGTTAGAGAATGGTTAGACTCAATGATCTAAAGGTGTTTTCCAACTGAAACAATTCTCTGATTCTATAATTAGTTATTTGTCAGCAAGTGTCTTAAATTAGGAACCAGAGAGAAAGATCCAAAGCTGAACATCTTTGCATGTTCAAAAGAACATCACTGAGATGCTGTCAGTATAAATAAATAACCTGAAAGGGAAGAGCTGCTGATGTTAAGATGCACCTACTTGAAATAAGAGCATCTTTTTGATTTAATTTTCAGTGTCTTTTTAAAGCACCTGAGCCAGCAATTAAAAGGGTGAATCACATCAGTCCAATTTTACGGCCTTTATAAAGCAGCATTTCATGCATTGATGCCTACCTGGGGAAGACAGAGCAGGACAACTCTCCGGAGTGTTCTTGGTTACTGAATTTTGTCACACATTTCCTGCATAAAGTGAAAAACCTTTCAGCTAAAACAGGACTCATCTCGCTGAGAAACATTAAGTGTTTCAGACATGTTTCAAGAGAAGATGATGTAAGAATAATATTTGACTAAAAAGGGATGGGGGAAAAAAAATCCTCTGTTAGATGCTACTCAGAAGAGCTTTAGGAGGGAGGTCTCCCAAGTCCTTTCAACTTTTGGCTTCCACGGTGCTCCTGCTTGTTCCCTTTTCTGTCAGATTCATCACTTTGGACTCCAGCTTGCAGCCCGTGGGGCTTGTGCTGGAGCAGTGCAAGACCCAAGCTCTGTGTTCCAGATACGGAAGGATTAGCCTGGTCACAGTAACCTCCTTAAAGCATCAGGTGTGGGGCAGAGTGGCTGGAAAGCTGCCCAGCAGCTGACTAAAGAAGAGCCACCGTGTGCTCAGGTGCCCAAGAAGGCTAAGAGGATCCTGGCCTGGATCAGCAACAGTGTGGCCAGTAAGACCAGACAAGTGATTGTCCCCCTGGACTCAGCATTGGTGAGGCCACATCTTTAGTACCGGCTTCTCACTCCAAGAAGGACGTTGAGGAGCTGGAGCAGGTCCAGAGAAGGGCAACAAAGCTGAGGAAGGGTCTGGAGAACAGGACTGGGGAGGCCTGTGGGAACTGGAATTGTTTAGTCTGAAGAGAAGGAGGCAGAGGGCAGACCTCACTGCTCTCTACAGCTTCCTGAAAGGAGGCTGCGGAGAGGTGGGGCTTGGTCTCCTCTCCCTAGTATCAGGTGGTAGAATGAGAGGAAATGGCCTGGAATTATGCCAGGGGAGGTTTAGGTTAGAGGTTAGGAGAAATTTCTTTCCTGCAAGAATGGTGAGGCATGGGAACAGGCTGCCCAGGGAGGTGGTGGAGTCACCATCCCTGAAGGTGTTCAAGAAATGCGTGGCTTCTGTAGGAAGCAGGAAGGCATCCTTACAGGTGCAATCTCTTTGTTTTGTGGGCTTACAAGGTTATGTTTTGTATGAGAAGAGAAGTCTTAGGGGAGACCTTGTTACCACGGACCAGTACATAAAGGGTGGCTACCAGGACCATGGAGACTCTTTTTACATGGAGTCCCATGGAAAAGACAAGGAGTGATGGGTACAAGTTACTGCTGGGGAGATTCCCTTTGGACTCCAGAAGAAAATGTTCCCCCATGAGGACAGTCAGAAGTTTGAATCATGTCTCAAGGGAAGCAGTTCCCCTACACTGGACAGTTTAGAGACTCATCTTGGCAGGGTGCTGGGCCAGCTCATTTCAACTGGGCTACCACCTAGGAAGGTTGGAGCAGATGACCTTTGGGGGCCCTTCCAATCTGGCATGCTCTGATTCTGGGACATTTTATCTGCTCCTTTCATTACTGTTTGAACTGCTTCATTTTACATCATGCCACAGACTATTTATACAGGCTCAAACAGAATATTTATTAGAAGTGACTGTGAAGCCTGAATATAAATGGAGATGTTAAGTGAGTAGTCTCAGTGGACATTCATAATTAGCATGTGAATGTATAAGTATGCATTAAGTGCAAGCTACCCAAAGAACTGAGGCAGACCTCTCATTTTCAGTATGAAGGGGATTGGGTTTTACGTGGTCACCACACATCTGGGTAAACATGGATGCTCTGGGCTCTCAGGTCCCCTGAACCAGAGCACAGAGAATTCCTTGGTGACTGGAGGGCATTCCTCAGGCACAGAAGCAGCTGCCTAGGGCTGCCGTGTCCCCAGGATGCTCTTCTTACAAACCCTTCACAGAAAGCAGCTGTGTCTGTGCCAAGTGGTGTGCAAGCAGCACGTTTAAACAGCAGTCTGCTGCCTGTGCTCCCAGAAGAACATAACGTGAGCACCTAAATGCAGCCTCCTGTTCTCTCTGGGCATGGGCATTGCTTGCAGAATCCCAGCATGCCAGCTTGGAAGGGACCCCAAGGACCACCTGGTCCAACCTTTCTAGGTGGCAGTGTAGCTGAGGTGGGCCAGCACCCTGCCAAACTGAATTTTAAAACTCAGCAGTGTAGGGGACTCCACAGCTTCCCTTGGGAGACGATTCCAACGTCTGACTGTTCTCATGGTGACAAATTTTCTTCTGGAATCCAGTGGGACTCTCCTCAGCAGTAACTTGTACCCATCACCCCTTGGTTTCTCCCGTGTGGCTCCTTGTGAAAAAAGAGTCTCCTGCTAGCCACTCTTGCTGTGCTGGCCCACGGTGACTAATGTCTCCCCTCAGCCTTCTCTCCTCAAGGCTGAACCAACTCAGTTCTCTCAGCTTTCCTTACCCTGCAGCCCGACATTGATCTGAGTGCTGGCTCTGCTTCCCACACTGCTGCTGGTAGGGAGGGCACTGGAATACAAATGGCACTTTCTTTAGGGATCCACCACTGGCTCCAGCAGCTGCTGTGCTCTGCCCTGCTAATGGTAGTCAAGGCTTCTGTCTGCAGCCTGTAGCATCATTGCATCACACATCAGAGGTGGCACATCCTCAGAAGGCAGCCACCACAAGGCCCTCTATAATTTTTCATGAGTGTCTAGCATTCATGGGCTCTTAGATTCATAGAATGGGCTAGGCTGGAAGGGACCTTAGCGATCATCCGGCTCCAACTTCGCAGCCACAGGCAGGGACACCTTCCACTAGACCAGGCTGCCCAAGGCCCCATCCAGCCTGGCTTTGAACACTTCTGGGAACTGGTCATCTACCGTCTCCCCGGACAACCTGTTCCAGTGTCTCACCACCCTCATCGTAAAGAATTTCTTCCTCATATCCAGCCTAAATCTACCCTCTCCAAGCTCAAAACCATTGCCTCTTGTTCTATCACTACAAGCCCTTGTAAAAAGTCCCTCCCCACCTTTCTTGCAGCCCCCATCAGGTACTGAAAATCCACTCTAAGTTCTCCCCAGAGCATTCTCTTCTCCAGGCTGTGCATCCCCAACCTTTGCAGGGCAGGTGCTCCAGCCCCCTGATTATCTTTGTGACCTTCCTCTGGACCTGCTCCGGCAGTTCCATGTCCCTCTATTTCTGGGCACACCAGAACTGAACACTGTGCTCCAGGTGGAATCTCACCAGAGCAGAGCAGAGGGGCAGAATCACCTCACTCATCCTGCTGGTCACACTTCTTTTAGTCCTTTCAGGAAGATTTCATGTCCAGTATTAAGTTCAGAACAACAGTAACTTGGAAAGGTTCAGATGTTCCCTCTCCTAACTACACCAGGGAAACAGACAAAATAATCACACAGCAGAGAATTGTCCTCTAGTTCACTAATGCAGGATGTTAGCAACCACAACATGCAACTATTAAGCTCCTACAGCAACATTAATTTGGTCAGGGTGTCCATCTGGTTTATTTTACAGTAGGCATTAAGCAGCAGAAGCAGAGCAGTCAGTGGAGTCTATTAATGCAATTGCCAAGCTGTATTTTGTTATTATGCAATGCTCCAAACAAGCAGGGGCGAGTTGCTTGGGTCGCTCCAGATAGTAACCCTGAAGCTGCTGCAGCAGCAGGAGAGAGTGGCCCCAAACTAGTGCACCAGTACTGATTAGGGGTTGACCTGCTGGAAGGCAGACCCATGGCTTGTAATGACAGGATGAGAGGGAATGAAGCTGAAAGAAGGAAGATTTAGGGTGGAGATGAGGAAGAAATTATTTCCAGTGAGGGTGGTGAGACACTGGCACAGGTTGCCCAGGGAGGTTGTGGCTGGAAGGTGTTCAAGAACAGGTTGGATGGGACCTTACGCAGTCTGGTGTAGTGGGAGGTGTTGCTGCCCATGGCAGAGACGCTGGAACTGGCTGATCTTTAATGTCCCTTCCAATCTGAACTGTTCTAAGAGTCTGTGACCCGTGGCCAGACGGTGGCCTTCTGAAGATCTGCCCTTCGGCAGGCACTGGCTGGCCGTGCGGCGTGGTGGATGTGGCACAGTGCCCTTGCGTATCTGGCACCAAGGTTTCTCTCCCTATTTGGCCACCCAAAACAAACATGACAGGATTTAACTCCTAGTTATCTGCTGAACCTGTACTTCAGTATCGCGTGCCAGTCTTAGGAACCTGCCTTGAAAACAAGGTACAAATGTCACAAATGTGGATGTCAGAGATGACATTCCCATCTAAGAATGGCACCCTGGGGTGCTGGAGCCAGCTTTTCTCTAGGCAGAAGTGCTCTGTACACATTGATTAATCCTTGCCTTGGAAACATGAGAATCCCAGCATGGTGGGCCTTGGAAGGGATCTCTGGAGATCGTCTAGTTCAACCTCCCTGCTAAAGCAGAGTCACACACAGTAGCTTACCCAGGCTTACAATGTTCAGGTTGGTCTGGAGTCTCTCTGGAGGAGACTCCACAACCTCTCTGGGCAGCCTGCTACAGGCCTCTGGCACCCTCACAGCAAAGAATTATTTCCTTACACTTAGGTGGAACTTTCTGGGTTCCATTTTGTGCCCATTGCCCCGGGAGGTGGTTAAAACCCTGTCCCTAGAGGTGTTTCGAAGAGGCCGAGATGTAGTGCTGAAGGACACGGTTTAGCCTTGGTAGAGGTAGTATCTCGGTAGAACCTTGGTAGTTAGACAGCTTGGACTCGATGATGTGAAAGATCCTGTTCAACCGAAACCGCTCTGTGATGCTCCGGTACCACGTAACATTAGAAAGTGACTCAAACCGCCGCCATCCACCGGGGCCCAGGGGAGCGGCCGGAACGCCGGGCGGGAGCCGCAGTGTGCGCGTTTGAGCCCTTTCCCCGCTCCACAGAGCCAGCCGCAACGCTCTCGCCGTGGCGCCGAGTCCCTGGCGGCGGCGGGCGGGCAGGAGCCGGCGGGGAGAGGCCGCCCCTACCCACTGGGGGAAGCAACAGGCGAGGATATGAGCCAGAGCCCACCCCCCGCCTCTCCCACAGCGCCGCCGCCTCCTGCCCGCGCTGCTGTGGGGCGGTTAAAACCGTTACAGCTCCCACTTTCGAATTGATTCAAATCCGGCGAGCGCCGAGCGAGGCGGCCCCTCCCCGGGCTGGGCTGCGCCGCACTCCTCGCCCGCTGCCCGCCAACCCTCTCTCCTCCCCTCCAGTCCTGTCCCCTCCCCTCTTCTCCCACACACTCCACGTGAGGCGGCGGAGAGTTAGAGGCTTCTCTCGGCCCGCCGCGGTGAGGAGGCAGCGGGGCCGGGGCCGGGGGCGGCGGGCGGGCGGTGGGGGACCTGAAGCGCCAGCCCCGGGCCCGCGGGCGGCAGGCAGAGAACAAAGAGTCCTGCTCGCCCCCCCCGGCCGCCGTGCACGTGGGGAGCGAACTCCCGCCCCTCGCCCCGCCCCTGGCGCCCGATTGGCGCAGGCGGGCCCCCTCCGTCCAATGGAGGCGGCGCTCGGTGCTCGCCAATGAGCGCGATGCCGATTGGGCCGCCGCGTTTGGCGCTCGGTCCGGGAGGGTGAATCCGGCAGCCGGAGGCTGGAGGGGAGGGACGGAGAGCGGGCGGGCGAGCGGAGCGGAGCGGAGCTGGCGGCGGCGGCGGCGGCGGCGGGGCGGCAGCGGCGGCNCCCCCGTCCCATTCCTGCCGGCGCGGCGGGTGGCGGGCGCCCGGTGCGGGGATGTGGAGGGGAAGCCGGCGGCGAGATGGGCGCGTTGCCGGCCGGTGACAGCTGGAGGGGGAGACATGGAGTCTGAAGTGTCCTTTGTCTAAGTTGGCTCCGTCTGGCCCGGCCGGCGGTTCCCGTTCCGATCCCCCGCACGGCGGAGCGTAGCCCCAGACTCAGGATGAGCTGGTCGTCGGTCCACCCCCTCCCTTTAGGGATGGTAGGCGGGGTGCTGTGAGGGGGGGAAGAGGGGAAAGGGGAAGACCTGGCGGTTTCCTTCCCCTCCTCCCAGTTCTGCCGACTGCATGTGGCGGCGGCTCCAGGCACGGTTGGCTTCAGGGGCAGCGGGGAGGTGCGTGTGTGCCCTCAGCGCTACGGCCGGGAAACTTGCTGCCCCCCGGTACAGAGCTGCCCACGGCGAGCCACGCTCCCGGGAGGCTCGGACAGGTCCGCTCCGGCTCGGGCGCTCGCAGCCTCCCGGAAGCTGGCGCTCGGCGCGGCGAGCCGGGCGGGGAGACTTGAACGCGCCCCGGGCCCTGCGGCTCAGTCATGGGCTGGGGGCCGGCCGTCTTTTGGGGTCCGCTTCTGATCAGGGAGGCTTCCTGCTTGGGGGAGGCGGTAAATGAGAGGTGGATCTGGCCAACTTCCTAACGGGGAGAGGCACCGCGCCAGCCTCATTCTCAAGAAAGTTCGTAGGGAGCTGAAGATCGTGGCGCTGGGGTCTGGTGTCACCAAGCACGCTGTAAAACGGGAGTGTTGCGGAGGAAGGTGCAGGGCAGAGCTCCCCTCAGCAGCACGTGTGCTGCGGGGCAGAGGTGAAGGAGTCGCTGTGCGGTGGCACCGGGCACCGTGCTCGACACCAACAGGTATCCGCCGTGCTCCGCCAGTGGGCATCAGCAGACAAAAGGAGAGCAGGCTGTGCACAGAATGTGGCAGGAACGGGATAGTAAACTTGCACGTTACTCAGGATCCTCACTTCTCACCTCTAAAGCTCCATCTTTATTTGAGCTGGAGAGAAGTTGTGGATTTTGTTGTTAGCTGCAGAACCGAAGGTTCAGACTATCGGTCTCCCTTGTAAGCGTGCAAGAGTTTGAACAGGCTCGTTTAAGTGTTGCAAGATGCCTTTGTCTTTGTTTTAGCCTCCCAGCTGTAGTTGGGGAGATTTCAGATTTCAGAGAAGAGTTTTACTGGGATATCCTCATGGGGAGCTTCACCACATTCTCTTCCCCCACTCCCCCCGCCCAGGGATTGGCACCGTCAGACGCTTTGTGTGATTTCGAAAAGTTAAAAGGCCATTCTTTGTCCCCAGTATTTATCAAACTGGGGGATCTTATTTGTGGTAAGAATAAAGCACCTCCAGAGGGGTGACTGTTACTTGTACAGGGTGTACTGCAGCTGTCCTCCGTGGCTATTTGAGGTGTACCAGGTCTTTCAGGGGCCATGTCTCCAGGATCTTGGGGGATAGGGCTCAAAAGTTAGGTGTTTTTAACTTGCAGAATTAGTACTTTATCGAGCTCTGGCTTTTTGTTACATCAAAAGAGGCTACATTTCTTACTGCGGAGCTTCCTTTAGCGAAACCGAGAGGGGAAAATACCCATTTTTCTCTTTTGCCCCCAACTTCATCTGTCTCCACAAAGTATCGATTGAACAACCTGTGGATAAATCTATGACAGTAAAATATTCCATGTGATGCTAACAGCTGCTTTTGTCTAGTACTTGGAAGAATTGAAGATTGTAATTTAGGACAAAGATGAGGGAAACCCTCCCCTTTTTTATTTTTCAGAGATTTTTTTTTTTTTCCCCTTAATCTGTAATTTCACTCTGGAAAGTGACAGAGGTGGAAAATCCTCCTCCTCAAAAGGTCACTGCGTTTGAACCACACTAAAGCAGGTCATAGAGTGTCTTTGCTCAGATGACTAAAGCAGTAGCATGGAAACTTAGGTAAGAGACTTCCAGTCCAACCTCATTTTTCTTTTTATTTGCCGTGGGTTTTTTTCCCCCCTCTCTTGGTAGAATTGCAGTCAGCTGAAATCTGGGGGGTTTGTTGAAGAGAAGTGTTCAAATGGATTATTGTTTGTCCTGTGCCATTGTGACATTGGTGGGTGCAGTGTAAATATGGTCCTGCACTTCTGCTCACCGGCAGGGAAGCTCTGTCTTGATGGGAAGGGCTTTTTGGAGGACGCAGTAACTACTACACGGGGAGAAAGGGTGAGCTAACTTCTGTAAAGCAGCTCACGTCAAGAGTATCCAGTACAGTCCAGCAGTGCTGTGAGAAAATTCAGCCTGCTCCTGCAGAGTGCCTCTTTGAAATTAGTCAGAAGAATCTGTTGGTGTCACCGTTCACAGGACAACTCAGCTTCTTCAGCTGGCTGCATCCTGCATGTGTTTCACAGCTGCAGTGTTAAAATGGAATGTTTTGACACAGCAGTGCTGTGCTCTTGTGACTAAACAGCCAAAGTGACTCCTAGAAATAACTGCAGTGCTGATAGAATGCTCTAAGGGTGTGTTTTAAGGTGTGCTGGAGCACGAATGCTGTGGGGAACTTTTTAGTGTTGGCTGTAACCTGAAAGCTCTGTGATTCTACAGCTGGCACTTACAGATATATCTTGGCTGACTTGAGGAGAAGTCTGTGAAACTTCAGGAGAAAGAAAAGATTTCCCCAGCAGGGAACAGAATGTGGCCTTTGCTAAGTGAGGAGGCTTACTGAGTCAAGGTGATGGCAGAATTACCTAGCCAAGCAAAATTCAGCCTGCCAGATCTTTTCAGATGTGGAGGACATGGACTGCATGCTGTAGGTATGATTCTTAATGGTTTGGTGAGTCGTTCAGGTAATACGTTACAAAACAAGAGCCCTGCCACCAGAAGCTGTAGGGCAGTAGTGGTACCACCAAGCTGTCCATACTGTTGGCAATGGGTCAGGGCAGTACTGCCCTCTGCTTGGCAGTGTCTTGCAGCGCTTCCAGAGCTGCAGCTCTGGGTATACCTCATGTCATTAACAAGTGAGGGGGAAATCACACCTTACTGCATGCAGCTGAGTACTTTCTTGGTGCATGACTGCAGAAGAACTTCATAATTTGCCATGATTTTTCTTAATTGTATCTATGCATATGATGCCTGTGTAATGACATAGTGTGCATGATGTTGCAAGCAAAGTGCTTCGCATCTCAGTCCCCATCCCGGGCTTTTCAAGATCTGAATTGAAAAGAGATCTCAACAGGAGGGTGTGATTTCTTTACACTTTAAAGTGATGATTTTTAACCTGGAAGCAGGCCTATTTCCCTTGTCAGCATTTGTTGTGTCTGGCTTCTTCCCACATTCTGCCCTTTCCATGGCTGGCTCAGTTTTTCCTGCCATGTGTTCCCTTGTTCACAGCCTGTGTGTCCACTTTAAATCCCAAAGCCATCAGATGTTATTTAAACAAATAAAGTACTTGAACTAAACGTAAAGCTTGTGACATACATCTCTATACATACGGATATATTTGTATGCATTTATTTATTTAAATAGGACCTGTTTTCCATGTTTCTTAGAATGGCTTTGGCAAGCTTTATATTCTTTCTGTCTCGTTGTCTGATTTAGGATTTTACTAGCAAGATCAAAAACAGATGATTTTGCTGCTTCAGTCAGAAACAGGTAGGAGAGATGCTCGATGGACCTACAAAACATCCATGGCAGATGGATTAAAGTCATGAAGTTGCTGGCTGAAGATGAAACAGTGTGTGGCCAGGGAGCTAAGAAGGTCACCGGCATCCAGGCCTACATCAGCAGTGGTGTGACCAGTAGTACCAGGGAAGTGCTTATCCCCCTGTACTCAAGCACTGGTGAGGCCACACCGTGAGTGACTGGGTTCAGTTTTGGGGCCCAAGAAGGACATTGAAGTGCTGGTGCACTTCTGTAGAAGGGCTGTGAAGTAGGTGAGGGCTCTGGAGAGCAGAATCTGGTAAGGAGTGACTGAGGGAACTGGGTTTATTAGCCTGGAGAAGAGGAAGGTGAGGGGAGACCTCATTGCTCTCTACAACTCCCTCAAGGAAGGGAGGTGAGTGGGGGTAAGTCTCTTCTCTCTAGGGCCAGGTGACAGCACAAGAGGAAATGGCCACAGACTGGACCAGGGCAGGTTTAGGATGGATACGAGAAGAAGCTTCTTTGTCGGAAGGGTTCTCAAAGACTAGAACAGGCTGCTCAGGGAGGTGGTTGAATCCCCATGTCTGGAGGTGTTGCAAAGAGGCAGGGATGTGGTTTAGCAGTACGAATGGTGAGACCGGGTGATCTGAAAGGTCTTTTCCAACTGAAATGATTCTGTGCTTGTCTGATTCTGAGTCATCATTGCCTCTTTAATGACACAAACTATAAACAGGAACAGCCTGAAATCCATACTTTGTTAAGGTCTAGCTGTATAGCCACTGGTTTATGCCATGTTTCCATTGAGTGCTTAGTGCAAAGTTAAATCCACTGTTTCAGCCGCAGGAAGAAGGGATTGATGGATGTTGTTTTAAAATAGTTCTGCCAGTACTGGCTTTCAGTCCATCATTTCTTTGAAACCAGGAGGCATAGCTGCTCTCTTTACAACACTCTTTACTATGCTGTTGGTAGTTCTCTTCCATAGCCTGAGGCAGCTGATTTGGCTGTGTTTTTATTTTTGTTTTGTTTCTCCACTGGAGGGTGGTTGAGTTTGTTGGGTTTGTTTGGGGTTTTTTTTGTTGGTTTGTTTTGGTTTGGCTTTTTTATTTGTTTATAAGATAAATTCTGTCTTGTTAATTTTCTCTGTAAGATCAAGCTTCTGGTAAAGCAGAACCACAGAATTGTTTTGGTTGGGAAAGGCCTTTAAGATCACTGAGCTCTGTCTGTACCAAGGCTGCTGCTAAGCCATGTTGCTCAGCACCACATCTCTGCCTCTTTGAAACAAATGAATTTCCTCCTGTCATATCACGTCTTCCTAGGAAGAAGAGACCAACATCCACCTCGCTCCAGCCTCCTTCCAGGTAGCTGTATGGAGTCAGAAACTGTCTCCTCAGCCTCATTTTCTCCAGACTGAACACCCCAAGCTCCCTCAGCTGCTCCTCACCAACCCTGTTCTCCAAGCCCTTCACCAGCATTGTTGCCCTTCTCTGGACTCACTCTAGCACCTCAGTGTCTTTTTTGGAGCAAGTGATGCAGAACTCAACTCAGTGTTCAAGGTGTGACCTCACTTGTGCTGAGTCTGTGGGGACAATCACTGCCCTGGTTCAGCTTGCCATAAAGAAGTAATCTCTGGGTTTTTGCATTTCTGAGCAACATGTAACCGAAGGAGCTGATGGATTCATGCCCATCTGCCTTCCACACTAGGGGTGCCATACATTAGACCCAGGTATTTTGAGGGCTTGGAGAGTTTTGTAAATAACTCTTATGGTTGCTTTCATCATTTTAGGCTAATTTTGGAATTTTTCAGACAATTGGCAAATGCTGTTTGAGCCCCAAACTCTGCCAGACTGCTCTGCAATAAATTCTGCTCCAGCCAAGTGTGATGCTTTGCAAAGTTTAAGGCTCCTTGCCTCTGCAGGAAAAGAAGTATGGAGTAAGTTATTGATCTGCTTGGTTGTCGTGTTTCCAGTACAGAATGTGGGTTGGTCTTGTGCCTGTGGATGGAGCTGAAGACCCTCTGTAGAGTTTTACAAGTGAAAAAAGTGTCCACAAGAGGAGCTCGGCTGGAGTAGTCGCTGCACGGCACATTCACACTCTAAATTACTTTGCCTGTGGAGACATGCCTGAAGTGTTCCCAGCAAGTGTTCCTTTTTCTGCCACATTTATCTAGGATATTGAAAAGCTAAATTTTAAGATATGGAGGTGTTAAGTAACAGAGATTATTTGGAATGTGCGTGGGAGTCATTGAAGTCTTCTGGCTGTCTGAATGAATGTGAAAGGAGAAATCTGAAGGTACACATCTGAGCATTTCCAAGAGGAAGTTGAAGTTTTGTGCATAAAACTTCAGTTTCTCCTGACAAACAGCCAGGCTTGGTTCTGCTTAAGCAACGTGAGATAGTTTTAATGGCCACTTGTAAGAAACGTCATCAAAAGTGGACTTGAAAGTTTTTTCCTGCTGCGTGGAGTTCTGAAATGTTTTAAATGTTCTTTTGATCCAAGTACTCTTACTCACACATGCAAATGTAGTTAAGCATTTGAACAAGCAGATACCCAATCACAAAGTAAATAGTTGCCTTGCCTACTGCACTGTGCTTTCCTGGTGCTGCCCCAGCTGAAGGGAGGTGTTGGTTGATTTCAGTTAGTGCCAATTTTGGATTTATTTTTAATATGAAGGAGAATCATAGAATGGTTTGGGTTGGAAGAGACCTTAATGATCATCTAGTTCCAAGTCTCTCAACCTGTCTTCATCACAGGAGTGCTCCATGCCTCTCATCATCTTTGTGACCATCCTTTGGACCTGCTGTAGCAGTTTAACATCCTTCTTGGCTGGGAGACTGGATATAGTATTCCAGATTTGTCAGGGATCTGGAAAAGCCAATCCCACTGTTGGCTGTACCTGAGCATGCGACTGGATCAGGTGACCTCTAGAACTGAACTGTTTTACAAGTCAGTACTGGACCTGCCAGCTCAAAACCAAGGACCAGGCCGTTGCTAACACTGGTAGCTTGCCTTTTAAATTCCGGTTCAGAAGATGAAGATAATCACCACTGCATTCTGTAATTCTTGGTTTTTCGGTCACCTACAGATGCAATTTGGAAAACACTGTTAGTAAAACAAAATAATTTGTCAATGAGAAGTCTTAAGGGGTTAATCAGACTGGACTCTTCAGTTGGTTGTGTAATCACCGATGGTTCAAATCAGTAGAAATATTTGTTATGCTGCAGGCTCCTTTCACAACTCCCAAGTCTTTATTGAATCATAGACTGGTAGGGCCTGGAAGGGACCTCTATTAGAGGTCGAGTCCAAAGCCCTCTGCCAAAGCAGGATCACCTAGGGCAGGTCGCAGAGGAGCGACCCCAGGCAGGTTTGGAAAGTCTCCAGAGAAGAAGACTCCACAATCTCTCTGGGCAGCCTGCTCCAGGGCTCTCTCACCCTCATAGTAAAGAATTTTTAACTCACATTCAGGTGGAAGTTCCTGGGTTCTAGTTTGTGTCTGTTACCCCTTGGCCTTTCACAGGAGACCATTGAGACTGACCTCTTCTTCTTGACACCCACCCTTACAGTATTTGGAAACATTAAGAACCCCTCTCAGCCTTTGCTTCTCCACACTAAACAGCCACAGGTCCCTCAGCCTTTCCTCATCAGACAGAAGTTCCTGTCCCTTCATCATCCTTGTAGCCTCTTTTGGACTTTCTCCAATAGTTCTCTATCCCTCTGGAACCGGGGAGTCAAGAATGGGACACAATACTGCAGATGGGGTCTCAGCAGGGAAGTGTAGAGGGACAGGAGAAGCTCCCTAATCTGCTGGTCACACTCTTCTTTTTGCACCCCAGGTTACTACTGGCCTTCTTTGCCACAAGGATGTGTTCCTGTCCCACGGGTGACTCGTGGTCCACCAGCACTCCCAGGTGCTTCTTCATAGAGCTGCTTCTCAGTAGGTCAACCCCTAACCTGTCCTGGTGCAGGGGCTTATTGCTCCCCCAGGTTCAGGACTTCATTAGGTTCCTCTTTGCCCAGCTCTCCAGGTCTCCCTGAACGGCAGCACCACTTGCACGGTGTCAGCCACTCCTCCCATTTGGTGTCATCAGTAACACTGTCCCCTCATCCAGGTCACACACTCTTCCCTCTGCTGTTCCCTGTCTTTGCTCATTTGAAAGAGGCCTTCTCCACTTACCTGTACAGCTGGAGCCTTCTTTTCTACCTCTTAGAAACCACCACGTGAAAGGGCAGATGAGAAAGTGAATTGAGAATGGCAGCAGAGGGCTGGGTGCTCTCCATCACCTCCCATTAGCTTTCAGATTAAAATGCCATGCAGCAGCTCTTTCTCCAAATTCGTTTTCTGCTCATCTGTTTCTCTTATGCCCAAGCTTTGTGCCTTTGAAGTGTCACTCTTTTCAGATCTTTTGCTTTCTGTCATTTAAGTAACTAAAGCCTTGTTCTTGGTGTGCTTCAGACTGGGAGCCTGATCTTTGCCTTGGGACATTAAATGCTTGGCTGTTTAGGCTATGGTGGTTCAGACTGCAATTTCACTTTCTTTTCATTTTTAGGTACACTTAAAACACATTCTGGAAGGTATCGAGAAGCCAGTCCTGGGGTGTACATGTTCCTAAAAAGCATGACCTGCTCTCCATATCTCCAGAGATGTGCCTCCTTCCCAAGCGTGATGGTTTTCTTCTGCTAGCCCAAAAGCTCCTGAAGCTAATAGCCCAGCTGATACTTCAGGTTATTCAACCATACCAAGATGCTTTCCTCTCTATTTTGAGAGAGTTTCAACTTTCTAAGGAGGCTTTTAAAAAAGTAAATTAGTATTTTTGTGTCAATTTGCTCTTGGTCTTCACACGCTGCCTTGATTGAGATGTCCAAGGGACCATAAAGATCATCTAGCTCCAGCCCCCTGCCCAGGACAGGCATCCCATCCACTAGATAGACTTGGTTGTTCAAGGCCTCATCCATCCCATGATGGATACCTGCTTTCAACACTTCTGGGCTCAGAGCCTCCACAGCTCCTCTGGGCAAGGTGCCTCACCACCTGGGTCAGTATAGAATGATTTGGGTTGGAAGGGACATTAAAGTAAGGATTTATCCTTACTGCATTGCACAGTCAGTCTGTCTCTGTGAGCCCACCACTTCCCAAGTTAGTGGAGCTTGTGGATTTAGAGAAACAAAACATGAAATACTCCTTGTGGCATTCAATAATTAAGAAGACAGGCTTCAACAGGAGAACATGGAATTGTTAGAGCCAGTGAAGGGCCACCAGGATGATCTGAGGGCTGGAGCACCTCTCCTCTGAAGAGAGGCTGGGAGAGCTGGGGCTGTTCAGCCTGGGGAAGAGGAGGCTCCAGGGGAACCTAACAGCAGCCCCTTCTAGCATTTGGCTGGGGCTGCAGGAGAGCTAGAAAGGGACTTTTGACAAAGGTGTGGAGTGACAGAACGAGGGATAATGACTTCAAACTGGAAGGAGCTGGATTGATATGTGACATTAGGAGGAAATTCTTCCCCACGAGGATGGTGAGGCACTGGAACAGGCTGCCCTGAGGAGTTGTGGAAGTGTTTAGTGCCAGCTTGGATGAGCTCTTGAGCAACCTGTTCTAGTAGGAGGTGTCCCTGCCTGTGGCAGGGGGCGTGGATGATCTTTAATGCCCCTTCCAGCCCAAACTGTTCTATGGGTCTCTACTGGCCCACACTCAGAGTAGAGAATTTCCCTTCTCTGTTGCAGTTAGATGCCTTGCTGAGCCTTGCCTGCTGCCTCTTACACTTCAGATTGCACAGATCATCCTGGCTCAGCAGAAGGGCTAGATGAGGGCTTCTGTGGTGAGCCAGGTTTAGGGCTGGCTTGCATACAAAAGCAAATAGTTCAGGGAATTTTGGCTTTTGCGGATGGGTGAAACTCTTGAAGTGACTCATCTGAGTTTGATAAGGCCCAGAGAGGGGTAAGAACATGAAACCTGCTAAAGGAGCCTGTTGAGGAGCCTTCAGCAAGAATCAGAATGGTAGGGGTGTAAGAGACCTCCAGAGATCGAGTCCAGCCCCCCTGCCAGGGCAGGATCACATAGGGCAGCTCACACACCAATGTACCCAGATGGGTCTTAAGAGTTTCCATATGCTGCAGGACTCCATCACCCTGGCATCAAAGAGGTTTCTGCTGGTGTTGAGGTGGAGCTTCCTGTGTTCCAGGGGCTAGCTGTTGCCCCTCATCCTGTTGCAGTGTGCCACTAAAAAGAGACTGGCATCTTCTTCTTGGCACCCACAGGTAGTGTTCTTAAAAATGGTTGTTACTGGAGCATGCTGTGAAGCCTCAGTCTTGTACTAGTGACAGGAAATGGAAAATGGCTGTAGTTAGCTAGTGCCCTGGATCACTGAATGACTTAGTTGGAAGGGACCTTTAAAGGTCATCTGGCCCAATCCCCCTGCAATGGCAGGGACATCTTTCATAGATTAATGAAATGGTTTGGGTTGGAAGGGACCTTAGAGATCATCTAGTTACAACCTGTGCCACAGGCAGGGACACCTTCCACAGGGCCACATTCAGCCTGGCTTTGAACACCTCCAGATAGAGGGCATCCACGACCTCCCTGGGAAGCCTTCTCCAGTGTCTCACCACCCTCACTGTGAAGAATTGCCTTCTAATATCCAGTCTAAATCTACCCTCCTTATATCTTCAATATATTTAACTGTATTAGGTTGCTCAGAGCCCCATCCAACCTGACCTTGAATGTTTCTGGAGATGGAGTACCTGGGCAACCAGGGACAGCTTTTATCATCCTCAGTGCAGTGTCAAGAAACTCCTATCAAGGCAAAGTCTCCCTCTTGCCCCTTGTCCTGTCCATATGTGAGATGGTTGGGAATGGCTGCAGTGGGGAGTGTGAGAACTGAACAGTTGTACACCAGCTTCTCTTCTGTTGCAGTCTGTTTGGCTTGCACTAGGAACTATCAGACAAGCTGAAGATGGTTGCTGCATCTGTTTAGCTGCTCACTACACCACTGCAGAACAAGCCTCAGTAGACTGGGAGACAGGAGACAGTGCTGTTCAGTGTGTCCAGCAATGACAGCAGCAGTGGGACTGAGTGCATGCTCATCAGAGTTTGTGTGGCTGTGGAGCTCATTCTGTTGAAATATTGTGTTTAAATCTAACTGTTCAATTTCTGGCCTGCTCAGACAGTTGTTTTTTTTTTTTCCCTGACCTAGTTTAAGAGAGTCATAAGCACTTAAGCTTCTCCTAGAGAAGGCTGAGTTGAGGTGGAAATGAGTGGCCAGGGGCCACTGATGCAGCAGACAGAAGATGGCTTATGGCTTTTGCAGCCAAAACTGACACCAGAGAACGTTTGAGGAAAGCAGCTGAACTGATGGTAGCAGCTGATGGAAGTTCTCTCTCTAAATTTAAACATCCTTTAATGATACAGAAATTCAACATAAGGAATAACAACGTGATGTAAATTTTAAAGCAGGGTTAAGTATTTTTAGGTATTTGTTGGTTAAAAATAGGTTGAACTGCACTGGTAACTCAAAATACCACCAAGAGAAGAGTTTAAAAAAACGGAGTAGAGTGTAGTAGTCCTGCCTGTTTGTCCAAGCTTAGTTCTGTAGATGACTCAATGAGCTGGAGTTGGTTTTGTAGTGAGATGTGATTAATAAACCTTGTTAACATTGCCCATGTTTCAACAAGGCCAGCTGCTGCTTCCTGGACTTGGGTCCAGCAACACCATGGATGCTCCAGGCTTGGGACAGAGTGGCTGGAAACTGCCCAGCAGAGAAAGGCTTGGGGAGGTGGTTGACAGCTGGCTGAGGATGAGCCAGCAGTGTGGCCAGGTGGGACCACCAGCATCCTGGACTGTATCAGGAATAGTGTGGCCAGCAGGACCAGGGCAGTCATTGTCCCCATGGACTCAGCACTGGCAAGGCTGCACCTTGAGTCCTATGTTCAGTTTTGGGCCCCTCACTGTAATAAGGACATTGAGGAGCTGGAGCATGTCCAGAGAAGGGCAGCAAAGCTGGAAGGGTCTGGAGAACAGGGCTGGTGACAGACAGCTGAGGGAACAGGAGTTGTTTAGTCTGGAGAAGAGGAAGCTGAGGAGATACCTTCTGGCTCCTTACAACTGCCTGAAAGGAGGTTGAAGTGAGGTGGGGGTTGGTCTCTTTTCCCTAGTACCAAGTGATAGAATGAGAGGAAATGGCCTGGAATTGTGCCATGGGAGGTTTGGGTTGGAGATTTGGGAAAAATGTGTTTCCTGCAAGACAGGTTAGACATTGAAACAGGCTGCCCAGGGAGATGGTGGATTCACTGTCCCTGGAGGTGTTCAAGAAACCTGTGAACATGGCATCTCAGTGGTCTCAGAGGTCTCTTCCAGCTGAAAGTCCTATATGACTTGGGGCTGGGTGGGAAGACTTTACCTGAGGCATCTCTGCACTTGAAGTCAAATTGCTGGAGAGGACCACTCCTGTGGGAAGGGGAAGGTTTGTGTGCCACAGACACAGCTGTCCAGAAGTGAACTTGCAAGGGCTCCAGTTTGTGTCTTTGCAGCCTGAGTCTCTGTCCCACCTCAGCCCTTTCAGTCCGTTAGTTCCGTTCCCTAGGGAGACCCTTGTAGTGCTTAAAGCAAAGTTGAATGGTCCCACCAGTTTGTACTTGGGGTTTGCTGGCTTCAGTGTGCTTTAATTTACTGCTTTACTTTTGTTGAGGTGGTGTTGCCAGTGTCCCATTTGAAGGAATTAATTAGACACAAGAGAATGCATCCATCTTTGTTAGACGTTAATTGTTGTCTGCCTTCTCTTCCTCTGTGAGCAGCAGCATCAGATGTGCTAATGTTAAGGTGTCTCTTGCAGGATAATCATGGGTCAAACAGGGAAGAAGTCTGAGAAGGGACCAATCTGTTGGAGAAAACGTGTGAAATCAGAGTACATGAGGCTGAGGCAGCTCAAGCGGTTCCGCCGTGCAGATGAAGTAAAGGTAGGTTCTGGGGCCGAACCATGCACAACCTGATCTGCAGGATGAGTTACCCTGCAGTGACAATCAACCTGCTGAAAACTTGTCTGAACTCTATGACTTTAGAAGCAGGTTTGATATGTTTATGTCTGATGGAATCATAGAATTGTTGTGGTTGGTTCCAAGTGCCACGGCCACACATACCTTGGAACACCTCCACCTCCCTGGGCAGCCTGGTCCCATGTCTGACCACTCTTGCAGGAAAGAAATTTTTCACAATATCCAACCTAAACCTCCCCTGGCATGATTCCAGGCCACTTCCTCTCATTGTATTGCCTGCTACAAGGGAGAAGAGACCAACCTCACTCCAATCTCCTTTCAGGGAGCTGTAGAGTGCAATGAAGTCTCCCTTCACCCTTCTCTCCTCCATGCAAGTTAAGCACCAGAAGATGCTGTGGAGAGTGAGAGTGGCAAATTCTTCAGCCATGTACTCTTTTCTGATTCCAGTTAGCATTTAATTCCATGCTAAACCCATGAGAATGTGGTTTGAGTGAAAGGGATGATGAACTGTTGTAAGCCTGAGGTTGAACTAAAATATGAATGGTTGTCTCTGAGCACTTTCTGCTGTCTGCTTGTGAGGTCGCTCGTCACTAAGTGTTACACCATGCTCAGGCGCAGGCAGGTGGGTTCAGAGCATTTGATTTGGTTTGTAACTTCTCCACTTGTGGCTTGGTTTTTAGAGTATGTTTAACTCTAACCGTCAGAAGATACTGGAGAGAACAGAAATCCTAAATCAAGAATGGAAACAACGTAGGATACAGCCTGTTCACATCATGACTTCTGTGAGCTCATTGCGCGGGACCAGGGAGGTTGGTTAACAAGCGTTGTGGCCGTTCCCCTCGCGAGGTCGCTCCCACGGTTTTGTTTGATTCCTGGAAAGCTGCCTCTCCTTGAGGTGTTTCTGTTTCAGCATGGTGTGAGTTGGCAGCTGCAGATGTCTAGTAGGAGGCCCTGAAAGAATTTATGTAGTACTTATTTTGATGGTATCACTTTTGGAAGGCGATACATGGGGAGCAGGCTACCTGGCTTCCAACGACACACATGGCAGGGAAACTTCTTTATGTGTGTTCATACTCAGATCATAGCTCAGCAGCCTTCACCAAACTGGTTTTGTATCCCTGATGTGGGGGGTTTTAATCTTGCTCCTATTGGAGCTGGCCCCTGCAGGGGCACAAAGGAGTTCTTAACTTTGTTTCTTACTGAGCCGAAGCACATGAAAGCTGTCAACACTGACCTGACCAAGCTGGCTTTGTATTAATTGAACTGACTTGACCACAGTGGTTCTGAGAGGAGTTAGCTGGTGTGTTGCACTCTTGTGTTGCACAAGCAGAGTGGGTACTAAGTTCCATGATTGTGATGCACCTACAGTGGTTTTCCTGTTGGTAGCAACCCCTTGCTATGGACAGGGGGGACACCTTACAGTAGACCAGGTTGCCAAGCACTCTGTATCACTGTAGAATGCTAGAATAGCTTGGGTTGGAAGACTGTAAAGATCATCTTGAAGTTGCCCATCTGCTATCATCAGACTTCTAGTTCCAAACAGTAAGGTTTTCTTTTACTATTAGCATTTTTTCACTGAAAACACCTGAAAAAATATCATCAGTGGCTGCTGGCTAGAAAATGAAACACAAACCTGACACAGGAATAGAGCTCTAGCACAGGACAGTGTCTTGAGTATTGATACACGCAGCACAAATCTTAATTTCATTTGCTGCAGATGAAATCATCCTGGCTTGTGTCACTCTGGCAGGCTGCTGTCTGTGGATGCTCTTTGTCACATTGCTTTGTGTATGTCTTCAGAAGTCTGAAGCTCTGTTCAGCTTTGTCTTCTGGAAGGGAGAAAGATCTTTTGTCTCCACTTCCCCTTTTCCTTTCAGGTAGCTGTGATAGCTGTTCTGAACTTTGTTGTAACCTGCCTCCTGATCCTCTCTGTTGTACTCTCCCTGTCTGCCTGCTTTTTTTGGTAACCCTTCTCTTTTTTCAGAATTCTTCATGCTGCTGTCTAAATATTTGAGAAAAGTCCATCTGTGTGTGTTAACTGTTGAACAGATGTAAGGATAACCCAGTCGTCCCTTTTTTCTACAGCAAGTTTATATTCTGGAGGCTGCAGAAACCTCTGAATCCCAGACTCCTTCTCCTGCCAGTTCCTGTAGCTGAAAACCTCACTGACACATTCAGAGTTGTGTCTGAAGAGTTAACTTCCATTTCTCTGCTGCAGCAGTGAGGCTTGAGGCTGAGATAGACAGCTGATAATGGGGAGAGGGGGCAGGAATTGACAAGAGATCTGGGGGTTTATTTACTGAAGGTGTCTTGCTGGCATGAAAGTAGAAGTCTGTTTAAAAAAACCAAGAAATAAGCCATGATTTTGTGCCACATTGCTCTGAAGCCAGGGGAGTTCAGCTGCCTCTCTGTTGGCCTGAGTAAATACTCAAACCTAGTGCAGCAGCAACAGGTACTGAGTCAGTTCGGAGGTGCCAAACATAATGTGAACAAAATGCTGCCACAGCCACCTGCTCCTGAATGGAAAACCCCCCACGACCTGTTAGCAGATCCTGTGACAAAGAAATAATTCTTGCCTCTTTTTTCCTGCTTAAACCCATTCTTGTTATTATGCCCTAAACACCTGATGCACTTCTCAAAGGCTGATGTGGCTCATTTTGACAAACACTGAATTCTGTGTGCTGTAGACTGTCCCTCTGTGATTCTGGTTTTGGTTTTGGTTCTGGTGTTGTGTGAGTGTAACTTCAGTCTCTTGTTGCAGTGCTCCGTTACCAGTGACATAGATTTCCCCAAACAAGTCATCCCACTGAAGACTCTCAATGCTGTTGCCTCTGTGCCTATAATGTATTCGTGGTCTCCCCTTCAACAGAATTTTATGGTGAGTTTAAACGAGTGCTGGGAGGAGAACTGTGTGCAGAAAAGGGCAATAAACTAGCACAATTCTGGTGCCTCTTACCCTCCCTGTCTTTTTGGTGTTGCTAGTAAGGCAGTAAGAACCACAGAATCCCACAGGCACCTCTGGACATCTTCTAGTCCAACCCCTCCTCTAAAGCAGGAGCACCCAGAGCAGCTTTGTGGAAGCACCCTGTAGTGTCGGAATCTTGAGCCAGTCACCACTAGTGCAAAACACGTTGTTGAATCATGGAATGGTTTGGGTTGGAAGAGACCTTAAAGCCCATCTTGATTCCAGCCTGCCTGCCATGGGAATGGGCACTTTCTGCTAGACCAGCTTGCTCCAGACACCATCCAGCCTGGCTTAGAATGCTTCCAGGGGAAGAATTTCTTGCTAATATCTCATCTAAATCCAGCTTCTCCCAGTTTGAAGCCATTACTCCTTGTCTTGTCACTCCATGCCGTTGCAAAAAGTCCCTCTCCAGCTCTCCTGTAGCCCACTTCAAATACTGAAAGGTTGCTCTGAGGTCTCCTCAGAGCCTTTTCTTCAGGCCTCAACAACCCCAACTCCCTCAGCCTGTCGTCATGGCAGAGATCCTTCAGCTTCTGTCTCAGCAGAACAGAGTTGAGGTGCAGAATCCCCTCCCTCCACCTGCTACCCACACTGCTTTTGATGGAGCACAGGACATTGTTGTCTTCGGGGCTGCAGGCTTGCGTTGCTGGCTTATGTTGAGCTTCTTACCCACTGACACCCCCAAGTCCTTCTCCTCAGCACTGCTCTCTGTTCTCCATCCAGTTTGTATTTGTGCTTGGGATTATTCTCACCCAGGTGCAGGACCTTGCACTTGGCCTTGCTGGTGTGGGCCCATCTCTCAAGCCTGTCCAGGTCACTCTGGGCAGCAGGATGAACAAAGGAGGACTTTAGTTTATTGACTTGCTAATGGTTTGTGTGCCAAAGCCATGAAGCCAGTTGGTGAACACTTGGCAGGCTGGGAAAACAGCAAGGCAGGAATGGTCTGACAAGGCAATGCAAAATGGTTTGATAACTGTTGTTACCAGGTAGAGGATGAAACTGTTCTGCATAACATTCCATACATGGGAGATGAAGTGCTTGACCAGGATGGTACTTTCATTGAAGAACTGATCAAGAACTATGATGGGAAAGTGCATGGAGACAGAGGTGAGCCCAGACACTCAGGTATACTAATCACTTCTTCCTACTTAAATAATTATTGTCAGTCTTGCTTGATTTTTATAGCAGAATCTCTAGAATCCTTAAATTGTGTGAGCATCAGAGACTTCCTTAGTCCATGATTACTTTGTATTTTCACGAGGTTGCAAAGTGTGGCAGTGCTGGGAAATTAAATGAATGAGCTTGTTCCCTGCAACCATACAATGATTCATCTTAACACCTGGCTGCAGTCTTGCCCTTTGACTTCATGTTCAGAGCTTGGAATATAATATTGTCATTTCCCTATCTGTCCTGCCCAGCAGAAAGTGGCAGGAGAAGTTTGCAGGACCCTGCTAAATGCCAACACTTGCAACTGTGATTTCATTGTGATGGAACAACCTCTTGTGGGTTTTGCTTTGTTGTTTGCTGGTGGTCGTTTTTATATTGTTCTGGGATTTAGTTTGTTCGGTTTGGTTTGATTGAGTTCTGGGGCTCGGTGCTTGTCCAGCTCCTCTGGGTAGGAGCTGGTCTACATGTCTTTTGATTTGCCGAAGCCTCAGTGACCCTTCAACCTTCCATGTCCTCCATGTGCTCACTCAGAACTGGCTTCTACAATCCTGAGCTTTACAGTTGCTTTTCTGGGCTCTCTGTGTCCCCCTTCACAGAAACATTCCTCATCCACCCCTAGAATGGGCACTCATTTCCTAAAGCTCCTTACACTCCTGTTCATGCTTGAGTGACTGAGACAGAGAACTGCATGTTGTGAGGACATCATGTGCCATGCATGGAGCTTCAGCCTTCAGTTCAGCCCTGCCCAGTCCTACACTGCTTTGCTGATGTCCTCAGGGTAGTTGGTGTCTTTACCTTTCATGAGCAACATGAAATGTTCCATGGAGGATATTTTTACAGGTATGCTGAGTGTTGGCATCCTTCTCAGGAAGCTGGTGGTCAGCAGTAAATGCCTGCTGTTATTGATCTGTTATTAGATGAGCCTAGCTTTCAATCCTACCTGCTTGCACTGCCTTGAGTCACAGCAATGATGGCAATTGCTGTTCCTGTGGGCCCTTCAAAAGTGTGGAATCAAAATGGAAGGACCTTGTATTCTGTTTGCTCTCCCACTAGCTGGTATTCTTGGGTGACTCTAATTAAATGTAAATAAAGGCTGTGGGAGTCTGTAATCCAGAGAGGCATTCCCATGTGAGAGTGAGAATTGTGAGCTACCTCTGGAATTGCACTTTTTGGGGAAGAACTCCTTTTCACATGTCATTCATTTCACACATTCCCTGTCTCTCTTGAACTGGGGAGCCCACAACAGCACACAGTACTCCAGATGCAGTCTAACTGAGATGGAGTAGATGTGGAAGAGAGTCTTCCTCAACCTGCTGGTCACACTCTTCATGCACTCCAGGAGACTTTGGCCTTCCTGCCCACAAGAGCAGGCTGCTGGCTGACAGCAGTCTCTGTCAGCACTGACTCTGTTTTTACCCTCTGCAGCAGTGATGTGTGGGTCTGTTGCTGCCCTCTGAATGTCACGGCAGAATAGAAGCCAAGAAGCAGATCTGTGCAGCTTTGTGTCTTTAGTTTGCTCTTGAGTTGTTTGTAAGATAACCTGATTCTTTTCCAGCACCCTGCCAGTGGGTCTGTCATGGGGATGTGGATGCTCTGGAGCTACCAGCCAAAAACCTGTCTTCCTTAGCTTTCCAGAGGGTAGCTTCATAGACTGTCTGCATGCCTGTCCAGGCTGGTTTAACCCAACCATGTTGGCACTGGGATTCTGACATAAAATCTCTTCAGTAGCCTAGCTAGGAAGTAATTTTCGTGTCTTCCAAGGAAGAGATTTGTTTCTCTCTCCTGGTATTGAAGCACAGGGAGTCAGGAAAAGAGTAACTTCACCAGACTTCACCAGCTATCAGCCTAAGAACCAAACACTGAGTGATTTTACCTCTTCCCAGTTCATCCATGGAGACAGAGGGGAAAAATCCCAGGTTGTTTTTCATAGATGAGAACATTTGCCATAGTCGAATTCAAGTGTAAGCAGGACTGAAAGTTCTTCATCTGCACCTCCTGCTTCTCTGTTCACTCCAATTTTTGCTGAATTTCAGAATGTGGATTTATCAACGATGAAATATTTGTTGAGCTGGTCAATGCACTTGGTCAGTATAGTGATGATGAAGATGATGATGATGGAGATGATAACCCTGAGGAAAGAGATGACAAGCAGAAAGATCGGGAAGGTACCAGGATGGGTATGTGTGTCTGCAGACCTTAAACCAACAAACCCTCTTTTCTTTAGTCACTCCAACTTTTGTTCACCCCTTTCTACTCCATAGCTTCCAGGTCTGTAGTAGCATCATTTTCTGCTGCATTTCTTTTGGCACCTGCTTCAGGAGCTGTACAGAGAACACCACAGAAGTTGCTTTTGCCAGCTTCTGGTTTATCTGCCTACTGAGGCAGGCAGTTGCACCCCAAATTATTCACAGTTGTGTCTGATAAATGCTTTGGTACTTCTCAGAAATGCAAATAAAGTAGGTAGAGTTCTGCACTGCCATCTCCATCTGTGGGGGGTTTCTCTGAAGTTCACCAGCACAGTTCTCCTGTCATGCAGGTTTTGTCTGAAATTTAGAAAGAAGCCCTTTTTCTTCCTGCTTATAGTATTTTGCTGCATGTGTTGGGGTGAAGTCACCCTTGCTCTAAAGCAGCAAAGGAGAAGAGGCATGATAGGTTTTGTTTTCCAAATGCTGTGCTTTTTTGGCAGAGAAAGAAAGCCATCCACCCCGGCGCTTCCCCTCAGACAAGATCTTTGAAGCCATTTCCTCCATGTTTCCAGACAAGGGTACAGCAGAAGAACTGAAAGAGAAGTAAGAAAGTATTACTTAGGAGTCATTACTGCATAGGTTTGTGAAGCCTGACTCTGAAGTGTTTGCTGATTGGGAATGGTTCACCTTCCAGCTAGGTGCTGCAGCAGTTTTGCAGCTGTTGTGCAGCTTGAAGGTTGGAATCGGTGATCTTAGAGATCTTTTCCAGCCTTCATGGTTGTGTGAAGTGGTGCTTGAAGGGAACTGGCTGTGGGAACCTAGTCAAACTGCATGGATGTGCACATGATTGACAACTTGTGTTATTTTTTGGAGGTGGTAAAATTAGGGACATGGTTTAATGGTGGACTGGACAGTGTTGAGTTAATGGTTAAAAAGTCTCCTCTTTGGAGTTGGTGATCCTGGAGTTGCTGGGCTGCAGCAAGAGGGAAGTGATCCTGCCCCTCTGCTCTGCACTGCTGAGGCCCCACCTGGAGTACAGCTGCTCTGCTGTGAGGAGAGACTGAGGGAGTTGGGGCTGTTCAGTCTGGAGAGGAGAAGGCTCACAGGTGACCTTATTGTGGCCTTGCAGTATCTGAAGTGGGCTACAAGAAAGCTAGGGAGGGACTTTTTAGGATGTCAGGTAGTGATAGGAGTGGGGGGATGGAGCAAAGCTGGAGGTGGGGAGATTCAGACTGGATGTTAGGAAGAAGTTCTTCAGCACGAGGGTGGTGAGAGCCTGGAAGGGGTTGCCCATGGAGGTGGTGGAAGCCTCATCCCTGGAGGTGTTTGCAGCCAGGCTGGCAGAGGCTGTGGGCAGCCTGATCTAGGGTAGGGTGTCCCTGGGCATGGCAGGGGGGTTGGAACTGGCTGATCCTTGTGGTCCCTTCCAACCCTGACTGATTCTGTATATGAGAGAATGATGGTCCAGGAAACAAATCCATTCTTTGCTAACCAATTTTATGCGTCTGTTAATGAGTGAGGAATTAATCACTTGTGTTACTGGCACAATGACCTTTCTAGCTGTCACCTCTTTCTTTTGTCACTGAAAGTGCAGAGTGGTGCTGGAATCAAAACCAGCTTTTTGTTGTGATTATTCTTGTACTGAATAAATAACCCCTATGTCTTTCTTCTCAGATACAAAGAACTCACTGAGCAGCAGCTTCCTGGAGCTCTTCCTCCTGAATGCACACCAAACATAGATGGACCAAATGCCAAATCTGTTCAGAGGGAGCAAAGCCTGCACTCTTTTCACACACTCTTCTGTAGACGCTGCTTCAAGTACGATTGCTTCCTACATCGTAAGTACAGGCAGTGCTCTGGGAAGGGACAGCGCTGAGCAGGCAGTGAGCTGGGAAGGGACAGCACTGAGCAGGGAGTGAGCTGAGGAGGGACAGCACTGNGGCAGCGCCGGCCAGGGAGTGAGCTGAGGAGGGACAGCACTGAGCAGGGAGTGAGCTGAGGAGGGACAGCACTGAGCAGGGAGTGAGCTGAGGAGGGACAGCACTGAGCAGGGAGTGAGCTGAGGAGGGACAGCACTGAGCAGGGAGTGAGCTGGGAAGGGACAGCACTGAGCAGGGGATGCTCTGGGAAGGGACATCACTGAGCAGGGAGTGAGCTGGAGGGGGACAGTACTGAGCAGGGAGTGAGCTGGGAAGGGACAGAACTGAGCAGAACCAGTGGTGCTCTGGCTAGCAGCAGACAATACCTCTTGGCAAATCTGTTCTTCTGGCAGTTCTTGACACTGAGCAGTCTAGCAGGCAGGATGAATGCCAATCCAGTTCTAGGTCTTCAAAAATGTTTTGGATTTTAAGTCAGCTAGAGAGCATTGTCTGGATGCAGCAAGAACAAGCTGTCTATAGTAGTACCCCAGGAGGTTTTAGGTACTTCTGCAGCAGTGGTTTTAGGCCATTTTTCTCTCTAACTTTATAAACTTTGAGGAGCGAAGATGTGAGCTCCTTGGAAAGATTTGAGTACTAACATTGTTTATGTAGATTTGCCCTTCACAGTATTGTTTGCAGGTTGTTAGAAGCAGAACTATGAGGAATAGTGTGGCCAGAAGGACCAGGGAGGAGACTGTCCCCCTGGGCTCAGCCCTCTGAGGCTGCTCCTTAAGTACTGGATTCGGTTTTGGATATTGAGGTGCTGGAGTGTACCCAGAGAAAGGCAGGGAAGCTGAGTTTGTGGAGAGTCTGGCTGCAGCTTTTCCAGATTTCAGTTAAGGTTGCTGGGTAGAAAAGTTCTGAGCCTTGCAGCACAGCAGGCCGGTCAGTCTCTGAAAACATGCTGCTAGGAGGCAGGGACTGCATGGTTGGAGAGCTGGTAGAGCTGAGCTCTGGCCAGTTGAGTGGGCAGGAAGCTGCCATTCTCTGTGTGCTGCAGTGGCAAGCCTGATGGCACTAGGTGAGGCTGTGTTGGGTTTTCTTCTGCTTGCTGTTATTTCTATTCTGGAGAAGGCAAAGGCTTGGCACATCTTGTGTGCTGGGCACTGCTTGATCTGTGTTTTCCCAGTCAGCCTTAGAAATGTGATGTTTTGATCCAACAGCATTCCATGCAACTCCTAACACCTACAAACGGAAGAACACAGAAACAGCCTTAGACAACAAGCCCTGTGGACCTCACTGCTATCAACATCTGGTAAGATAAGGTCGTCTGGTGCAGTTCCTTAAGTGCTAGTTCCAGTGTAAGAAGGGTACACTAGAGTAAGGGCATGGTGGATCTGTTATATGCACATCTGGCCAAGAAGCTCAGTGGCATTCTGGGGTGTACTGGAAGGGCAGTGTTGAGTAGGTTGAGAGAGGTTCTCCTCCCCTGCTGCTCTGCCCTGGTGAGGCCACGTCTGGAATATTGTGGCCCCTCAGGGAACTGCTTGAGAGAGTCCAGCACAGAACCACAAGGATGATGAAGGGAGTGGAACATCTGCCTTGTGAGGAAAGGCTGAGGGAGCTGGGGCTCCTTAGCTGGGAGAAGAGCCTGAGAGCTGACCTCATACCTGCTTAAAAACATGTGAAGGGCAGTGTCAGGAGGACAGAGCCAGGCTCTGCTCAGGGATGTCCAACAGGTGCAAGCTGGAGCATAGGAGGTTCCATGTGAACATAGGAAAAGCTCTCATTGTGAGAGTGACAGAAGACTGGAGCAGGCTGCCCAGAGAGGTTGTGGAGCCTCCTCTGGAGACTTTCCAAACTCACCTGCACACATTCCTGTGTGACCTACTCTAGGTGATCCTACTCTGCCAGGGGGGGTTGGACTGGGTGAGCTTTCAAGGTGTCTTCCAGCCCCTGATGTCCTGTGATACTGCACTTGTGAGCCATGTGGACTCAAATATGTCAACTTCCAGTCAGCAAATCAAAGTCTGAAGTAGAAATCATTTGTAGCTCTACTAGATACAGCCTGAGAGATGTGTAGGAAAGGAAGGTGATCCTGGGCTGCCTCAGAAGCAGCATGAACAGCAGGTTGAAGGAGGTCATTCTGCCCCTCTACTCCACTCTCCTGAGATCTCACCTGGAGTACTGTGTCCAATTCTGGAAGCCCCAGCACAAGATGATATCAAACTGTTAGAGTGGGTCCAGAGGAGGCCATGAAGATGATCAAAGGGCTAGAGAAGAACAGGCTGAGAGACTTGTCAGCCTGAAGAAGAGAAGGCTCTGGGGGAGACCTTAGAGCAGCCTGCCAGTATTTGAAGTGGGCTACAGGAGAGCTGGAGAGGGCCTTTTGACAAGGACATGGAGTGAAGGATGAGGGTAATGGCTTCAGACTGGAAGAATCTCGACTGACATGAGACACGGGGAGGAAATTCTTCCCCATGAGAGTGCTGAGGCACTGGAACAGGCTGCCCAGAGAAGTTGTGGAGGCTTCAAGCCTGGAAGTGTTGGGAGGCAGGTTGGATGGGGTCCTGAGCAACCTGGTCTGGTGAAAGGTGTCCCTGCCATGGCAGGAGGGTGGGGGCTAGACCATGGTCCCTCCCAAGCCAAGCTGTGCAGGCTGTGGTTTGTGGGGTAGTGTGGGGTTAGTGGCAGTGTGCAGGCAGGGCTTGCTCTCCACCCAGGGCCCCACCACGGGTGAAAGCACTTTTCAATTCTGCTGCCTTGTGTGCAGGAAGGGGCCAAGGAGTTTGCAGCTGCCCTGACTGCTGAGCGTATCAAGACGCCGCCAAAGCGCCCAGGCGGGCGCAGGAGGGGAAGGCTCCCCAATAACACCAGCAGGCCCAGCACACCAACCATTAATGTCCTGGAGTCAAAGGACACAGACAGCGACAGGGAGGCTGGCACTGAAACTGGAGGAGAAAACAATGACAAGGAAGAAGAAGAGAAGAAAGATGAAACGTCCAGTTCCTCCGGTAAGGCCAGGCAGAGCTGCACTGCTTGAGGAGCCATAGAGCAGCCAGATCCCAGCAGCTGGGCACCGAAAGCCAGAGTGTGGCTCAGAGCGCTGAGGGGAGACTTCCAGATTGTCTCTGTGCCTGTGCAGAGCTGAGATCCAGCAAGCAAGGAGTCACTCCCACAGTTATGTGACCCAATTCTTCACCTCTTCAAGGAGGGCTGTGAGAAAGTTAGAGGCTGCCCTGCTGGGAAACTGCTCCGTGCAGAAGGGCCGGGGGTTGGTGGTGGACAAGAAGTTCACCGTGAGCCAGCAGTGTGCTCTGCAGGCCAAGAAGGCAAATGGTCTCCTGGGGTGCATTATAAAGACTGTGGCCAACAGGCCAAGGGAGGTTCTCCTACCTCTGTGCTCTGCCCTGGTCAGGCCCCATCTGGAGTATTGTGTCCAGTTGTGGGGTCCCCGGTTTAAGAGAGATGGAGAAGTACTGGAGTGAGTTCAGTCAAGGCTCCAAAGATGCTGAAGGGACTGAAGCATCTCTGAGATGGAAAGGCTGAGAGCTCTGGGAGCTATCCTGGAGAAGAGCAGCCTGAGAGGGAATTTTCTCAATGCTCAGCAAGAGCTAAAGGGTGGGGGGCAAGAGGATGTGGCTGGGCTCTTTTCAGGGGTGCCCAGTGACAAGGGACAGTGGGCACAAATGGGAACACAGGAGGTTCCACCCGAGCAGGAGGAAGGACTTCTCTGCTGTGAGGGTGCTGGAGCCCTGGATCAAACCACCCAGAGAGGTTGTGGAATCTCCTTCTCTGGAGAGATTCCAAACCCACCTGGACATTGTGATCCTGGGTAGGCTGCTGTGGGTGCCCCTGCTTTAGCAGGGGAGTTGGGCTGGATGATCTCCAGAGGTCCCTTCCAACCTCTCCCTTGGTGAGATTCTGAGAACGTGCTGCTTTCTTATGACATACAGGTGGGGAAACAGCAACAAAACCCTGGGATTTTTTTAACTGCAGTTGACAATTGGACATTTTATGATCTGTGTAGACATCAGACTGACCCACACTCTGGATTGTTTTTCACAGAAGCAAATTCCAGGTGTCAGACACCAATAAAGATGAAGCCAAATATTGAGCCTCCGGAGAATGTGGAATGGAGTGGTGCAGAAGCCTCCATGTTTCGAGTTCTCATTGGCACTTACTATGACAACTTCTGTGCAATTGCCAGACTGATTGGGACCAAAACATGCAGGCAGGTAAGAAGGGAAGCTGCTTGCTAAGGGTGACAGTGTTTGACTTGTAAAATGGAGGTAGAGAACTACTAGTAGTGATTAATACAAGGGACAATGGTGCCATTGTCTGGGTTTGCCCAAGGATGAATGCTGTGACCAGAGTCTGTGCCACAAACCTGTGAGAGCTGGCTTGAAAGCGTTTTTAAAAATCAAGTTTAGAGGAAGTTTAAGAAACTGTTCTTAAAGGACAAAAGAGAATCCACTTTAAACACACTGAAAAGAGCCTGTGACTGGGTATGATCTGGGAGTTGTTGGTTGGAGGAGTCCATACTAACTTAGCAACTGAGCAGCTTTCTTTTGGTGAGAGATGTAATGTGGATGTATTATGGTATCTCTTGTTAGGTGTATGAGTTTAGAGTAAAGGAATCTAGTATTATTGCTCCAGTCCCTGCTGAAGATGTTGATACTCCTCCCAGAAAGAAGAAAAGGAAACACAGGTAAATCTGTTACTCAATTACCTTAGCCTAACAGTAAATTGGAGATACAGGGGATCAAAGCAGAAAGTATTTTGGAAGAGAAGTCCTGGAACCCTTTTCCTTTTTGCTCCCAACAGCAAAAATTACAGCAAATGAAAGAAAATGAGGTTTGGTCACTTTTCTTGCGCTGTCTTTTGTTTTGTTTCCCACCTCTCTAACAGCCAGGTTCTTACTAGCAGGTGCCTTGCTGCAAGTGGTCAAACTGAGTTTAGATCAAAAATGCTCTTACACAGCTTGCTGTGACAGTCAAAGCACTATGGTCTCACTCTTTTTGCAGCAGTCAGTATGGAATCTGCCAGCACTGTAAGGGGGTTCAATAAGGATCAGGTGGTGCTTTGTAAATTCAAACTGCTGTGTTCTGTTAAGAGCAGTAAGCCCAAAATGTAGCATACCAGTGGCAGGGCCTAATTTTTCTTTAAGAGAGACTATTCCTGTGTAGCAGCCCAAGGTCCATTGCCAGATACAACTTTAAGAAATGAGGTTAGCAATTGATTGTTTGAATTTGCTGCAGTGAAAGACAAACTCAAGCTTTTTGCTGGAGCCCCAAAGTCCTCCTGAAACAGTTTCTGTTGAAATGATGAACTTGGTGGCTACCATCTGTCAGGGAAATGCATTTTGCTTGGAGCATCCTGGAGTTTGAAAAGTGTGCCTCTGCACTGACTATTTTTATTCCCAGGGACAGGAACACAGGAGACAAAAAAACTGAAAATTAGCAAGAACAGTTTGAGTTTTTTCCCTTCTGCAGGCAACAAGTACACTTTTTTTGCCATAATGCTTCCCATTTCTGCCTTTATATTTCCTTACTTCCACCCAAGTTTGTTCTTCTCACATCAGCTCTTGCTTCTCTCAAGTGCATTACTGTTTCCAGGCTTAGTGACATTCCTGATAGAGGCTCCAAGATACTGCTGACATGGAGTAGAACGTTTCAGCTTTCTGGTACAAAGGCAGCCAGCATGAGCTAGGAAGAGACTTTGTGAGCATCTGGAAATGATTCTGTTTCTAGCAAAACCGGTTGATTTTTTAGTACTTCTGGCAGAGTTTTGAAGTTGTTTTGGGCACAAGGTGGGTTTGGCTGCTGAGGTCTGCAATTATTAGCCGTAGTGCAAGTTTGGAACGTGCAGATGGGGATCAGCTTGTTCTCAGACTCCAGCAGATAGCCACAAAAATGGTGGCACACATCTGTTTGAAAAGAGCAGCTGAAGAGCTCAGCTGTATTCCCAAGCCCAGATGGGTTGTGTTGTCAGCAGGTCCAAACATAATTTTGGGGGGGCTTATAGATGTTTTGGGCTTGAGTTCTTTTTCCAAATTAGTGGGAGCATGTACTCTTACACAGAACCACAGATTCCTTTTTGTTGGCAAAGACCGTTAAGGTCTTTGAGTCCAACCACAGTTTGAGTCTGTCAAGTCTGGCATTGAAGCCCACTGAGGAGGTGTTGAAAAAAGGAAGAGATGTGGTGCTGGATGGAGAAGGTTTAGCACCAGGCTTGGTGGAGTAAGAGAACAGTTGGACTTGATCATCAAGGCCTTTTCCAACTGAAGTGATTCTCTGATTCTCTTGGCTTGTCCTCCTGAGACAGGATTCTGCAACCCCAGGTGTTAGCTTTGCTGAACGTCAGCTAGGCAAAGTGAAGTACTTCCATGTGCGTGGGAGTGACTTGGGTCACAACTGCACTGCTGGCATTTCTGTGGGAGCTGTCTCCTTGCAAAGCATCAGCATCTCAGAATTCACAAATAGATGTTGGTAGCCTTTCTTCTGGGCTCTTTAATAGGAACTTCATCTGTTGATGTGAACCCAGATGGTCTTGGGGTTTCCCTTCACTTCTCTGCCTCATGGGTGCATTCAGATGCTGTTGAGCACTCACCTGGAGTCTGACAGTAAAGTTTTGAGAGACCAATTGCACAGAAATCTTGTTCACCTCAAGCTGCTGGCTGGGGTGGTTGTACTTTGGGAGAACTTTAATGTCTGATGACTCAACTTTATGACAGCCAAAAGCAGAATCTTCTTACCCACCACACCACCAAACCATCCTGCAAACGCAGGGCTTAGCTGAGCTGACTGAGGAAAAGGATGCTGGAGAAGAGCTGTAAGAACAGGGGAAGGCATCTAGAACATGAAGGAAAAGGCTTAGCACAGTAACACCAGTGATTACAAACTGGGGAAAGCCCTGCCCAGGCAGAAGAAATAGTGAGGCCCCTGTGGCTGTGCCAGATGTGATCTGCTTGTGTCATGTATTGGAGCTCAGCAGACGAAGCCTAGGCTGTGCTCTGCAGATCACCAGTGTGGTACTGGGGCTGAGCCCTGTGAAGATACTAAGTTGGATATTAGAAGAAAGTTCTTGACTGGAAGGGTTCTCAAACCCTGGCACAGGCTGCCTGGGGCTGGCTGGATCCCCATTACTGGAGTGTTCCAAGGGGCAGAGATATGGTGCTGAGGGACCTGTTTTAGCCCCAGCCTTGGCAGAGTTAGAGAACTGGCTGGACTTGATGATCTTGAAGGTCTTTTCCAGCTGAACTGATTCTGTGGTGGTAAGCAGGTGAAAGACCTTCACCCCCCTGCTCAGATGTGTCCCTCCATGTGTGCAGTGCCCTTCCCTCTGCTGCTGCCTCAGCCTGCTGGAAGCAGCCCCAGCAGCCTCCTCTTTGTAGCTTTTCCTTTGAGCCCCATCTGAGTTGAAATCTCCTGGTAGCCTGGGCTGGGCGGGGGCTGCCGGGCGAGGACTGGTGTGGGGAGGGGGAGGGAGCAGCCCTCGGAACTCCTGGGCTCCAGGGGACTGGGCCAGGGTGGTTGTGCTGCAGGCAGCCCTGCCCCGAGTGCGGTCTGCGGGTGCTGGGCACAGCCCTGCCGCAGTTCTGTCAACCTTCTCTCCTGTGTTTTTTGCAGGTTGTGGGCTGCTCACTGCAGAAAGATACAGCTGAAAAAGGGTTAGCATCTTTCTGTTCCTGTCCTCAGCTCTTAAGATCCTAATGCTGTGGTTTTGTCTGTTTGGTTGGGGGGGGGTTGGTAATGTCAGGGCTTGCTCTACCTGCCTGGGGGAGCTCGAAATTAGAGGGGGAACAAAAAGAAACAAAGTAAGCTCTCACTGTAGGTGCTGCAGGGACAAAAGGTGCTGCTTGATTTACCTGCCTGGACGAGCTCCTCCAGAAGAGGGCAGGAGGTTGGATTTGCAGTCCTCTCAGTATGGCCTCATGGAGGTACAGCACAAAATTGCATTAGCAACAGGAGCTGCGGTGAAAAATAGCATTTGGGTGCGTTTAAAACCAGCTTATGTTAGCCTATTGTCACCTGAAAGTTGTTTGAGGGTGCTTGGGATTGTAGCAACATAAATATTTGTTCAGTTGGTGTCTCTCCTTTGGTTGTGCACTGCTAACTGGCATTGAAGCCAAGCACACCCAGCGTGAGCTCAGGAGGCTTAGCAGCAAGCACAGTGTACCTAACACCAAATGCTCCCAGCTGCTCCTGCAGATCGAGCTTCAAGCTTGTCCCCCAGGGTCTCTCCTTGCCTACAAGGTGGTGTCCATGCTGGAAAGCTGCCCCAGGGAAGCACAGTGGCATGATGACCAGCTGAGCTGCCTGAAAGCTGCTGTTGCTCCAGAGTGCCAGGGACTTTGGCTGTTTGAGCAGCTGTGGCCTTACTGACTGGCACCAGTGGTGCTCCAGAGGCTGCTTGGACAGGGAACTGCACCATTGCTCTGCCCTCCTCAGTTTTCCACAGCACAAAACGTATCCAGCTCAGTGCTGCAGTCAGGGAAGCAGGCTGAGGAGGAGGCAGCTCTAGCTGAGCAACACCTCACTGGTGCTATAGCCCTCCCTTGGTGCCCCTGGGGCTTTTCACCCCTCTCATCATAGCTCTGGGGTTACCTTTGTGCTCCTTCTGCGAGGTTGCTTAGCCGAGTGGCAGCAGGGGAATTGCTGATGTCAGGAGGGGGCTGGCCCTGCCTTGCCTGTGCCTGCAGCCTGACCAAACGCTGCTCTCTCACTCAGATGGCTCCTCCAACCACGTTTACAACTACCAGCCATGCGACCATCCCCGCCAGCCTTGTGACAGCTCCTGCCCCTGTGTCATTGCCCAGAACTTCTGCGAGAAGTTCTGTCAGTGCAGCTCAGAATGTAAGTCAAACACTATCTCCTAAGGTTCTTTTGCTGTCCCATCCCTGAGCTCTGTACTAGCAGCCTGTCTGTGCTGCTGGCAGTGCTTGCAGCAGGAGCAAGTTGTGTTGCATGGTGTGAGGAGGCAGCACACGCTGAGTTTAAGTGTTGGAACCAGCACTGTGCCCAGGTGGCCAAGAAGGCCACCAGCATCTTAGTTTGTATCAGCAATAGTGTGGGCAGCAGGAGTAAGTTAGGGTTTGTCCCCCCAAACTCAGCACTGGTGAGGCCTCACCTTGAGTACTGGGGTCAGTTCTGGGGCCCTCAATCCAGGAAAGACATTGAGGTGCTGGAGAGGGTTGAGAGAAGGGCAGTGAGAGTGTTGAAAGGGCTGGAGAACAGCTCTGGTGAGGAGTGGCTGAGGGATCTGGGCTTGGTTAGTTGGGAGAAAAGGAGGCTGAGAGGAGACCTCCTGGCTCTCTACCATTTCCTGCAAGGAGGCTGGGGCCTGGTCTCTTCCCCTAGTAACAAGTGATGGGATGAGAAAAAATAGCCTCAGGTTGCACCAGAGCAGGTTTGGGTTGGATGTCAGACAACATTTTTTGACTGGAAGGAAGGGTTCTCAAAGGCTGTGCTGCCTCAGTTTTCAGCCCTGCCTTTGTCTCCTCCACCTGTGGCTGTGCAGGCCAGAACAGGTTCCCTGGCTGTCGCTGCAAGGCACAGTGCAACACTAAGCAGTGTCCCTGCTACCTGGCCGTGCGCGAGTGCGACCCTGACCTCTGCCTGACCTGTGGAGCAGCTGACCACTGGGACAGCAAAAATGTCTCTTGCAAGAACTGCAGCATTCAGAGAGGATCCAAAAAGGTAGGTGGGCACTTGGACCATCGCAGGCCTGCTGCCACCCGTGTGGGGTGGGATGGCATTTTCCCACTTGGCAAGGGAACTTCTTGGCTCTGGTGCTCTCGAGCAGCAGAGGAGCAGAAAGGGAAGTCATTGTCAGGCCAGGTGTGTCTGGGTGCTGCTGAGCTCTGTGTGACCATGTCCAGCTGGCTGGTGTCTGCTGTGCAGCACTGCACTACAACAGCTCTTTCCCTACTCTGCTCAGCACTGCTCAGCCCACACCTGCAGCACTGTGTGCCCTTTTGGTCCCTGCTGTACAAAGGAGATGCAGACAGGTCGGGAAGTATCTAGAGAAGGGCCAGGAGAGCAGTCAGAGAGCTGGAAGAGCTCCCATGCCAGGAGAGGCTGAGAGAGCTGGGCCTGTTCAGCCCTGACAATAAAAGGCTTGTAGGGGAGACCTTACCACCATGGGCCCATACATGAAGGGTGGCTACCAGCAGCATGGAGACTCCCTTTTGACAAGGGGTCCCATGGAAAAGGCATGATGGGTGCAGGTTACTGACAGGGTGCTGGGCCAGCTCATTTCAGCCATCACCTAGAAAGGTTGGGCCAGAGGGGTCCCATCCAAAGGATTCCCCTGGTCAGGCTTTGCTTCTGGGCTGCTCTTTTTGTTAGCTCCTCAGCCTTCCCCTACACCAGCATAAGCAAGTATGGCTCAGGCACAGACACTTCTTCCCTTCAGGTGTTCATTCTAACACACAAAGTTGTATATGGTCTGCTGAAGGCATCTTCAAGCCCATCCAACTGCTACATGAACAAGGCAACCTGCCAAGGGTTATTTCAGCTCCTGCATCTCTGCTGGCTGACTTTTCTCAGTCAAGCACTGAGCTACCAGCAGTGGTCTGCAGGCCCTTCAGGTTTGAAGTCCCCAGTGTGTGCTTTATATAAGACCTGCCCTGGTTTCAGCTGGGGCAGAGTTAATTTTCTCCCTGGCAGCTGGTTCAGTGCCATGTTTTGTGTTTTGTGTGAGAGGAGCATTGATAACAGGCTGATGTTTGGGTTGTTGCTGAGCAGCACTTATCCCCAGCTAAGGGGGGTTCAGTCTCCCATGCTGTGCCAGCCAGGAGGTGTCCGGGAAGCTGTCCCCAGCTAGCAAAGGGGATATTCCATATTGGATGTAAACTGGGAGGTGCAGGTCAGTGGGTGGTGAGAACTGCTTCTCTTGTGGGTTTCATTCTCTTTGTTCTCTTAACTGTGGTGGTGATTGTATTGCACTGCAATTTTGAAACTGTGCTTGGGAAGAAGTTCTTTACAGTGAGGGTGGTGAGACACCAGAACAGGTTGGTCAGAGAAGCTGTAGATGCTCCCTCCCTGGAGGTGTTCAAGGCCAGGTTGGATGAGGCCTTGAGCAACTTGGTTCAATGGAAGGTGTCCCTGTGCATAGCAGGGGAGTTGGAACTGGATGATCTTTAAGGCCCCTTCCAACCCAAACCATTGTGTGATTCTTACCTCAACTTGTCAGTGGGAGCAGAGGAGTTCACAGCTGCCTGGTGCTTGGCTGTGGGCTGGGGTTAAGCCAGGGCACTCTCTTACTTCAAGGCTGGACTGAAATCTGTGTTGTCTGCAAGTGCCTCATGTGGGTTGTCTCTCCCATACAACTCCTGGCCACCAGCTGGGATTTGAGTGTGTGAGAATGAGAGGAGTCTCATTAAGTGAGACAATTAACCCCACCCCAAATCTAAGCCAGGTGTGCTTCATTGGTTCTTTTTCTCTCCCCCAGCACTTGCTGTTGGCCCCTTCAGATGTGGCAGGCTGGGGAATTTTCATCAAAGATCCTGTGCAGAAGAATGAATTCATCTCTGAGTACTGTGGTGAGGTAAGGGTGGAGAGCACTGGTCAGCTGAATTGGAGGCTTGGGGCCAAGAGATGGTCTGGAACTCTGTCATATTTAGACAGAGAAATGTGACCTAGCTGCTGGCAGGGGCTGCAGACCCCAGCCCCTAACTGGCGGCTGAAAGTGCCACCAAGGATTTGCCACAGGTTCCAGCAAGAGACTGGAATGGTCATTTTGTCCTGGAGGTAACTTCAGTACAGACATCTACAGTTGTGTGCAGAACCATTTAGGCTTCCACCACCTTACATTCTGTCCCAGGGAGCCCCTGAGTTAGGTGTGCAGCCTCTACTGCTCTCCTCCTGCCCTCGGAGCACACCAGGGTCAGGTGATGAGCACAGGAGGCTCCCTGAAAATGGAACTTTACCATGAGTGTGTCCATTCTCAGAGAATAAAAACCCAACCTTCCTTTCAGAGTTCACAGGACCACAGACCTGTTTGGGTTGGAAAAGCCCCCTGAGATCATCAAGTCCAGCCATCAACCTAAGATCACCATGGCCATTAAACCACGTCCCATGTCCAAGTGCCACGGCCACACATTTCTTGAACACCTCCAGGGATGGTGACTCCAGCACCTCCCTGGGCAGCCTGTGCCAATGCCCAACCACTCTTGCAGGAAAGAAATATTTCCTAATCTCCAACTTAACCCTCCCCTGGCACAGTTTCAGGCTATTTCCTCTCACTCTATCATTTGATACTAGGGAGAAGATCCCAATTCCACCTTACTCTGACCTCCTTTCAGGGGATTACAGAGAGCAGTGAGGTCTGCCCTGGGGTCTGGAGCATGAAGCTGCCATGGACAGAAGCAGGAAGAGCTGCCTCTTGCTCTCTTTCACAAATGCTCTTTCTTCCAGATCATTTCTCAGGATGAGGCCGACAGGAGAGGCAAAGTGTACGACAAATACATGTGCAGCTTTCTCTTTAACTTGAATAATGGTAAGGACCCACCCAGCCCTGGCAGCCACAGCACTGAGCCCAGGCCTGGTGGGGCTCAGAAGGGACCCCTGGGGATCAGCCACTCCAGCTCCCTTAGCTAAAGCAGAGGCACCCACAGCAGCTTGCCCAGGAACACAGTGTCCAGAGGGGTTTGGAATCTCTCCAAAGAGACTCCACAGCCTCTCTGCGCAGCCTGCTCCAGGGCTCTGCCAGTTTTGGGCAGCCCTCTTCATTTGCAGGCTGCAGGGAAGGGTTAGGAATTTTCCTTTGCACATCCTTTCCCAGCAGGCTCTGGCTTCCCAGTCGAGAGAGTGGTGCCTTTTTTTTTTTGTTCCCTAAGTGCCAGGCAGCTAGAGAGCAGCCACAGAGCCTGTGGCACAAGCCATGATGAGCTGAGCAGAAGTAGAAGTAACAGAGTAAATTGCTGTGCAAGCACTGAGGAAAGCAGCCCGAATAATGCAAAAGGCTCACTGGGAATTGTCTGGAATGGTTTTACTGTAACGTTAATTATATCTGATGGTAGGTTGTGGGGGCAGTGAAGGGGGGGAAATGCACAGAGAGAGATGTGACAAAGAGAAAGACCCAGCCTGCAGCATGTCAGGTGTGAAGCATCAGGAAAGAGTGGGAATAAATAAAGCAGTTCTGTCAGCATTGCCCTTGGCTTGTTGCAGAGCTTGTCCCTGGGAAATAAAGGCAGGGAGGCTGCACAGGAGAAGGCAGGGCAGTGCTGCTGTGGCAGGAGCTGCATGAAAGGTCAGCATGGGGCAGCAGGAGTATTTGGAGTCACCCTGAGACACTGTGCCAGCCCTTCCCTGGGGGAGCGAGCTGGGCATTATCTCTGCCGGCACACTGGGGCTAAACACAAAAGCTGTTCCCTCTCCGTCACTTGTGGGGTTTGGCTTTTTCTCCCCTTCAGATTTTGTGGTTGATGCAACACGCAAAGGCAACAAAATCCGATTTGCAAACCATTCAGTCAACCCCAACTGCTATGCAAAAGGTAAAGCTGTGCGGGGCTGGGTCCTGTGCGGGGCTGGGTCCTGTGCGGGGCAGGTGCAGCTGTGCTGCTCACAAAACTTCTCCCAACAGTGATGATGGTTAACGGCGACCACAGGATAGGAATCTTTGCTAAAAGAGCCATTCAGACTGGTGAAGAACTCTTCTTTGACTACAGGTGGGCAAATGGCTTTTGTCACCTCTCCCTGGCATGCTCTGGGTAGCTGTCTGCTCAGGCCGTGCCTGTCTCCCTCACAGCAGCTGAGGAGCTCAGAGCATTTGGGTTTTAAGCCATATTCAGACTGAGCTGAGCAAAGCAGCTGGGTAAGGCCCTTGCAAACGTGGGACTGCAGCTTGTAGAGAGAAGGTTTAGTGACAACTGGGGCCAGACCTGCTAGGGAGCAGGGTCTGTTGTCTTGCTGCTCAGAAAGGGGCCAGAAGCAGGCTTGTGTTGCTACAGAGGAAGGCTTGCAAGGGCTGTGCCCGTGCTGTTCTCTCCACTCAGAAAGGTTGGGCTGATGCTGTCTCACCTGTGATAAAGGCAGCTGGCAGGTGAGGACACTGCTTCACCCAGCCCTGAGACCTGCAGCTGCTTTCTTCTGTGTCAGCACTGAGACAGCCAAGGCAAAAGAAGGGAGCTGGCAACACTTTGCTCCCTCTTGGTCACTTCTTTACAAGCAGGGTTTTGGGCAGTGCTCTAGGACGCCCACAAGGACTAAAGGCCCCAGCTTGTGAGGAAAGACTGGGGCAAGAAGCGTGAGTGCTGTCCTGTCAGAGCAGGCTGCCAGGCCCAGCGGCACCGCTTCTAACTTGAGCCCGTTTTGAATTTCAGATATAGCCAAGCTGACGCCCTCAAGTATGTGGGCATTGAAAGAGAAATGGAAATCCCTTGACACCAGCTACCTCCTCTTTAAACAAACAAACAGCTGCCTTATCTTCAGGAATTTCCAGTACTGTGGGCAAGTTCAGAGACAAGAAGCGATGCAAGCTGCAAGCCTGTCTTTGCAAAGTACTGTAACAGTTAATTTATAGTAACAAGTTTGACAAGAGACAAAACAACTTTTTATTGCCTTCTCACCAGCTGCAAAGGGTTTTGTACCAATGAACTTTTGCAATAAGGGTGTGGTACATTTTTTCAACCTTGAATAAAGCATACTTGAACTTCTTCATTTTCACTGTGAGCGAGCTGGGGGTTTGTGTCAACCAGCGGAGGAAGCATGGGGAAGGCTTCTTCTATCTAACTCCACTTCTGTTAGGTCAGGTGCGAACAGAGTAGGAGCCTTCAGGCTGAGTGTGAACTTCAGCGTAAGGCACCACAGTAAACTCTTGGTCTTGCAGCTCTCACAACTCATAGACCAGAACCATAGCATTGTTTGGGTTAGAAAAGCCCTCTAGGATCAGAGTCCAACTGTCACCCCAAGAGCACCATGGCCATTAATCCAGGGCTGCAGCTGCCATGTCCACACATTGCTTGCACAGCTCCAGGGATGGTGACCACCAACTCCCTGGGCAGCCTGTGCATGACCACTCTTGAAGAGAAGAAAGTTTTCCTACTAAACCCTTGGCATAAAGGCTGCAGGCACATTCTCTGACCTAATGGCTACACTTCAGCCAGCCCATAGCCAACCTCACACCACTATCAGCTGCACAGAGGTGCTCAGTACATCTGTCACCATTCAGTGGCAGGGCAAAAGGTCCCTTCCACCCCAAACCATTTTGTGAAACTGTAAGCTTTGCTTCTGGCTGCCTGCTAGCAATGACCACATTCTGAAGGCTCCAGCTCACCCTCAGCAAAAGCCAAAGCAGCACTGACTGCTGTCACAGTTCCTGCTCAGGCCTAAGACTTCATTCCTCTCAGTGTCCAAAAGTCAAAGCTTGCTTGGGGAGTGGCTCTGGTCTGAAGCTGGACTTCCAGCAGATGGGGTTTAGAAGAGCGAGTACAGAAAGCAACATCAATGGGTTAAGGCTCTAAAGCACCTTGTGCATGTGACCATTCAGCCTGCTTCTCTCTTAACCCCACCATTGACATCTTGCAAGAAGGGTTTACAAACACAATACACCTTAAAACCAAACTCACCACAAGCTCCTCCATTCCTCCAAACTTCAGGAGCAGCCCTCACTGCAAATGAAGTTCTTCCAGCATAGCACACACAAAAGCTCAAGTGGGGCTGAGACCTTCCCCCATTTTTGCCAGAGCAGCTGGGATCACATCTACATCTATCAGTCTTTATGGGTTTATTTTAAACCCAGACCTTGGTCAAAGCTCAAGTGTAACCACAAGAAAACAGGTTCCCTTAGAGAGAAGCAGTATCAGCACAAAACCTGTCTCCTTCCTCTTCATGCCAGAACAAACACTGAAAAATCACAAATTCTCAGGGGTAAAAAGGGGTCTGGGTGCTGAAGCTGTGTCAGGACCAGAGTATCTCCTTCCAGAGGCGAGATAAGGACAGTGCTTTGGCTGTAGCCTGTGGAAAGCCAAGGCTCACTTCTCCCACATGTAACGAACACCAAATACACTGAGAAGAACAGAACTTAAGCCTGGCCAAGACATATGTACAGAGCAATACTCAGCAGTTTTAATTCCCATCACAAGTCACATTTCATGGGAGGTCACCTTTAGGAACATGCTCTATTTTTCAGTCAAAATAAAGGGCAGCTCTTAGGTAAAGGTGATGCCTTTTACATTGCTGCAGTTTCAGCTGACCAAGCAGTACCAGGTACCTCCCAGTGTTTCTAGTGTGCCTCCTGCCCAAATCACAGCCATTGCCTCCCACCAAAGCAGTAACCTGTACTCACCGTGCTGAGGCTCGCTCGCTGTCAGTGATGACTTCTTCAGCCTGTTGAAATCCCCAGAAGCCAGGGAGAAAGAGGCAATGCAAAACGAGTTTCTCTGGCTCTGGTAACCATTATACCTTTTTATTTACATTTAGAAAGGTTAAAGTCGTGGAACTTAAAACGATAAAACCAGATGCGACTTGTACAGAAACCTTTTTAATTCCTTTGTTTTATTTATCACACATTAAAAAATGAAACACACTATACAAATGGGTTTTCATAGCAGAGTACACATGGCTCCATTCAGACTCGCTCTCCAAGTGCTGCCAAACATTTCAGCTCTAGCCAATGTATTGATTTAGATGCAGTAGCATGCAACCCTGGGCGGAGAAGGGTTTGGTTCCTCTCTCTTCTTAAATTAGGTTAAATGGCATCGGTGTCCGTATTTACATACTTGAAATGTATCAATCCTGAGCAGTTCTGATGTAAGCCTGAGACTGGCTGATGGGAGTCCTGGTCTCAGTCAGTAAAAAGGGAGGTCCAAATGGCAGCGGGGTGGCTGCTATGGAGTTCGGTTGCTCTTGCTGTCACATACCTACTTCTGGGTGCCACACAGTGAGTCGTTGCTAAGGGAAACGTTAAGCCAGGTAACTGTAGGTGTCCTTCTCCCCATCCACACGCTCCAAGTACTCCTTCTCAATCAGAATGTCGATGCATTTCTGTGGGACAAGCACAGGTGAGAGGGAGGATGCTGGCACAAAAGCCCCCTCTCTGCCAGCCACTAGCCTGGAAGGATTTTGGCCACCCAAGATCTAGGGCAGGTAAGAGACGAGATCCAGTGAAGGGCACAGAGTGCTGCAGTTTGCTCACTACCCACCTGGATACGTTCCTGTGTGGCCTGCCCTAGGTGGTCCTGCTCTGACAGGGGGGTTGGACTAAATCTCCAGAGGTCTCTTCTACCTCCTAACATTCTATGATGCCACACCAAACTGCACCATACTGCACCCCAGGGAAGAGGCTGAGGAGAGCAGTGCTCCCCAGATGAAGAATTAAGCCAAGCTGCTAGCCGCAAGGTTACTGAAGACAGTAACTGGCTGCCTGCTTCACAACCTGACTGGTAGCATCGCCTCCAGCACTGCTGCCACTTCCATGCAGTTGCTCTCCACTGATTGGTGGATGTAAAAATCACCAATAGGACCACTTAGAAGTGATGAGTTCTGTACAATGCTCCCATCCCAACACTATCTTCTGGAAGAAGAGGAAACTGTTCTGTGGAGGCTGCCCACAGGCAGTGGTAGGCCCACAACTGGGAAAGCAGGCACAAGAGTGGAGCCTGGAGCAGAGGCTGCTGTGAGAAGATGCCATCAAGCTACTATTTTACCACTGCCAACAATATGAAACATGCAGATTACCCTAGAGTAGCACTGGCAATTAAAGTGTTTCCTACTTACCCATCCTACCCTCCTTACCCATCCTACCCTCCTTACCCATCCCATCTCTGAATTCAGAAGAGGTCCAGAGGTGCCTCTCCCATACCTTGATGACTGGCACTCGTGGCTTGAAGCGGGAGGACAGCTGTGTTAGCACTTCCCCGAGCAGTTGCTGGTGTTTGAGAACCTTCCTCATTTTCATGATTCTGACGATAGCAGCCTGCACAGCAAAGCCAGAGAGGTGTGCTTTAGGAGCCCACTCCTTGTCCTTCTGGGTGAAGCCATTTTATTGCCCCAGCAGATGAGGTCTGCTGGTGCAAAAGCCTCGTGGCAGCAGCCCCGAGGAGCAGGTGGGGAGCTGAAGCCTGCCTACCAAATGCCAACTACTGCAAAGCTCTCAGAGCTCCAGTTCTAGGCAGCAGCAGGCAGTCAGCAGAAGGGCTTTGGACACACAAATACGGAGACACAAATTGGAACTGCTCTGCTTACAAGCAGTGCTAACAATAGCACCCACTGGGACCAAGAGCAACACGAAACCATTCAGACAGCAGAAGACCTCTTACATATTTCACTTTACTGCCACACTCTCCTGGTAGCACATTGGTATTTCCTTCCCATGCTCCTTTACTTCTCAGGTGGATTTGAATGACTTGGTAATAGAATTCTAAAGCCTGGGACACGTGAAGAAGACTGACCAGCAGCTGAGGGAGGTTCTCCTCCCATGCTACTCTGCCCTAAATGAGGCTACATCTGAAGTACTGCATCCAATTCAGGGCTCCCCACTTCAAAAGGGACAGGGAACTACTGCAGACAGTCACAGGGAGACCATAAAGATGCTGAGAGGCCTGGAGCATCACTGTGAGGAAAAAAGGCTGTTCAGCCTGCAGCTCTTCAGCCTAGAGAAGAGCAGACTCAGAGGGAATGCTCAGCAAGAGCTAAAGGGTAGGGGGTAAGGGGATGGGGCCAAACTCTTCTCAGCTTTGTCCAGTGATAGGACAAGGAGCAAATGAGCACAGATCCTAGCACATCTTTCCCCATGTTCTGCTTCAGAATACAATCAACTTTAAGAATACAGCAAAGAGATTTTTAGCTCCCCCACAGCATGCTGCAGTTGCATTTTGCCTTCTGATAGAAATGAAGACAATCCCAAGGAAAGCTTCATTCAAAGGTCACAAAGCTGCAGGCCTAAGCTGATAGCCCAGCAGCATTCTGCAAGGCAACTCACCTGGATCAGTAGTTTCCTATCTTCCTCTATATTTTTATGTGTAGTTTCCTGCTCCTGCTTCTGTTCAGTCTTCATTGGCACATTGATGTTTACCCTTAATTTTTTGCTGTAGGGAAAAGCAGAAATTATTTTTAACTTATTATTTATTAATAAAGCAATTAGCCTGCTTAAAAAAACAACCAACAAACCTTCCCCCTCAGGCAAACACCAACCACAACCCAAGGCCAAAGGAAATGCCAGCCCCACACAGGTACTTTATAGCTGACATAGGGGAGTGCTTGAGGAGCAGGTGCTGTGTCACAGGCTGAAGGAGCCTGCTGGCCCCTCTGGGAAACACTGCAGTGGAGAGGGCATCTGTCACACTTTGAATCAGAGTCCTGCCTGTCACCCAAATTGGAACCCATCGAGCCACACAGTGCAGTGACACTGAGCTCTTTCCAGCCCCACATTCACCTCACCAACTACCAATTCTCGAACCTCTAACTATGGGTCAAGAAGGGGAGAAAGCAGTTAAAGAGGGAGATACAAGGAAAGGTTTTAAAATGCTTCTTGCACTTGAGATACTATTTTCAGCAAGCACTGAACTCCCAACTGGGTTTGTGTGTTTATGTCTGTGCTCTGCTAAGCTTGATGAAGAGCCACCACAGCTTGAGACACACAACTGCTGCAAGCAGTGCTGGTTAAAGCCACTGAGAACCATGCTGATTAAGTTTCCCAATCCCCACACACTCTGAAGTGCTAAAATGAGCCTGCTGATCTTCTCCCTGCTGTCTGCAGTGGATGAACACTGAGAGCTCTGACCTTTGCTGGCCACTGTGCACTCCTGCAGCCTTACAAAAAGTGCCTTCTGCTGAGCTCAAGTCACACACCTCAGTCGAGACCACCAGAAATAAACCATAAAAGAACAAAACAAGAACCAAGGGACAAGGAGAAGTATGTCCAGGCCTTGCCAGACTTCACGACAAAGAGAGCTGACCAGTAACCAACCCCCTCCTTGAAAGCTGGGACATGGCAGATCTGTGTTTGAATTGGCAGTGAAACCCTGGAGCTTTCACACCAAACAGAGCAGGTTTCACCCAGATTCAGAGCCGAGGAGGAGCCTGCTACCCATCAGACACAAGGGATGCATGCTGCTGAAGGGTCTCCTTACTTTTTGTAACCCAGATACAGTTTTATTAAGGTATCTGGTTTTAACTCCACCTCATCAACATTGGCATTTTCATCTTCCAAAACCTGCAAGAAACGAAACAGACACAAAAATAAATATTCACTGGCGCCTTTTGCTGAGGGGGAAGCAGGCCATAAAGAACAGAGTACTCACAAGCAACTTGGATTTCAGCAGTATCTGTAGAACTTGTGCCAAGATATCCTACGAAGTAGAGAAAACCTGATCAGCACAGCAGGCAGCAAGCGCCCTTCACCTCCAAACACCTCACCAAGAACACACTCATTATTGTAGACTAAGAACTAGCAAAACACTACAGAAACAGAGGTGAAAAGATATAAGGGCAGTAAAGGAAGAGCTGACAAATGGAATAAAAACCTTTTTGGGTGTTAGGGAGGACCCTGGGGTTAGTCAAACGACATCAAACTCAAAAAGATCAATTCCAAAGAAGAGCCTTGGCCAGCTGCTGTTTTAGGAGCTATTTTGCAAGAGATGCAGGAACTAATTTTTTCCAAACCATGGTACCCACTGCCTTCCACCGTTTTTCTCCTCATGCTTACAGCAGGGATCTGCTCTGCTCACTGCTGTCAGTGGCCAATGGTCACAGACACTGTCAGTGTTCTGTGCAAGCCTGCAGAGCTGCTTTCTGCCAAGCTGCAGATCTCCTGGGTTTCATGCAGTCAGTTCTCAGCTGTATGAAGAGATTTGTTCTGAGCCAAATGTTTATGTTACATGAATAAATCACAGAACACATCTGGCTGGAAAAGACCTTTAAGGTCACTGAATCCAACTCTTAACTCTATCAAGCCTGGTGCTAAACCACGTCCCTCAGCACATCTTCTGGCCTGTGTCTGTTCTGTGTGCCCTCCTATAACCCTGCATTGCTCCTTCAACAGCTCTGCTCAAGAGCATGGTGGCACAGCAGAGGGGGCAGGCATATGGCAGAAGAATTGGTTCCTGAATGCATTTCCTGTCTGACTTTCAGCAGTTCTCTTATTTTTCCTTATGCATTTTTAGGTGTTGGTTGGGTTTTTGTTTTTTGGGTTTTTTTTGGGGTTTTTTTGTGTCTAATAAAAGGTTTTTATGACATATATAGAACCATAGAATCATTTTGGTTGGAAAAGACCTTCAAGATCATCCAGTTCAACCATTACACAAAGTCACAAAATGATTGGGGTTTGTAGGGTCCAACCCCCCTGCAGAGCAGCATCATCTAGTGCAGGTCACACAGGAACACATCCAGGCAGGTTTTGAATGTTTCCAAAGAAGACTCCACAAGTCCCCCAGGCAGCCCCACAGGGAAAGTTGGTAAAATGTGCCATGCCAGTACCATTTTGATTTGAGTGCTGTCTGTCAGCTGCTGCACGGTGTAGGCATCTTCTGTGTTGTACTGCAGCAAAATTGCCATCTGGAATGTGGATGCCTAATGGACCACAAAAATAGGAAATGAGAATGAACAACCTCAGTCAAACACATGCATCAGAGCACTTGGACAAAGTCCCCAGCTGGTACTATCATGAGGTGACACAGAACAACCTGATGCTCCTTATACAACTAGAACTTGACCTTCCAGCATCAGCTAAACATGAACCCTGAGATGATGGCCACTTAAGACACTTCTTCAAGTCTTCTATTATGGTGTCCAAGCCTCAGCTTTCTACTTGCTAATGTAATTTAAATTATTTTCCTCTGTCACCTTCTGATTCCCACCCATTTAATCTTCATTAAACACTACACATTATCCTCCCAACTTCAGCAGAATAAGAAACCCCATTTATAAGTTGAACAGCTACTAGTGGCTTATTCTTGGCTGTCACCAGATGGTTAACATCTGCTGATGACAAGTTCAGAGCCTAAGATGATCTTGTTTCTTCTAACTGTTGTGAATTTCCCTCTTCTCTCTATTTTATGAGGGAAGACAGAGAAGAAAGCCTCAATATGCTAATGAATGCTCTGACATACAAATAACAGCACAGAGAGCACTTTGGGTTGGAAGGCAGCTTAAACTTCCAGCCTCCCTGCCACGGGACTCTCCTACAAGACCTTCTAGAACACCTGCTTGCTACTAGAACATGTTGCTCAATGCCCCATCCAACCTGCCTTTCAACACTTCCAGGAGTGAAGCCTCCACAAATTCCCTGGGCAAGCTGTTCCAGTGCCTCACCACCCTCATGGGGAAGAGTTTCTTCTTAACGTCTTACCTAAATCCAGCCCCTTCTAGTTTGAAGCCATTACCCCTTGTCCTGTCACTCCATGCCTCTGTCAAAAGTCCCTCTCCAGCTCTCCTGTAGCCCACTTTGGGTATTGGAAGGCTGCTCGAAGGTCTCCCTGGAGCCATCTCCAGGCCTGAACAATCCCAACTCCCTCAGCCTGTCTCCATAGCAGAGGTTCTCAAGCCCTCTAATCATCTTTATGGTCTCCTCTGGACCCACTCAAATAGCTTCATGTTCTTCTCATGTTGGGGGTTTCAAAGCTGGACACAGTATTCCAGATGAGGTCTTACCAGAGCCTCACCACAGGTGCAGAATCCCCTCCCTTCACCTGCTACCCACACCGATTTCGATGCAGCCCAAGACATGGCAGGGTCTGGGCTGCTGGCTCACGTTGAGCTTCTCATCACCCAGCACCTCTAAGTGCTTCTCCCTCATCACTGCTTTGCACCAATGGATCCATCCAGACTGGATCTGGGCTCACCACTGCGCCAAGCCAGGTGCAGTGCCTGGTACTTGGCCTTGTTGAACTTGGTGAGGTTGGCATGGGCCCACCTCTCAAGCCTGTTCAGATTCCTCTGGCTGGCCAAACCTTCCCTCCAGCACGCCGATTGAGCCACATATCTTGGTGCTGTTGGCTAACACATTGAGGGAATCTCAATCCCACTGTCCATGCCATAAACATGGGCCCCCTCATTGTGTTCCTGATGAAAACTAGGTCGTGTATGGGCAGAGGTATTCATGCCCATGAGCTCCACTGCAACACAGGCCCAGCATTCATCCTCTGAATGCAGCCAACAGCCAGCGTGTGTCCTGGCACCACAGGCAGCTCACCTGCAAGGTGTATCTGTTTTTGAAGCAGTTGGTAACCAGTTCCCCTTTGGACAGCTGGTACAACCAGGTTAGTTTTCTTCCACTATGACGACTGGCATAAAATGCAGTAAACCTCTGATAGCTGCGCTCTAACTGTAGGGAAGCAACAGCAACAAGAGTTATTTACCCTCATTTACCATGCTCTGCAAGCCAGAAAGAAATACCTCTGATCACCCTCTGAGTAAGACAAACAGAAATGCAAAGTTCAAACTCTTCGACTAAGTGAAAATTTCCCTTTGCTGCAAGTTGTCCTCTTTTAAAAGTGGCACTGACAGCACAAACCTAAATGCTTGTTTAGCTTCCATTCTTCCTTTCATGATATTGTACAATCATAGAATGATTTGGCTTGGCAGGCACCTTAAAAATTATCTAGTTCCAATCTCCCTGCTGTGGACAGGGGCACCTTCAACTAGACATGAAGTTGGTGAAGGGAGTCTACAAGAAAACTGGGGAGGGAATTTTTGCAAGGGTTTGTAGTGATAGGACAAGAGGGAATGGATTGAAGCTGGAAGAGAGGAGATTTACACATGCGCGTGGTGAGACACTGGCACAGGTTGCCCAGGGAGGTTGTAGATGCCCTCTCCCTGGAGATGTTCAAGGCCAGGTTGGATGTGACTTTGAGCAACCCGTTCTTGTGGGAGGTGTCCCTGCCCATAGCAGGGGGTCGGAACTAGATGATCTTTAAGGTCCTGTCCAACCCAAACCAGTCTGTGACTTTATGACAGAGCAGTTATTTATTAAGCAAGGACAGAAAGGCAATTTCTTTTAACCACCTTCACCCATCCTCCAGGTAAGATCAGTTAAAACTTAATTCCCCTGTGAAGCTTTCATGGCTTGTCTACTGTGGTTAATCACCCAACAGAAAATGAGTTACTACAGTATCTAAAGATTTTACTGGACAGAGCTGAAGCGACAGCAAGAGAAGCATTTCTGCAATAAAAGTACATCCAGAAAAATACACTGATGAAGATCTGTCTCAGCTACTGTCAAATGTTCTGAAGGAAGATCCATTATCCAGGCTCTTCCCACAGCAGAAAACAGTTCCGTTTGACAATTCCCTTCTACTACCTTACTCACTGATCTTGCTCCAAACAGCCTCTGACCAAACAGGCAAACACCAGAGACTGTCTCAGACCTCCCAGACACACAAGAGAACAGCAGGAGACACCAGCCTCGTCAAACAAACTTCTCATATCATCACTCCAGGCTGGGATGAAGCAAGTGCAAGCTCCTCACCTCAGATGGCAGAGCAAAGGTGCAGGACTGCTGGAACGGCCATGATCCAGAACTCAGCACCTGGATGCTGAAATCCACTGTAAGAGAGGTGGAGAGGCTGAGCTGCGTTACTCCATGTGCAACCACCCCCCCCAACTTCACTCAGTCCCACCTCTTACACAGACAAGAAAAGGTTTTGCCTTTTGCTCAGACTAACACCATGAAGCAATCTGTACTTCTTCCAGCCAGACTATAAACCAAACAAATTCATGCAAGATGTTGCTGTAAGTGGAAGACTTAAGACTGACAGCAACAAGTCACTGCGTCTTCTCTTGTTTGTGAAAGTTATTGCCTGGTTTTCTATCTCCATGGGGAATTTCTCTTTTAACATGCAAGTTAAAAAGTGAAGAAAAGCAAGTGTCATTTTCTTGTGTATCTTAAACTCATCACTCCACAGCACACAACTGCAGGAGTAAGCATTTCCTGTTTGCTTTTAGTGATCGGCCCAAAATTCCTTACAAGTATAAGGCAAAACTAAGTAAAAATGCAGCCTGACAATTGATAATTCTAACTCTAATCCAACAAATTGATGATTCTTTAAAGAATTTGCTTCAGCATGCTTCAACGTGAAAAGTATTACTTTATCAAGAAGAGATAGGGCTGTGCAACAACCTCAAACACAACACAGATGTGCTGCTGAGGTTCAGCAGTAGATTTGGTAGTTGGATTATGGTTGGGCTTGAAGATCTTGAAGGTTTTTTCCAACCAGAACAATTTTATGATTCTGTTCTTTTTTCTTTAACTTTTTACACATATCTGAACTTGAATCATACAATCACTAAGGTTAGAAAAGATCTCTAAGATAATCAGGTCCAACCTTCCATCCGACCTGCATGACCACTGGAGACCATGTCCCAAAGTGCCACACCTACTCACTGCTTCTTCTGAACACTTGCAGGGACTGTGACTCCACCATGTTGTGCTCAAAACTGTTTAGATCAAAACTCTCTTTTCAGGTACAAAAAAGAGCAAGGAAAAGACAGAATTCAAATTACTATAGTTAGAGAGATAAACACACAAGCTTCAAACTCAGGAGAAGGCTACTCAGAGGATATAAATTGCTATTAGAAGACAAAGTCAAGAACTATAAAGGTGAATTTACAAATCCTAGCTGTCCTGCTCAAAAGATACCAGCTCCTGGGGCTATGATGTCTAAACTGGACACTTCCTTCATTCAGTTGGATCTGTAGAAGAGGAAGCAACTTAGATTAAGGTTTTACTTACAATCTAATGGTTCTGAGTTGGTCAGGTGCTTTTTAAATTGCTCGTTCAAGTCCTTGCTTACACCAATATCTTGGAACATCCGCTGCAGCTTGGAGGTGTACTCAAAACCACAAGCTTGCTGTGTTTTAAAAGCACAGATAAGTCACTTATACACATTTCTGACACTGGAGACTGAGGAAAAAAAAAACAAAGTATGGGAGCCTACTTCTTTAAAAGATAATGTAAAAAGTTCAGTATTTCCCTCAGTCAAAGTATTGATCCCTGAGATGCCACCAAAAAAGTGGCAGAAATTTTGGCTAGAAATGAAACAAGGCACCCACAGAAAGAGAAAACCAAGAGAGCATTGGACCGTATTTTGCTTGACCCTGAATGAAGCAACTCCCCAGCAGTCACTCCAATGGATAATTCACTGGGTAAGAGGAATGAAGCTCAACTCCCTCAGCCAGACAGGGAGCAGAAGCTCCTGGGCAGTTAAACAAAAGAGCAAGATCCAGCTTTTGTGGTTCTCTACTGGACATAAAAAACACAAAAGGCAAGAAGGCCTCCCCAGTGCTTATGCACAATAGGCTGAAGGCTTGCAGCAGGGCAGGTGATGGGACATGGGACACTCGTGCAATACTCACTTTGAGCTTGGAGATCATGCTGGCCTCAGCATCATCACTGGCACTGTTCTGGTGCACGAGTCGCTTGGCCAGCATTTTCGCGTAGAACTTCTGAAAGACGTCTTTGTCCTCAATGTACTTGAAGACAACCATCTGGAAAAGACCAGGGAAGTTGTAAGGAAAAAAAACCCTCAAGCATTTAAATACATTGGTCTCTACATTGGAAGGGCAGGGATATGATGGGTGGAACACTGGGTGGCTAAGAAATGGGCTGGATGGCAGCGCTCAAGAGAGTTGTGGCCAATGGCTCTGTGTCCAGACAGAGACAAGTGACAAGTGGTGTCCCTCGGGGGTAGCTACTGCTGGCACCAGTGCTGTTCAGCATCTTTGGCAGCAGGGACACCCTCAGTAAGTCTGCTGATGACAAGAAGCTTAGTGTGGTTGACACACTGGAGGGAAGGGATGCCCTCCAGAGGGACCTGGTTGCCAGAAGGCAACTGTTCCTGGGCTGCATCAAAACCATCTGGGCAGCAGGTCGAAGAACAGGTTACAACAGGTCTACAGAAGGGCCATGAAGATGACCTGAGGGCCAGAGCATCTCTGTTCTGAAGACATGCTGAGAGAGTTGCATTTTTCAGCTTGGAGAAAACTCCAGGAAGACCTAACAGCAGCCTCCCAGTATTTGAAGAGGCCTACAGGAGAGCTAGAGAAATACTTCTGACAAGGGCAAGAAGTGACAGGACAGGGGATAATGGCTTCAAACTAGAAGAGGCTGGATTGAGATGAGACTTTGGGAGGAAATTCTTCCCCATGAGACTGGTGAGGCACTGGAACAGGCTACCCTGAGGAGCTGTAGAGGCTCCAAGCCTGGAAGTGTTGAAAGCCAGGCTGGATGGGGCCTGCAGCAACCTGGTTTAGCAGGAGGTGGCCCTGTACGTGGCAGGGGGTTGGAACTAGATGATCTTTGAGGTCCCTTCCAACCTAAACCAACCTGAGATCCTATGAATTTTCTTGGAAAAAAGCTATTGAAGTAGCAGTAGCTACTCCATTTAAACTTAGATCTTTAAGAGCTAAGGTTTGGTTTTTGTTTTTTTGGTTTTTTTTTGAGAGTGGTGGCACATGTTTGTTTGAAACATGGATACTCTCTTAAACACATGAAGGGGATATTCCCTGTCTCCATTGATACGTAAAGGCTGTACATGTCCTGTGTCTAGGGAATGACAGACAAATGTGCATATAATTTTGATCATATATGTATAGGAAAATGAAGTGAAAGCATAAATTCCACCGAGCCATTCACACATCTGCTGCAAGGGGCTTTCTTTCAATTAAAAATACTTGTGTGGCAGTTGGAACTCTGTCCTGTGCTCAGCAGGGCCAGAGAGGTGATTCTGCCCCTGTACTCTGCTCTTGTGAGACCTCACCTCAAATACTGCATCCAGTTCTGGTGTCCCCATCAGAAAAAGGACACAGAGCTGTTCGAGCGAGTCCAGAGGAGGGCCTTGGCTGTGAGCTTAGGCTGAGGGAGCTGGGGTTGTTCAGCCTGAAGAAGACTCCAGGGGGACCTTACAGCTGCCTTCTAGTACCTGAAGGGAAACCTAGAGGAAGGGTGTCCAGCAATAAGACAAGGGGGAATGGCTTTAAGCTGAGGGAGAGTAGGTTTAGGCTGGATCTCAGGCAGATGTTCTTCAGGACAAAGGTGGTTAGACTCTGGAATAGGATGCCCAGAGTGCCTGTGGATGCCCCCTCCCTGAAGGTGCTGAAGGCCAGATTGGATGAGGCCTTGGGCAACCAAGTCTAGTTGGAGAGGCATCCTGGCCCACGACAGGGGTGTTGGAGTAGATGAGCTGAGGTCCCTTCCATCCTAAGTCATTCTATGGTTCTGTGAACGCTGCTGGCTTGTCAAAGCTCGCAGAGGACTGTATTCACAGACATCTTACCACTTGATTGAGGGTGTCTTCCAATTCTGCTTCTTCTGGATTCTTCGAGCTGCAATTCAAGAAGTGTATTTTTAAGGAGCCCTGGAACTGCTGAATGACAACAACATATGGATGCATATGCAGAATTTTATAGATAGAAGGGACAAAGATTGAGTAGTTCTGGGATCAAAGGCTCTCTGGAGAGAAAACAGGAGTAGTGAAATGAACACTTCACATATAAGCAATTCTGATGCGTGGTATTTTGGCACAGTAAGCAGAAGTTCTGGACCATGACCACCTGCCTTGGTAGAGTTAATGGTTGGACTCAGTGATCTTAAAGGTCTTTTCCAACCAAAATGATTCTATGAGTAGCTCAGTCTTTCCTGCCAGCTTGACACTTCTCAGGATTTATGGGCTTGAACACAGATCTCTCTTCTCTGCCACCTTTATTATCTTGGACAACACAGTGAAAACAGCTCAGAGAGCCTGACTGTAGGAGAGCTCAGGGAGTATCACAGAGTTTTCCTCCATACCAAGCTTGTCCATCAGGCATGGCCTTAATCTCCCCTATGGAAAAGTAAATCCTGTGTGGAAGGAAAGAGGGAATGGGGAAGGGAAAAGGGAGCAAGTTCTCCTGTTTTGGGTTGTTTGGTGCTGAGTTGTTTCCTCCACTGAAGCAGCTAGAAAAGCTGCCCAGTGACAAAACTGACACCAATCCAGAAAGAACTGAACTGATGCCAACACCAACTCAACACACAAGCTGCTCACTCATCTGAAACCATACATCTTGGGTTGGAACCTAGATGATCTTTAAGGTCATCCCTAGATCTTCCCTAAATTAAGAACCATGAGAGGTTACAAAGCAGTTTTTGTCCTCCTTAATTGCTGCCCAGGTGGAGAAAGACAAAGAGAAAACAATAGGAGGAAACCAAGAAATTTCAAGAAGTGGGGAACGTGCAGCTCCTCTTCACCACATATCTCAATTTTCTGGGCAAAAACCAAACCAAACTAAACTAAAATCCTCTTCTGTTTTAATAAAACCAAAGAACTTAGCTTCCAAGATCTTTTATTCTCTCCCCTCTATTATTCAAGAAAGGAAAGTAGCTTCTATATAGGCCTACTGAATTTTTTTTAATATCAGAACTGGATACAAATGATTTTTCTTAGAATGTTAAGTTCTGTTTCTGAAGACTTCTACAAAACTTCAAGTGCTTCAACCTTTTTAAACACAAAAGGCAAGCTGACTCAGTGTCTTTGCCTTTGAGGACATACCTTTTCTTTAGTAAAGAGTCACAGTATCGTGCCAATAGCTCTGGAGATTTACTGGATGATTGAGCCATTTTTGTCACTGCGTTGTTATTGATAAACCGACCACAAGCCTATAAATCACAAAAGACAGTGAAATTTTGGGAGACAAAACACTCAGTAGAGGGAAAAAAAAGTGCTCTCCTTATACCACTACATGTACTTACTTTGTCTAGTGCAGCCACAAATCCAGCATCGTTGTTGAATGCAGACATGACTAAAGCGTTGTACTTCTTATGGACATCCAACACTGTCTGTACATACATTTTTGGATCCTGCAAGAAAGAAAGATTGCTTTGGGAACCCAGCAACATTCTGCCTCCTATTTCCTCTAAAATGAAGCTACTCACTGTCTCTGAAGTAAAAGTTTATGGGCAAAGTCAAGGAAGTATTAGAAATGTTTTAAAAGTAAAGTAAAATTCAGAGTAGTTTAGCTCCTGGGTTCAGAACTGACTGAATTGGCACAAGGTTTAATTTGCAACCAGAGTGCAAAGCGTGCCACGTTACGTAGTACAGAAGGACAACAAAAGCCACTGCCACCACTTCCTATGAGCACCTCTCCTGTGAGGACATGCTGAGAGAGTTGGGGCTGTCCAGCCTTGAAAAGAGAAGGCTCCAGGGAGACCTGAGAGCAGAATTTCAGTATCTGAAAAGGACCTAGAAGGCAGCTGGAGAAGAACTGTTTAGAAGGACTTGCAGTGATAGGATGAGGGGCAATGTTTGAAGCTGGAGCAGAGTATATTTAGGCTGGGCATAGGGAGGAAGTCCTTCACAGTAAGAGTGGTGAAATAGTGGAACAGGTTGCCCAGGGATGTCATTGAGGCCCCATCCCTGGAGACATTCAAGGTCAGACTCAATGTGGCCCTGGGCAGCCTGATCTAGTTGGAGGTGTCCCTGCTGACTGCAGGGGGTTTGGACAAGATGACCTTGAAGGGTCCCTACCAGCCCAATGCATTCTGTGAATCTGTGGAACCATCCAAGTCAGAAACTGACAAAGATGAAGTAAAATACAGGCTATTGGAGAGAACACCTCTTGAAGCAGTGGACTTTGAGGTGAGAGGGAAAACACAAGCAAACTGGAAATGGTATCAGAAAGTGAGAGCAGCCACACAGAGCCTTATTTTGGTGGGATACTTGCATTTAGAGCAGCTTCTCCACACTTCTCGATTGCAGCTAGACCCTGATTATGAATGTGGGTTTCCAAAAGCTTTTTCAGCTCTCCAAGGCCATCCTGGATTCGAGATACAAGGTTATACATGCGTCCCAAGTCTGAAAAACACAGAAGAGAAAAGCCAACATCTCAAGTCTGAAAAAGAAAACCAGAAAAGCCAACACTTCCCATTTGTACTAGGTAAAACTCCAACTTCTTGTGTACCACTTATCAACAGGAGTTAAACTTCCATCTCCTATAAAAAACATTTCTGCAGTTGCTCCTTTAACAACCTAGAAAAGGAGGAAAATGAACAATCCCCAGGGCAGCATAGCAAGTGTTTCCAGTAAGCCTGAAAGGTAAGAATAGTTACAGAGGAAACAAGGTAGTAAATGCTAATATCTGATTTACCTTCCCAATGCTGCATAAATCTCAAAAAAACCCCAACCTGACTACAGAAATTTATTTACTTTTGATTTCTAGGATTCAGAAATTTAAAGATGTGAAATGGTTTAAAGAGGGAGTTAAAATTCTCTTATGCAGATGAACTTCTCAAGTGTTACCACCAATTAGGACCCATTAGACAATCAGGCAGTACCTAACTCTGCCAAGGCTGGTGCTAAACCATGTCCCTCTGCCTCCTGAAAACACCTCCAGGAATAGGGATTCAATCACCTCCCTGGGCAGCTTGTTCCACATGTTGAGAACCCTTTCAGGGGAGAAGTTTCTCCTAATATCCAACCTAAACCTCTCCTGGTGAAACTTGAGGCCATTTCCTCTCATCCTACCATTTACCGACCCACCTTGTTCTATCCTTCTTCCAGCAAACCGCAAACAGCAATGAGCTCTCCCCTCAGCCTCCTCTGCTCCAAGCTGAAGATACCCAGTTTCCTCAGCTGCTCCTCACCAGACCTGTTCTCCAGACCCTTCATTGTTCCAGTGCCCTTCTCTGGTCCTGCTTCAGCACCTCAACATCTGTTTTGTAGTGACAGCCCCAAAACTGAACCCAGTACTGCATCTGTGGCCTCACCAGAGCTGAGTCCAGAGGGACAATTACTTAACTACTCCTGCTGGCCACACTGTTAAGGTCCAGGCCAGGATGCTGGTGGCCTTCTTGGCCACCTGGGCACACCCTGGCTCATCTGCAGCCAGCTGTTGATCCAGGTCTTTCTCTGCTGGGCAGTCTTCAGCCACTCTGGCCCAAGCCTGGAGCATTCATGGGGTTGGTGCAGGACCTGGCACTGAAACCTTTTGACTCTCATCCCATTGACCTTGGCCCACCTGTCCAGGTCCCTCTCTAAAGCCCTCCCACCATCAAGCAGATCAGCATTCCCTCCCAGCTTAGTGTCATCTGCAGATCTATTGAGGGTGCGCCAAGCTCCTTGGCCAGCTCACTGGTGAAGATGTTAACAAGAACTGGTCCCAGTGCTTCATGAAATTTAAGACAGGGCCAAAGAACTACAGTGATTTGCACCATACAAGAAAACATTCTGAAAGAGATGGAAACTTTAAAATGTCTAATTCAGCTTAGAAAACTCCCAAGAAATTTAAACCCATCAGCTCCATAAAGTTAACTGCAAAAAAGAAAAGCCTGAGAAGGCTTCCTGAGTGCAGAAACTCTTCTTGTTTGTGCTATTACTGTTGTCAGAAGAAACTTGCAAAGTAATTTACTAATCAGGACCCAGGAACTTCCAATTACAGAGTGTATCTATCTAGTTACAAACGAACAAAATCTGCTACTTTCATCTGAAAGAGAACTTAGGAGCTCCTACTCCTGCTGAATTGCCTTTCCCCATTCTGAAGCATCTCCCAGCTATCAACACAATGGTTACAATAATTACTCATAGTTGCTCTTTTAAAGTGGATATGTGGAGGCTGGGTTGTAGCTGCAGTTCACAACTTGTATACAAGGAAAAGCTTTTCTGCTGTGAGGGTGCCAGAGCAGTGGTGCAGGCTGCCCAGAGAGATAATCTTGACTCATTTTAGAGTAACCACTGTGTTCTCTATGAAGGCCTAATCCTGATCCATTAGTGGCACTTCAGACTGATTCTCACAGCTAAAATTATCTTAGCAATCAGTAATTTCCACCCTTTCCTTATGCTCTAGATGCAGTTTTGTATGTATTTTTAATATTTTGATTTAGAAGCTCCTTATTTGCTTCTACTCATCCTTTAACACTTCCTATCCACACTTGTGGAAAGCTGGGACTTTAAAATTCTCACTGCTGACTCAGAAAGAGCCATGAAGGAAACTGAAGCAGATGGTCTGGCTTTTGTCTCACACCTCTCCCGCAAGCCTGAGCTCCTGTGGGAAGGATGGCTCTTGGAAGCTCTTCCAGCCATGCATGGAGAAATCCAAGTTGGTGCTGCTTTGCCTTGATTTTTGGGATAAGAATACAATTCTTGAGACGATATCCTCAGCTGTCTCAAATGTGATCAAAAGCCACTTGTCAGTTTAGTGTCTCTCTTCTCTCCTCATTTAGTCCCTGAGCAAATCACATTTAGGTATCACCAGAATCTCCAGCAGTCACCAACTGTCACGGAAGAGCTCTCAGCCTAAACCCAGGGTTTGAGTCTCCTTACCTTCATTTTTGTCAGCATCCAGCAAATTCTGGAACTCTGTGTGAAATATCTCCAGGTGCTTCTCAATAAGAACTTGCTCACATTTCCGTGCTAACTCATCTTGTGTGCTCTCGTGCAAATAGACCTGAACTCTGCGCTGTTCCTCCAGCAGGCGAGCTTCAGCCTACAGCACAGAGACAAACATGAAGCCTGTCTGGAAGCCACAGGAGAAACCCAGCAGCAGAAAACAGGTGAGGTCTGCTAGAAAATGACAACAAACCTCTCGCTAATGTGCCCTTATGGACCACCTCCTTAAGCAGATCTTTTTCTGGCAACTGTAGTGCACATATGGAGCCAGTGGTTATGTTGCTGCTTAAGGTTACGAGATGTTTGACTGGAGGGGAGAATCACAGCAAGATTGGGTTTTCCCATTGCTTCTGAATAAGAAGTTTACAGGTGGAAATCTGCTGTCAGGAAAGGAGAAAGCTGCTGACTCGAGAGGCTGAAAGTTTGGCACCAGCAATCTCTCTGCTATGGAGGTAGTTTTGTTTAAGACAAACACGAACCTCCACAAAAGGCAGGAAACCACAATTTCACAGTGTGCCTATCACAGAATCACACAATTCACTGAGTTGGAAGGGCCCCCCAAAGGTCATTTTTGTCCAAGCACCACTGCAGTCAGCAGGACCACCTCCAATAACATCAGGTTGCTCAGGACCCCACTAAGTTTGACCTTAAATGTCTCCAGAGATGGGGTCTCAAGTGCATACTTGGGCAACCTGCTACAGCATTTCACCACTCTCATCTTGAACAGCTTCTTATGTCCAACCCTGCTCCAGTTTAAAACCTTTCCTCGTCCTACTGCTACAAGCCCTTCTAAACAGCATCCCCTGCAGATAATGAAATGCAGACCTGAAGTGTCCCTGGAGCCCTCACTTCTCCAGGCTTAACAACCAAAACTCTTCCCCAGAGCAAAGTCCTCTGATCATCTTCATGGCCCTCCTGTGGACCTGCAGGTGAGGTGTGAGCAGAGCAGAGCAGTGCAGCAGCATCACCTCTTCCCACCTGCTGGCCATGCTCCTTTAGATGTACCCCAGGACAGCATTTGCCTTCTGGGCTGCAAGTGCACACTGGCTGCTCATGTTCAGCTGTGCCTTTGTCCAAAGTTCCTCTCCAGCTCTCCTGGAGGATCCCTTCAAATGACAGAAGGCTGCTCTATGGTCTGCAGGTTGAAGTATCCCAACTCTCTCTGCCTATCAACACACTAAGATGACAAATATCAGATCACATTAACACAGAAGCGAATCACCCCAGGGAAAATGAGTTAATTGTCTCTGCAGAATTACCAGCATTTAAAGAAACTGATAATATAAACCAGGAGGTTTCTAAATTACTTTACCTCTAAAAAAACCCATCTGTACCCAGAAAAGAATGACTAAGCTTATTAAGTAACTCACCTTCTTCATGTACTCTGTGACTGGGTTCTGCTGCAAGAATTCAGTACTTTCTCGTGTATAAAATCTCTCTGTGTCTGCCAGAAACTGAGATTCAAAGGATTCCTTATAGACAGTTAGTGTAGGTCCTTTTGCAAAGGCATCATCTTCGTTCAGCCCCAGCTCCACTACAGAAAGAACAAGTAATGGCACGATTACCAGTTATCATAGAGTGGTTTGGGTTGTAAGGGACGTTAAAGATCACCCAGTTTGAACTCCCCTGCCACGGGCAGGGACATCTTCCACTAGATCAGCCTGCTCAAGGTCCCATCAAGTTTCTCATTCCAGCCTGGCCAAGAACTCTTTCAGGAAGGGGGCATTTATGAAGTGGTCTCTTGCAAATAAACAGGTATCCTCCCCCTAAATTATACAAAGGTAATCAATTGTGACAGCAGGAGCACCACTCCTTTAAAGCTCTGAGAAGAAAATAAGCAGCACAAGACACAACTCTTGTACACTGCACTTTTTGATATGCCAAATGGATGAGAGGATTTGGAAAACCTCATTCAAAATTGTTAGTTCAAATTGCTCTTCCTTTTTTTCCCCCTAGATTCACAGAATGCATTGTGTTGGAAAGGACCCTCTGAGGTCATCTTCTCCATCCCTCTGCAGGCAGCACAGACACCTCCAACTAGATCAGGCTGCCCAGGCAACATCAAGTCTGACCCTCAACACTGCCAGGGACGTAGCCTCAACCACATCCCTGGGCAACCTGTTCCAGTATCTCACCACTCTCATTGTAAAGAACTTCCTCACATCCCACCTAAATCTCCCCTGCTCCAGTGTCAAACCATTGCCTTTCATTCTATCACTACGAGCCCTTCCAAACAGTCCTTCCTCACTCTTCCTGTAGGTACCCTTCATATACCCAAACATAGCTCTAAGTTCTCCCTGGAGCCTTCTCTTCTCCATGTTTAACAGCCCCAACTCTCTCAGCTTATCTTCACAGCAGAGGTCCTCCAGCCCTCTGATCACCTCAGTGGCCCTCTGCACCAGCTCCAGCAGGTCCATGTCTCTCCTGTGTTGGTCGCCCACCAGGTGAGGTCTCATCAGAGCCAAGCAGAGTTTTCCTCTTGCAGTTTTAAATTAAATGCTGATTATTATTACAATTATTAATGACCAGTTTCAGTAACAGTAACCTGAGTATCAAACTATCAATTTCATATAAATGATAAAAAACAATCCCATTTCACTTTGAAAACTGCTGTGCTTTCCCTCTTCCAGATTTAGGTCCTATGTGACTGATTGCTCAACAATAACTGCTGTTGTCAGCCACACATTCAAGCCTTATGTCATATAATCAACTACCTGTGTCCAGTTTTTCCTCCAAGCAGTGTATTAGTGTTTACTTTACTGAAAATCCTTACTGGGCATCCAAGGATGTGCTCCAATAGAGGATCTGTTTTTACTTATTTGTAAGAAGGAAACAAAACCTTACAGAAGTTTTTATTGTATTTGTCTATTACACTCACCATAAGACTGTACAACTCCACTGATCAGCCTGGTGTTGATAGTTTCCCCATTCCTCTCCTTTTCAATCAGTTTCAAAACAGCATTTGTTACCTTAGGAAACAGGAATTAAAAGCAAGTCAGGCACAGAGAAAGCAAGTGGTAGTCAAGCACAGCAGTGAGGCAGGACTGTATTCCTCTATTGCAGGTAAGTCAAGACCCTTGAGAACAAATCTGAAGGGCAAGCGAGCACACAAGGATTCCTACAAAGTATGCTGCACCTTTAAGTCCTACAATGCAATTTCAGTCCAGTTAATGCTGTAAAAGACTATGAAATTGCTTGGGTTTTTTTCTTGCTTGGTTGGTTACTTTATTTTCAAAAAGCACCTTCTAAACCAAGTGTGGTTTACACCTGAAATACAAGAAAATTCTGCAGTGAGAGCTGAGCTAACCACCTGCACCTGACACAACTAAAGCTAGTGGCTTACGCAGCTACTGCTCCTCTCCCCTGCCTTCTAGCTTTGTAATCCAATAGTGTTTCCAGTAAGAAGCAGTGATAAATAAGAGTGAAATCAACATGCATAAATAGATTGGTCTGTTGTGATGGAATGCCTTGGTTTTAATTAGCAAATCAGCACAACATAAACCATTTGTTCGAGCTGAATATCCAAGGCATTGGCATCATGATTCACAGTAACGTTAGAAGAGCCCCAAATCCTAGGCCTTCCACCATCTGTCCCCACAAAGTCTTGACTCTCAAACCTTAAGACGTGACCTATAGCTCCTGCCTGGCTTGCAAAGAACTGAAGCTGTTACTGCACTCAAGACAAGCCCCCTTAGCTTTTAAACAAGCCAGGGGTCCTCTGTGCAAATAGGTAACAGAATAGTTTTGGTATCAACGTTCAACCACATACCCAGAGACAACTCCATTCCCCCCAAATAGTTATCGTTTGAATATCACAAAAGAAGAAGCCTTCTTCTTTTCTGGGTCTTCCCCTGCCAGCCTCCAAACTCTCCTTGGAATAATTACTAACAAAATTCATCTTATAAAGTAACACTACAGCTGTAACATACCTGCTTATTTAATGGCCTGAATAAGCAGTCTCTCCAGGTCACCAAGGCAAGCTGGAGGTAAAGGAAGTGAGATGCAAGAAAGAATGAACATTATTTTTCATATATATACAGACACATGCCTATTTATGCAGATAGCTTCTTAAGGAAAGCTCCCATAATACGCTAAATAATCAGAAACTCTGTAATGATTATGTTTTGACACACACCTTTCTCATGTAACAAGACTGCTTCATTCCTACCTCTGCCTAAGGTAACAGAGTCCCCTCTGCTACCCTTTTCTAACAGTGATCCACTGCCAGCTCTGAAAATTAACAAACCCTGTGACAACATAAAGCTGTATTTTGTTGTCCATTTTCAGGCTAACACAGTCCCTTAGCATTAGGTAGTGGAGTTAAGAGGAAGAGAAGAAGGAAGTTTATTTTAGTGCAGTCGTAAAATAGTAGATTGCTTTTCTACAGCTTCATCAGGAAGGACATTAATTATCCTTGATTGAAAAACAAAAGTGCTTTTAGTCATCTGAGACACAGAACTTCTGCTGTTCTTCCCTTTACGTGGCAAAAACTATCATGTCTCAACCTTTCACAAGTGTACCAAAATAACTTCTTCTGCCAAACAAATGGTGACTGAATCTCAGCAGCTTGCTAGCTGAAAGGCCTGTAGAGGTGCGTCGAAGCTGATGTAATTTACTTCTCCATTCTCTGAATGACTGAACTCTAAGTGGGGTGACAAGATCACATTGATGCAAACACCCAGGAGCAGACCACTTTCTCCAGCCTGATACTGGCAGTCCCAGTAGAAGGGAGACTGAATATCTCACAAGTTTAGCCCCATGGGATTTTTACTGAGATGCTGGGGTGAAAGCATGGCAAGTTAGAAGGCATCCACTTTGCCCACTTCTTCAAAACCTCTGGGAACTTCCCGCAAGTTTCAAGGAGCAATCTGCAGGATGAGAATGCAAATATGACAGAAGGGAAGGATGAATCACTTCCAAAAGCTACTTACTGAATAAATTTCGTAGATTCCTTTACGACCTTCGTCGCACTCACGCCGAACCCAGTGTCGATTGAGGTAGGCACAGATCCCATTCAGTACTTTGCTTGAAAACCTGTAATCTTCCCACTGCTGAGTGTAGAACTTCAGCACACTCTCATCCATCAAATCTTCACCATCCTGAAATGACAGCAGCTTGCCAGTACTGCTGGGTAGTTTTAATGTACAACCCAGGTAGGTAAGGTGTGCACAGTGACTGCGTGACCCTCCTCCACCACGCACCTCTGGCAAACTCACTGCTGCTACATCTTCTGCATTAACAAAGCATAAGGCCGTGAGAGGCCACACACTACAACCTGCTCTAGTGGAAGCTGTCTCTGCCCACAGCATGGAGGCTGGAACTAGATGATCTTTAAGGCCTCTTCCAACCCAAACCATTCTATGATTCTGGATTCAGAAACTAGAACACTGCTAAAAAAGAAATGCACAGCATGGGCTAAGCTCCAGAGGACACATTACAAGCAGGTAGCAAACACTGGGGAGTGTGCTAGGCAAAACACTCTGGGTCAATGGCAGTACAGCCAACAGGATGATCTTCCTGAAACATAGCACCCGCTCCCACTGCTGCTGCCTGGGCAGCTGAAACAGGCTGGCATAGATGGAGGTCTCTCTAGGAGCCCACCATGTAGGAATGGAACCCTGTGTTGTTGGAAATAGGAACGGTATTATGGAATCACAGCATAGTTAAGATTGAAAGGGACCTTAAAGATCATCTAGTTCCAACCTTGCTGCCACGGGCAGGGACACCTCCCACTAGAACAGGTTGCTCAAGGCCTCATCCCACCTGGCCTTCAACACCTCCAAGGAGAGGGCATCCACAATGTCCCTGGGAAACCTGTTCCAGTGTCTCACCACCCTCACTGTAAAGAATTTCTTCCTAATATCCAGTCTAAATCTCCCCTCTGCCAGCCCAAAGACATTCCCTCTCAACCTATCACTACAAGCCCTGGTAAAGAGTCCTTCCCCAGCTCTCCTGTAGTCGCTTCTGGTACTGCAATGCCATGCCAAGGTCTCCCCAGAGCCTTCTCCACTCGAGCCCCAGCTGTCTTCTTACCTTAAGGAGATTTGTCAAGTAGTTCTTCAGGAATTCTTTTAGCCGTTTGTACAATTCCAAACCAACAAACTGAGCACCTCCAGGTGTCTGGCCCTTTTTGGATTTGGAAGGGGGCACTCCAGCTCCCCGTGCTTGGTTAGACTGGTGCACGCTAGTACAGTAGTTATAAACATGACTGAGGGGGGAGTTAAGGAACACGGCAGCTAGGGAGTGAAAAATACAACATCTATCTTTGTACTACTGCAAGTGACTGAGCCACCACACTAGAGGCATCAGGCCACACAAAACCATAGAAGCATTTCAGTTGCAAGAGATTAAGATCTTCAAGTCCAACCATTCCATACTCTAGCAAGGCTGGTGCTAAACCATGTCCCTCAGCACCACGTCTCTACCCCTCTGACACACCTCCAGGGATGGGGATACAATCACCTTCCTGGAGAGCCTGTTCCAGTCTATGAGAACCCTTTCAGTGAAGAAGTTTCTTGTCATATCCAACCTAAACATTCCCTGGTGCAGCTTCAGGCCATTTCCTCTTATCCCATCACTTGTTACCTGGAAGAAGTGATTTATCTCCACCTGGCCACAGCCTTCTCTCAGAGAGCTGTAGAGAGCAATAAGGTCTCTCCTCTTCTCCAGACTAAACAAGCCCAGGTCCCCCTGCAGCTCCTCGCCAGACCTGTTCTCCAGACCTTTCAACAGCTTCCTTGCCCTTCTCTGGATCCACTCCAGCACGTCACAGTGTCCTTCTTTGGGTGAAGGTCCCAAATACCAACCCATGGTGCGCACACTCTGAGCAAGTGCTCCACCAAAACACAAGCTTGAGCATACCACAGTCACCTGTAACCTATCCTCCACTCCAGAGAGGTACCACAGTGCTCCATACAGCACTTCACTCTTCCTCCAGGAGCGAACAGAAATTGCACAAGGCAGGTATCACTTTTGCAGTTCAACACACAAGAGGCAAGCACTCAGGTTTTGCACTGATGGGTGTAAGTCACTCAATTTTGCATGAGTCCCTACTCTTGAATGTTGTACAAAGAAAACACATCCCCTGAACCACAGAACAGTGTGCGTTGGAAGGGACTTCTAGAGAGCCAACATCCCTGTTAAAGTAATTCACCTAATTAAGGACACGAGAATACCTCCAGGCAGGTTTTGAGTGTCTCCAGAGACAGAGACTCTACCACCTCTCTGAGCAGCCTGTTCAGTGTTCCGTCACCTTTAGGCTTATGAAGTTCCTCCCCATGTTCAGATGGAATTTCTTATGTTCAAGCTTGTGTCTGTTACCCCTTGTCCTGTTCCTGAGCACCACTGAAACAAAACTGGTCCCATCATCCTGACACTTACCCTCTAAGTATTGATCAGCATTGATGAGATCCCCCTTGGTCCACTCTTTTCCAGACTAAAAAGCCTAAATTCTCTCAGTCTTTTCTCATAGGGAGATGCTGCAGTCCCCTCAGCATTTTGTAGCCCTTTCTTGTTCCCTTTCAAGCAGTTCCTTGTCCTTGAACTGGGAAGCCCAGAACCAAACACAATACTCCATGAAGGAAGGATTTCTCCTTTCCCACACTAAGCCCTGAAAGCTGTAACACTGAAAGGGCTTCATCTCTCCTTCAAGTTAGCTGCAAAAGATCCTTATGCACTACCTGACACAAAGAAGTATCCTACACTTCCAGCCTGCACTTCAGCACACCCACATGGGTGAACACAAGCCCAGCACCTTGTAACAGCTCACTGAGAGGAGATGCTGGAAGATCTTAATAGCTCTCTGATGCAAGATAGGAATTCAAGAGAAATCCAGCGGGTGTAGTTCATTCCAGCTGGAAAAGCACAAACACAACTCACAAGTACTACCCCGAGACTGACAAGAGAAGAAACTTGCAGCGAGACCTGCAGCATAATGCCCAAGACTACCATACAATGGGAAAATTGGGTTTGTGTTCTTTGGTGTGCCATGGACTCAAAATTGACCCATTAATAAAAATCACTGTAAGGATCTGCTCTGTCAATAGCAACCCAACCTCAATTGAGGGGCAGCCACCATTACAGAGACAGCTTGTCAGAAAACACAATGTTCCTGTTTATCTGCCAGCAAGATTAAAGAGAAAAAGCTACTCTTCAAAACAAAGACACGTTCTTAAGAGCCACCTAGCCAAGCAGCGAAGAAGCACTTCTGAGTTTAACGAGTGAAAGGCTCTCTCTAAGCTACCAACAGCCAAAGAACCAAGTGCCTTAGGCATTAGGATACGTGTAGAGTTCCATGTATCTGGATTTTGCCATGCTTTGTCTGGTGTAAACCTGCTGAATTCCAGCTCTTAGGTCATCCCATATCTGGTCGAGCCCGATCTGTTTAAGGCCATGTGGGTTCTGACTCCTATTGGATGACATTTTCTCCTTCCTGTGAAGCCTCCCAGCACAGCAGCCCGAGATCTGGTTATTCCTCCATCAGAACCACCAGGAACATTCTAAACTCAGTTGCAGCAACACAGCAAGATATCCTCTACATATGAAGAGTGATGCTTCCCAGGAAGGCAATCTGCAAAAAGAAAAAGAAAACATATCAGAGAACAGAGCAAACTCATTCCCACCAGAGAAAACAGGAACAAAATGAACGACTTCCCTGGCACACTTTCATCATTTACACATTTAGTAAGCAGTCTTTCCTTCCCATTCCACTGTTTCCAACCAGACCAGGGCTCTGTGCTAACTTGCTGCCCATAGAGCATCCCGTTGGATATTCAAGATCAACCAGAAGATACTACAAATGACTACTCTGCTTTGGTTACCAACAGCTCTTCCAGACTTGAGATTCTATTCCAGGTAGCCTGAAAGCTCAAGGGACTTTGGAGCAGAGAATTTTTATCTCTGGGAACACATGCTCACAGCTGGGGTTCTTCAGCCTGGAGAAGGCTCCAGGAATACCTTAGAGTGGCCTTTTAGTGCCTGAAGGGTACAGGAGAGCTGGAGAGACACTTTTTACAAGGACTTGTAGTGACAGGACTTGAGGCAATGCCTTTGAGCTGGAAGAAGAGTGATATAGGCTGGATGTTAGTGAGAAATTCTTTATGGTGAGGATGGTGAGACACTGGCATAGGTTGCCCAGGGAGGTTGTGGATGCCCACTCCCTGGAAGGTGTTCAAGGCCAGGTTGGACGAGGCCCTGAGTAACCTGTTCTAGTGGAAGGTGCCCCTGCCCACGGTAGGGGAGCTGAAATGAGATGATCTTTAAGGTCCCTTCCCACCCAAACCATTCCATGGTTCTATGAATGTCTTTGATAAATAGATGGACACCACTTTCTTCAACATCATCTTACCAGCAAGAGGCCATGCAGCCAGCGATGGTGGGGAGAAAGAACAACTAATGGAGCACACAAAAGAAACTGTCTATGAATTGTGAAAGAATAAAAATCTAAGAACATTTCATTTCTCCTCTCAAAGTTTGTGAGGCAGTGTAAAGATGGTTTTAACTCATCAGTCTTGTGAAATGACAGGATAGGAAAAGAGCCACCTGCAAGGGCATGTGGAGAACATCAAGCAGAGATCAGTTTTTGCACAAGTCCTTAAAAAACACTTTGCAGTTTTGAAATGGCTCATCCACTGCAGCAACAATACCAAGAAGATACCCAAAAATTATAAAAGAGGTAACAGAATTTCGTCAATATCCAAATTGTTGTAGTAAGTCAAACGAAACTTAATCATACTACAGCCTTCCAAAATGTAATGGGGGCTTCTAAGAAATGCAGTGACGTTTGAACCAGAGGCAAAGAAGGGTCAATGATCTTAAACTGTAAGAGAGGGCATTTAGGCTGGTTCTAAGAAATTCTCCAGTGGAAGAGGTTGCCCATAGAGCTTGTGGATGCCCCTTCCCCCCACTAATAGTGAGAGGCTTTCATGCCTGAGCAACCACACACAGAAGGAACAAAGATTCACCAGCAGCCTCTACCTGGGCAACACTGCAGGCTACGCACCCACAATCTTGGACTATGATCTTAAGTTAGCACTGCAGTACAAAGCAAGAAAATTCCTTCCATGTTGACAACCCAGAAGGGAAGGAATCTTCTGGCTCCTTAAGTCAGCTGCTGTTCAAGCTTTCCAGAGCAGCAAGAAAGGAATCTACAATTCTACCACACCTGAAATGTGTGCAAAAAGTTTACTATTACTCTCTTACCAACCTGCAAAAAGCAAGGAGGCTAGAATTATCACACCCCTTAGTAAAGACATTTGGTGTAACTAACACAAAGTTCTCCACAGCTCTGCAGAAGTTCCTAAGAGAAGGCCAAGCCCACACTAGCTGGCAGAGCACAGCCATTGCAATAGCCAAGGACTCTTCCCTGGCAGCCCACGGAGAGGAGAAAGAGCCAGGGCTTTTACTCAGCCACCCCTCCATGTGCCACAGGGAAGAGGAACCACCCTTCCATCATAAAGCCATAGAATCATTTCCCTTGGGAAGGACCTTTAAGGTCATCAGATACAACCATTAACTAATGCTGCCAAGCCTAGTGCTAAACCACATCTCTCAGAGGCACATCTCTGCCTCTTGGAAACACCTGAGCTGCACTGCCTGGGCTGTTAGGCTGACAGTTTGCCTTGATAATCTTAGAGGTATTTTCCAACCCAAATATGTTTATGATTCCATGACAAACATTTAATCTTTGGCCTCAAAAGGCAAGAAAAAGGAGTAAGTTTGATATAGCCAAAGATCTTAAAATGCAGGATGAAACTCCTCTTGCCAAACTCTTCTCTTTCCATCTTTCCAGCTTGACTCCTCTAATTTACTTCCTCCTCCTGCTGTATTTCAGGAAGCTCAATCCAGGAAATGAACAGATGCTCTTTCATTCAGCAAACAGCAACACTCTAAGGTTCTCAACCAGTTTTACTCCCTCAAAGTCACTGCTACCTCCACACTGAGCCAAGGCAACTATTAAGGTTGTTCACTCAAGATATGCCACAGTGACTGAACCAACACCACACAACACAAGCACACAGTATTCTCAGAGAACTAAACCAGAAGCAGATAAAATGCTACCTTCCTTCTCACACAATCTGTTTGCTTGCCTTTATACTATTTTTAAAGCCAAATAAGATACTGGATGCTGCTTTATATTCTAGCTCACTGAAACTTCCAAATCACTGTAGCTGAAGCCACCCTCAAGTCCTATCACACTTAAATCTGTGACAGATTTTGGCCCCACGAGAAGCATCCTAAGGCTCATCTATAATTTTGTTAGGCTTGATATAAAACATATTAAAAAAAAAAAAGCCCAAACCTCTCTCCTAACCAAATATTCAATTTATTATTCATATGCAATCTTTTCTCAAGCACAGGCAGTTTCACAGATTATCCACCCTGCAAGCCCAGCTTAAGGTCACTCTGGAAGTCATGCGTTCAAACACAGGGGTACAAGTAAGGACATCCCTGCCTCCACTGCTGCTTAGTTTGGACAAAAGCACTGGGCCAGTCAAAAACTCTCTTTGCTTCCACTTGACAGTTATTAGCTGCTTCTTGGAAATGTTTATTGCAGGTTAAAAAACACCTCTTGAATCATGAAAGACACAAGCCCCATTGCAATGCACACTTCTGTTTGATGGAGTGGGAAGAGACCAGAGAAATCAATCTACTTTGTCCCTATAATCACTTGCACTCCCAATTTATGATTTCAAAGGGACTTTATATCCATGCTTCCACAAATAATTAGTTTGTGCTTACTTGACTTCAGCCGAGGTTACCAATCTGAGCTCAAAGCCCTAACATAACACAGTTGAGTCACTGTCCTGCACCCAATATTTTATATTGACATTTCTGTCCACAAGTTTTAGGTCACTAAATCCACAGACTATAAACTAGGCAGACAATCCATGGATGTAAACTGATGCAATCCTTGGAGCAAGCACAATGTCTGTAGCATTCTTCTCCACAGTAGGTATTTGCAGTCTGGCCCAGCAAATGAAATGGTGATAGAGGTGATTCTGTGAGTCTGCTGTACACCACAGTTATTCCAAAAATCCTATCAGGATCTGGGGAGAAATAGCTGAATGTTTTCTCCTTTTTCAAAAGTGAAGAGGCAAATCATGCAAATGACAGTGGTCACTACATCTCTATTCTTACAACATACTGAGTTCCAGGAAGCACAGAAAGCTTTGTTTTCCAGAGTTCACTTCACTGGAACCCATGAGCTTCCACCTAAAGAGGAACTTCTTTGCTCTAAGGGTGCTGAAGCCTTGGAGCAAGCCACCCAGAGAGGTTGTGGAGCCTCCTTCTGAGATTCTGTGGTGTGCTCTTCCCAGCTAGAAAGACCCTTTAAATTCAGCCTTATTTTCCAGTGTGGATAGAAGTAGCTTGGAATTGCAGTTTCTCTACCTTTACCTAAATTATGCATATGCCCATGTTCACTAAGAGCCTTTTTAAGTGACAGTTTTATCCTAGATGCCTGATCGCAAAACATGAATGACTGTTCCTGAGAAAAGCACCAAGCAAGCCCAAGTGTGCTACTTCTGCACTTCCATTCACCCATTCTTTATTAGTTCTTTGACATTCTCCATCTATTTATTGATTCCAGCTTCCTCCTCACCTTCCTCCAGCAAACAGTTCCTGCAACTTTTGACAGAGATCTCACTACACTAACACAACAGTTAATACAAACCAAACAACTGAAAAATAACATCCCTGAGGCTAGGTTTGAACTAGACAAGTTTTGCTGATGTGGCTGGACAACAAACTCTCCTTTCTGCACTGGCACCAACACTGACCGTGCTGCCAAGAAGAAGTTTCATGGTATTCTCACTGCATCACTATCAGCCTCACAAACCAGCACAGACTTGTTTTGGTTGGAAAAGACCCCTAAGATTGAGCCCACCATTAAACCACATCCCAAAGTGCCATGTCCACATGCTTCTTGAATGCCTCCAGGGATGGTGACTCCACACTCTCAGCAAGTTAGAGATGACACTAAAGTGGGTGGAAGCGTCAATATCCTTGAGGACAGGAAGGCTCTGCAAGGGGATTTGGACAGGCTGGCTCAATGGGCTGAGGTCAGCTGTATCAGGTTTAAGGAGGTGAGCTGCTGGGCCCTGCACTTTGGTCACAACAACCCCACCAACACCTCAGGCTTGGGGCAGTGGCTGGAAAGCTGCCCAGCAGAGAAAGACCTGGAAGGGCTGGTTGACAGCCACCTGAACATGAGCCAGCATGTGCCCAGGTGGTCAAGAAGGCTAACAGTACCTTGCCCTAGGTCAGGAATAGTGCAGGAAGCAGGACTAGGATAGTGACTGGGGTTGTTGAGCCTGCAGCAGTCTCCAGAGAGACCCCAGAGCAGCCTTCCAGCATCTGAAGGGGGCTACAGGATAGCTGGAGAGGGACTTCTTACAAAAGCATGGAGTCACAGGACAAGGGGTAACAGCTTCAAAACAGAAGCAGCTGGATTTAGATGAGTTATTAGGAGGAAATTCTTCTCCATGAGGGTGGTGAGGCACTGAAACAGGCTGCCCAGAGAAACTGTTGAGGCTCTGAGCCTGGAAGTGTTCAAGGCCAAACAATGGGGTCATAAGAAGCAGTTGTTTGTCTTTCTATCTTGCTTCTAATAATGTCTTGGTCAAACGTTCTGCTTGCTTCTGGGTAGCCAAAGGAAAAGGTTTTCACCATAAAATTGAAAGTGCTTTTTAAGAATGTCCCTGCGCTCTCAAGCAAGCAAACTGTTCCCTCAGTGTGTTTCTTTCAGAGACACCTTTGGAAGAGTTGTCTTCTCTCTGCAAGCATCCCCTGGCAAGGTGGAGTGTGCAATCAAATGTGTGTGCTTGAGGAGTGAAAATTCTCTGTCAGGTTTCAGTGGAAGCTTAGCTTTAAAGCTGAATGATGTAAGCCAAACCAAGAAGTAGGATTTAAGTGTGGCTCTTAGGGATGAAATCATGGAATGGTCTGGGTTAGAAAGGACCTTAGAGATCATCTAGTTCTAACCTCCCTGCCATGGGCAGGGACACCTTTTACTAGGCCAGGTTGCTTAAGGCCTCATTCAGTTTGGCCTTGAACACTTCCAGGCTCAGAGCCTCAACAGTTTCTCTGGGCAGCCTGTTTCAGTGCCTCACCACCCTCATGGAGAAGAATTTCCTCCTAATAACTCATCTAAATCCAGCTTCTTCTCATTTGAAGCTGTTACCCCTTGTCCTGTGACTCCATGCTTTTTGTTCAGAACCCTTTCACTGCCCAGTCATATCCACAACAGGTCAGAACTGCAGTGGTGTAGAAACACCACTAGTCAACCTGTAGTAGTTCATTGTAAAACAACTCTTCAATAACAAATTACTTATGTAGATGAGCTCAACAGCCCTCTATAATTTTCCAGTCATTAGATTAAAAAAAAAAAAAAAAAGTTAGTTTGTACACTGTATAGGTGATAGGTGGTGGAGTCCCCATCCCTGGAGGTGTCGAAGCAAAGCCTGGATGGGCACTTAGTGCCATGGTCTGGTTGACTGGCTGGGTGCTAGGTTGGGCTGGATGAACTTGGAGCTCTCTTCCAACCTGGCTGATTCTATGATAACTTTTACCTAGACTTCTAAATATTATTTCCAAACAACAGTATTTTATATGGAGACTACCTTGGAAAATAAAGTTTTTATTAGTTTATTCAACAAGAAGTGAATCCCAGCTTTTAAGCACTCCTTTTAAAGCCAGTTCATGCATTCCTAAAGCACAGGCAGAGCTTCCAAGACCAGATTTCCCATGTTCTTCCTGTTGCATAGAGCTGGAAGAAAGAAAACTGTATCTGCCCACAGGCTGCTGGGACTGCCTGTGCATGTCTCCTGGCATGCCCACCCAAGTGGACACCTACTCTTGATTTCCTCCTGCTGTACAGGGACAGTCCCTGTTGGACAGCCACACCGATGTGGCCGCATTATGCAATCACCTAACCGTGCCCTCAGCAAGGCAGGAACTCCTGCAAAGTGCAGCACACATGACAGTGGCGTCCACCTGTGACAGACTAACAGCCTTTCCACTGGACTACCCTCTCATTTCACACTGCTGTGAAGTACAAGTGCAAAGCTGCTTCATCCCCAACATCGCAAACCTCAATGTCGAGAGAGAGGTACTCCAGGTATTGCCAACTCAGGCAACCTCTGACACCCAAGGTGAGACTCATCACTGAGCTGGGCTGTGCTGGAAAAATTGTGACTGCACAACACCATGCACTACACAGATGAAAAGATCTAAACGTTAACTCAGAGATCTTAAAGTGTTATTTGTAAGCAAATGCTTTTAAAGCTGAAAGTCTGAGTTAACTTTCTGAAAGTTACCTCAGACTCTATTGTTTTCAAAACAAAACAGAGTGGTAGAGCCTGAAAGGGACTCCAGAGACCATAGAGCTTAACTCTCCTGCCAATGCAGGTTCACCTAGAGAAGGCCAACGGGAACATGTCCAGGCAGGTCTGGGATCCCTCCAGAGATGGAGACTCCACCACCTCTCTGGGCAGCCTGCTCCAGGGTTCTGTCATTCTTAAATTAAAGAGGGTCCTTGTGTTTAGATGGAACTTCTTACGTTCAAGTTTGTGCCTGTCCCTTGTCCTGTGTCGCTGGGCACCTCTGAAAACACAGAATTTAAGACTGTGCATCAAGACTAAGCTAGATTCAAAAGAAGCCACCCCCCCAAATTAGTATCCAAATAAGGGGATGCATCAAGTTAAACAATGTAAAGCACAGCAATGTGATTTTCTCATGCCAACAGCCTAAGTAAAAGGCCCAAGTTACAGTGCAAAACCAACTAAGTGGAATCATTTAGCTAACTCAGCATAGCTATTTTGCCATCCACTAAGCTGGGTGCATATGCCAAAAGAAACTCTTCTCTACATGATCCCTGGATAGACACTGGAAAGCTTCCTACAGAGTGGTACTTCAGAGCACAAGTTCTGCTGCCCTTAGCTAGTGCTGAGAAAACAAGAGGTGTTAACACCAGTGGCACTTAAATCTCTATGTTCCCTACAATTCCATATTCCACTCTATATCCACCTACACCTCAAACGTACAGTGATGGCATGACTCCTAAGAACAGAAACAAAGGCATCAAATAAGAAGTTGGGCAACAAGTAGCGAGACACAAGGGAAGTGGCAAAGCAGAGGGAAAGGACTGCTTCCTGGTGAAAGCACCAGCGGAGAGACAGTGCCAGTGCAACACAGGCACCTCACAACACCAGGGCAGCCCACTGTGCGCATCTCTGGAGTGAAAGACACACACTGCCGTGCCCACTAAGGACTACCTCACTACACCGTATTACAAACACTATTTGACCTGATTGAAGGTAGGCAGCCCCGTGGTGGCTCTGCTCTCCACGGACCACTCCTGCCAAAAGACTTCAGAGACAGACTTCTCCCTCACCCCATAGTATGTGCATTAAGGGAGATGTATATGATTCTATAAAAACACATACGGGAGAGCAAAACTTGTTGAGGAAGTTGCTAAGAAAACAAAGAAAGGTAAACCAAGTAACTTCTGTCCCTTTCACACTGCCTGAGCAGCATACAGGGTTAAATTCCTTTCTCCACAAAGGCACAGCTGGAGGATTTACAGACAAAGTAGGGAGGCCAGCATGTGAGCCTACAAAGGAAAGAAGTACCTGGAAAGAGTGTTAGGTGAGCTCACAAGGAAGGTTTTAATGACAGGAAAAGAAGGGCAAAAAAATCACGGTAAGGGAAATGGTTACTATGAGGAAAACTGAAAAGGGAAAGGTAATAGGAGGATAGTAACAGTGATGGAATATAACTTGAGGAAGAATCAAGGATGAGAAAAGAATCCCTGTAAGGGCACAGCTTGCAGTAGCAAAGTTACCGGGAAACAAATGAGGTGATAATTTGCAATGACAAAGAACTGCGGGAGTAGAAATATGGATGGGAGCAATAAAGGCACAAACAGCTGGAAGGTTACAGGGGGCACCTTCTCCGGTAAGGCCACGGCAGTAGGTGGTACCGAGGAGAAGCCTGGTGCACAGTCCTTGACAGCGAGAGAAACCTGGAGAAGGTGACAAGAAGGAGCTGGGGGCACTATCCCCCGGCAGCCACGACAGCACTGGGGACACAGGGGGATTTCTCGAAGTACAGCAAGCAGCTGCTGGGCAGACCCGAGCGCCACCACTGCGCTGGGCTCTGCTGGAATACACCGGGGTGAAAAGAGGCAGCACAGAGATGGGCGAGGAGGCCATAAAGCAGGTGAATGCCCAAACCCAGCGCCAAAGAAGCCCACGGGGAGGCAAGAGCTGAGGCCTAGCAGGGGTGGGCAGTCCCGAGGCCGGGGGCGGTAAGCAGTGAGGGCCCCGGAGGGCGGGCCGGAGGGACCCGAGGCGGGAGGGGCGGGGGAAGGCAGGAGCAGCCACCGAGCCGGCCCGGCCACGCGAGGGCCGCGGTCACGGAGGAGGGCAGAGCGGCGGAAGGCCGGGCCGGGAGCGGGCAGGCCGAGCGGCGGGCAGATCCGGCGGCGCCGGGGCAGCCGCACAGCCGGCGGGGC